>WOXC01007988.1:0-390079 GCA_011680675.1 Gymnobelideus leadbeateri
ATCACCTACCTAGCAAAACTGAGTATTTTGTTTCAGGGGAAAATATGGTCATTCAGTGGAATAGAGGACTTTCAAGCATTCTTGAGGAAAAAACCAGAATTAAATAGAAAATTTGACATCCAGACACAAGAAGCAAGAGATGCCTGAGAAGGTAATCAGGGAAAAGAAATCAAAAGGAGCTTATCAAAGTTGAACTATTTACATTCCTATATGGAAAAGCAATAATTGTGACTGATGATATCTTTCTCACTATGAAAATAATGGAAGAAGGGTGTGTGGTCATATGAATACATATGTGAATGTGTGTGTATATGGTTACAGTTATATATGGATAGAGGGCATAGGTTGAATTTGTTGGGAAGGGAGAATACTCAAGGGATGAAATTATGAGGTGAGAGAGGAAAGTGGCAAGAGGTGATGGGGAGAGACAGGGTAGGGTAAACTATCTCATGTAAAAGAAGCAAGGGGAAGTGATTGCAAGCGAGCAGGGGAATAGGAAGGCAAAAAAGGCAAAACCACATTCTCATTGAATTTGGTTCAGGGAGAGAATGACATACATACTAAATGGGATCTCTCAACCTGCAGCAGAATAGGGGGAAGGGGAATGAGAGGAGGGATGATGGATGGGAGGGCATCCTTGGGGGGAGGGGAGGTTGGAAGTACCCACTATAGAAGAGGCACAGGATCATGTAGGGAATGGACCAGGTGGGGTGTGGGATGAGTGGGAGGGAATTATAAGCAGCCTTGTACAATATATCTACTATGATAATGTTTTGCACAGCTAGACATGTACAACATATACTAAATTACTTATCTCCCCAGAGGGAATGGGTGACAAGGGAGGAAGGAAATGGATCTGAAATTCGAGGTCTTAACATTAAATGTTTCAAATATATATAAAAATTATTTGTAATTGAAAATTTCAAAAGAATCAAAACAGAAACAACTACATAAGAGTTATTTGCTTTTTAAAATGCTTTAATAAACCAATAGCAGCAACTTATTTTCAGATCTCTCCTACATCTGTATGCATATAAGGTTTTTTATGCATCTGCTTTTTATAATCATAGTAAATGTATATGCTATTCTTCTAAAAAAAACACTAGTCACACAAATAAAGTCAAACCTAACTAAATGGAAAAAAAACATCAGTTGTTCATGCCTGGGTCGAGCTAATATAATAAAAATGACAACTTTACTTAGATGAAATATTTAATGCCGAAACAACGGATCTATCAAAATTACTTTATAGACCTAGAAAAATATTAACAAAATGTTTCTGAAAGAACAAAAGGTCCAGAATATCAAGGGAATTAAGGAAAAGAAATGCTAGGGAAGGTGCCCCAGCCATACCAGAGGGTTTTTATTTTTAATTTGAATGCTTTATTAAATGCTGGTTTACATCATTCATTACCATTGGATTACCTATTACCACCCCAGAATAGCAGTCCCACAGGATATCTCCTCATCCAATCTGGTCTCTCTCATCTCTTCTCCCATACCTCCTTTGACTTTTCCAGTTGGGCAAGGTGAATGCCCATGCCCCAATGCCTGCACATTTTATCTCCCAATTATATACAAAATAGTATTAATCACAGTATTTATATATTTTAAGACATTTGATTTTTAAACTCCCAGATACCAGTCCCAAAGTCCATAGGGCACTGACATCTCACTTTGTCCTAGGCATCTATGTGTTGTTAATTCTGAAAATGCCACAGCTGCTGGTGTTCTGGAGTCCCTCCCGCAGGCGGTGGCCCTGGGGCTAAAACCTCCAACTCGCTGGGTCCTGGGCACAGCTCCCAGAGTGCTACGCTGGCTGCTCCCTGCTGGGATGCCAGGATGTCCTTAGTGGGAGGTTAGCTTCTCTGTGTCATTGTGTGGGTTGTGGAGGTCCAGAGGTCATTCAGAGTCCCCCTTTTACATAATTTTAAAGTGGTATGGACCAGAGCTCCATGGAAGTGCTGTTTCTACTCTGCTATCTTGCCTCCGTCCCCCAGCCATACCAGATTTTAATCTGTATTATAAAGCAGCAGTCATCAAAACTACTTTGTAGAAAAGAGTAGTGCATAAATAGAATAGACTAGGTACACAATGATCATCAGGCAATGGCTATAGTAATCTACTGTTTGATAAATCCAAAGACCATAGATTTTGGGATAAGAATTCAGTATTTGACAAAAACTGCTGGGACAACTTGAACATAATATTGTAGAAACCGGGCATAGACCAATACCTAACTGTATACCAAAATCAAGTCTAAATGCGTGCATGATGTCTGTATAAAGGTTGATACTGTAAGCAATCTGGGAGATAAAGGACTAGTTTACCTGTGAGATTTATGGAAAATAAATCTCACTTCTAAAATATACAGGGAATTGAGCCAAATCTATAAGAATACAAGTCATTCCTCAATTGATAAATGGTCAAATGATATGAATAGGCAGTTTTTAGAGGAAGAAATTAAAGATATGTAAAAGCACTGAAAAGATGCTCTGAATCACTCTTGATTAGAGAAATGCAAATCAAAACATCTCACCATTCAGATTGGCTAAGATGACAAAACAGGTAAATCATCAACACTGGAGTGGATGTGGAAAAATTGGAAGACTAATGCACTTTTGGTGGAGTTGTCAACTGATCCAACCATTCTGGAGGGCAATCTGGAACTATGCCCAAAAGGCTATAAATAAGTGCATACTCTTCAACCCAGTCATACAACTTGTAGGTTGTATCCCAAAGAGATCATAGAAGTGGGAAGACGACCCGTATGTACAAAAAGTATTTATAGCAGCTCTTTTTGTGGTGACAAAGAATTAGAAATCAAGGGGATGCCCATCAATTGGGGATTGGCTGAACAAGTTGTGGTAATCAAATGTAATGTAATACTATTGTGCTATAGGAAATTAAGAGAAGATAGACTTCATAATAATCTGGATAGACTTATGTAAACTTACGTTGAGGGAGAAGAGCAAAACCAGGAGAACTTTGTACACAATTACAGACACAACATATGTGTGATGACTAACTTTGATATACTAGCCTCCTCTAAGGAATGTAAGGTTGTAAGACAACTCCAGAAGACTCATAATGGACAGAGATATCCATATCCAGAGAAAGAACTACAGAATGTAAATGCAGATTGAAGCAAACTGTTTGATCTCTTTCTCTTTTTTTTTCTCTTTTCCATTGCTTACTCCTTTGTTTATAATTCTTCTTTACAACCTGATGAATTTTTAATATAAATTTATTTGTAGATCCTATATATGATTGCATGCCACCATTGGGGAGGTGGAAAAATAGGGAGGCAGAGAAAATTTGAAACTCAAGGCATTGTGGAACTGAATGTTCTAAACTAAAATCAGATAAATAAATAAATAAATACCCCCCCCACCAAGGGACAGAATAAAAAAAATAACAGTACCCTTTGCAAAAACAAAAACAAGTCATACATTCATTTTTTGAGGAACACTGAAATAGGTAAATATCATGGAAATTTATTTTGCTGTGAAGCCCTGACACCTATGAACATACTCAAAGAAACATTGAAAAATTCTATGAATTGTTGCAGAATGAATAAATTAAAGCCATAAAACAATTGATATAATGTCTAAAATAATATAAATAAGAGCAACATAATCTCGTTGGATATAATGGCAATTATTTATTTCAGTTTTTTTGATTAAATTACAATTCTATCAACTATATTAAGAAATGTCAATATGAACATGTAGAAATTATATGTGTTATTCAGTGACAATTATGGTATGGCTTTTCTTGACTATTTTTGTGCAAAAGTATCAAATGCTACACTTAAAGTTGTTTTTTTTTTTTTAATTGGAAAAGGAAACAAAATGTCCCATCCAATATCACAAAAGTGTTAACTCTCTCCTTGCTTATAGAGATTATTTTCCACTTAAGTGTAGTTCAACAAGAGGCTGAAGACATAAGGGATATTATATCAGGAATTCATGCCTAAAGGAGGGTAAACTTTCCTTCCAAATATTAAATCCATAAGGTCATGACCATCCTTTATATGAATAGGACATTCCTGGTGGTATATTAATTTAATTAATTTTTTCCTTAAATATTGTTGGACTTGATTGGTTCAGAAGATCAAAGACTCAGACTTTTGATATCATATCTTGGTTATCTCAAGACCAAATAGTCTAGAAGAGTTAATGGAATTTTTCATGATTTTTGGATGATGGAAAATGATGGGCAACTCAGGTAAGGAAGCTTTTATCAGCTGAATTATCTTGACTTGTCCCCAGCATCTAGGAATATCCTTTTCCTGATAAACTAGCAAAATATTTTCTTTTTTTGTTTTGTTTTGTTTCTTTATTTGCCTAAATTTGAGTAACTTATGGGTATTTTATTCTTAAATCTAAAGTAAACTACCAAGAGATAAGACTGTCAGGATCTGATAAGAATTTTTACCTGAAGAAAAAAAAGGGGAAAAACATAAAGGGATTGTTCTACACAAATCATGATTGGTACTGTTCATATTATCCATCTGAAAGTTAGAAATATTATCCTACATGGTAATCTTGCAGGCAGGAACTATGAAAAAGATCATACTGACAGGTTGGCAGGTTATAGAGCATGGAATATTGTCTGGTCAACAATTACAATCTGTAAATTCTAAATAATACCTGGAAACATGTTATTTTCATATGGAATTGGCATCCCATGATTTTCTTCTAACATTTGAAATGTCCCCCAGTGTATCCATGATACCTTTCTCTTTTGTCTTGCATTTTATCCCTCCAAGGGAATGAATGTTATATGAATATACATCATGATTAATATGGAGTCAAGTTTAAGTTCCTTGAAGGGAGGTTCTTATTCATGTTTTGTGTTGGCAATTCCAGCACCAGTTTCAGTGTCTGACATGGTTCTTAATTAATATTTGTTGAACTGTACTGAATGAAATGAACATTACAATCTCTCAGAAGAATCAGAATTTGCCCACATAAATCATTGTCATTTCTATATATTACTAACAAAGCCATTTAAAGTTATGATAGACTTTATAAAAGATTTGGGAATCCACCTGACAAAACAAATCCAGGAACTATATGAACAAAATTATGAAATACTTTCCACACAAATAAAATCAGATCAAAATAAGTTTTAAAATAAAATGTTAGTATATATATTTATACACATATATACAAACATTTTGCATATATATGTGTATATATGTATATATATACATATATATGTATATATATACATATATATGTATATATATGTACATATATATACATATATATATATATGCAACTGGGAAATAAAATATTTTATCTCTGCACTAGGGTGTAGAGATCTATCTTTCCTAATGAAAAGTCAGAGGGGGAATGGAGGAGGTTATAGGAGAGAGCAGATTGGAGGAGGGGGTATACAGTGGGATCACTGTTTTGTGGTGGTGGGTAGGGAAAAGACAGGGAGAAAAATTCTAACTCAAAATCTTGTGGAAATGAATGATGTAAACTAAAAATAAACATAAAAATTTGATTCCATTATAATGATAGCCTCTAAGGGTCCCTCCATGTGTGATCATGAGAAATATTTTTGGAAATAAAAAAGTATGTTTTCCAATGCACAAAAGAAAAAGACTAAATATATTTCTTACATAATAATTGTGAACCTGGAGAAGGTTTACATATGTTTTACCATTGCTAATCATGGGCTCTATTGTCACCATAAAGGAGTGTCAAAGAATCATCTAAGAGTGATATGTGAATTAGAAATTATAGTCTTTGTTAATTAGAAAATAGAATACACTCTAAGAACTGATGGCCTAGCACAAGGCGTAATTTTAAAAGTGACAAAAATCACTTTAATAAACACTCCTGGTTTCTTTCTTTATGTTATTTTGGCTTTGCATATACAAGCAAGGGCTTGCCTCTGCTGAAAAAGGTGAATATTTTCAGAACCAAGTAAATGAAGAGGAGATGACAAAGCATATTAAATGAAGTATGCCTTGACATGTGAAAATTGCATTTTAAATATTAGATTTGAATGGGGAAAGAATTCATTTGGATGGAGAAATAGAGGGCTATGGACACAAGTGAAATAAATTTTTAAAGCTGATACTAAATTTGAAAATTCGTTTGGCCTTTTCATTTGTCTGCCTAAATTCCTCAGGTTTGCAAGAATGTTATGATGTATCAGTGTAGCATTGATTAAGTCATAGAATTCCTAAAGATCAGAATATTGCATAGTAAACTGAAATGAACAGTAAAGTTCATTCAAGTACAAATGAACCTATTTTCTGTTATGTTATTTTTAGTGTTAATAGATAAAAAGCCACATGCCTGTCAACTTTATTATCTGCATCTTGAATTAAGTTAAGTGAAAATTTTAAATGTTTAAATTAACATTTGTTTATGGAGACTCTATTCATACTGGAATTGTTTCAAGCTGAATTTCAGATTCATCTAACTCATTTTCATTATAGAAATATAAACATGCACTCTCTTGGCATGGCTGATTATTAGTTGCTAATTTCTATCACCTAGTTAACCTTATTTGACACTCTGTGCTATATCATTCACAAACCTAGTAACCCCCACTTTGTAGTTTCTTAGCATATATCCTTCCCAAGGATTTGGTAGTGAGAGGTTCAATTCCTATTTGCACATGTTTACTTGAGGCTACAAAAATCAGAGCTCCCCCCGCAAAAAAAAGGCAAGTTGGAGCATGGAGCACTGGGTTAATTTTTAAGAGCATAATTATATATAGAGCTCCATAGAATAGGGGGAGCCATAGAATGACCTACCACAGACTTATTCTGAGTCTAATACAAGCAAACTTTTAATAAACTCTATTTTTCTCTGGCTGAGAAGACTTGAGTCGAATTCATTCAGCAGGACCCTGTGTGTGGGTATTTGGTGTCTCCAGAGCAACCCTGACCCTATTTGTGGGTAACCTCTTCAGTATGGGATATTTTATTTTATTTTTACTCCAAAACAAGAGGAAGAAAAATAAATATCCAGTAAGGGAGGAAAAAATTGCTGTTGCTGGAGTGGTAACCCATAAGGAGGGTTGGGGTTGCTCTGGAGATCAAAAAATACCAAAACTCCAGGTCCTTCCGAATGAGTTCGACTCAAGTCTTCTCAGCCAAAGAAAGGTAGTTTATTAAAAGTGTGCTTGGGCGGGGGGGGGGGGAGGGGGTGGGCAGAGCCACGATGGCGGAGTAGAAACAGCATTTCCAATGTGCTCTGCCACACACACATTTCAAACAATGTGAAAGGGGACTCCACAGGGAGTAGCCAGCACAGTGCTCTGAGAGTAGGCAGCACAGTGTGCTGGGAACCTACAGCACAGCGAGCAGAGCCGAGCCCAGGTCCGAGGTTTTAGCCCCAGGGTGGTCGTGCCTTCAGCCAACTGGAGGGACCCCAGAACACCAGCAATCATGGAGATTCCAGAATTATCAGCACAGATATGCCTAGGACAAAGTGAGAGGTCAGTGCCCTATGGACTTTGGGACCAGTATTTGGGGAACGCGGGGCTTCTTCCCCCGGGGGCAAAAAGCTGCTGAAGAAACAGAGGCACAGAATCCATTTTGCAGCATCAGTAGTGGATCTAGCTCCTGCTCTGAGAACTGTAGGGAGATCCAGCAATCAGTCTGGGGGTTAATCGCTCTTGCTTTAAACTGCCTGGATCTGGATTGTGGTCTGGAGGCTTTACAAAGGCCACCCAACTGGCGGAAGTTGTGAAGACCCCACGTTTGGGTGGAAGCTCCCCTGTCTGGTGGCAGAGTCCTACTGTGGCAACAAGCCCCAAGATAAAGTCATTAAGTGGCAACATGCCTAGGCAAATGAAACAAAATAAACAGAAAAGTTCAACATTGGACTCCTATTTTAGGGGCAAAGAGGCTCAAAGCATGGAGGAGGACTGTGAGGTCAGAACTCCTTCACCAAAAGCCCCAAATGAAAATACAAGCTGGCTACAGGCCATAGAGGACTTTAAGAAGCAGATAAGAGAAGTGGGGGAAAATTTGGGAAGAGAAATGATAAAGATGCAAGAAAAGTATGAAATGACAGTCAACAGCCTGACTGAGGAAAATAACACCTTAAAAAATAGACTAACTCAAATGGCAAAGGAGGCTCAGAAAGGTAATGAGGAGAAGAATGCCTTAAAAAGTCGAATTTGCCAGATGGAAAAAGAATCTCAAAAGCTCATTGAGGAGATTCATTCCTTTAGAGTTAGACTGGAGCAAATGGAAGCTAGTGACTTTATGAGAAATCAGGATACTATTAAACAGATCCAAACAAATGAAAGAATAGAAGGCAATGTGAAATATCTCATGGGAAAAACCATTGACCTGGAAAATAGATGCAGGAGAGATAATTTAAAAATTATTGGACTACCTGAAAGCCATGATCAAAGAAAGAACCTAGAAATCATCCTTAAAGAAATTCTCAAGGAAAATTGCCCTGATGTTTTAGACCCAGAGGGCAAAATAGAGGTTGAAAGAATACAACAATCACCTCCTGAAAAAGATCCCCAAAAGAAAACTCCTAGGAATATTATAGCCAGGCTCCAGAGCTCCCAGATCAAGGAGAAAATAATCCAAGTAGCCAGGAAGAAACAATTTCAATATTGTGGAAACACAATCAGAATAGCCCAGGACCTGGCAGATTCTACACTGTGGGATTGAAGAGCATGGAATATGATATTCCAGAGGGCAAAAGAGCTGGGATTGAAGCCAAGGGTCACCTACCCAGCAAAACTAAGTATCTTGTTTCAAGGGAAAATATGGTCATTCAGTGGAATAGAGGACTTTCAAGCATTCTTGAGGAAAAAACCAGAGTTGAATAGAAAATTTGACATTCAGACGCAAGAAGCAAGAGATGCTTGAGAAGGAAATCAGGGAAAAGAAATCAATAGGATCTTATCAATTTTGGACTATTTACATTCCTACAGGGAAAAACAATAACTGTGTTTGATGAAACCTTTCTCATTATGAAAATAATTGAAGAAGGGTACATGGCATATGTCCACAGGTATTCATGGACAGAGGGCACAGGTTGAATTTGATGGGAAAGGATGATTCTTTTTTTTTTGGAGGGCAATTGGGGTTGGGTGACTTGCCCAGGGTCACACAACTGGGTTTTTGTTTGTGTTTTGGCTGTCTTGGGCTGTATCCGAGCTCGGGTCCTTCTGGCTCCGGGGCCGGTGCTCTGCTCGCTGTGCCACCTAGCCGCCCCAAGGAAGGGATGATTCTTAAGGGGTGAAGTCAAGAGGTGAGAGAGGAAAGTGGCAAGAGGAGATGGAGAGAGGCAGGGTAGGGTAAACTATCTCATGTAGAAGAGGCAAGGGGAAGTAGTTGCAGGGGAGGGGAAGAGCAGGAAGGCAAAAGGCAAAAGCATATTCTCATTGAAGTTGGCTCAAGGAGAGAATCACATGCATACTAAATGGAATATCTTACCCTCACTCACTCTCCTGAGTAGGGGAAAGGGGGATGAAAGGGGGGATGATGGAGGGGAGGGCATTCTGGGGAGAGGGGAGGTTAGAAGTACCCACTATCAAAGAGGCACAGGATCAAAGTAGGGAATGGACCAGGTGGGAGGTGAGACAGGTGGGAGGGAAATATAAGCAGTCTTTTACAATATATCTACTATGGTAATGTTTTGCATAGATATACATGTACAACACATACTGAATTGCTTATCTTCTCAGAGGGAGTGGGTGACAAGGGAGGAAGGGAATGGATCTGAAAATCAAAGTTTTAAAATTAAATGCTTCATAAGATGTCCAGGCATTGGGGCTCAGAGTATCACCTTGCCCTAATGGCAAAGTCGAAGGGGGTATGTGAGAAGATATGGGAGAGAGCAGATTGGATGAGGGGATATCTAGTGGGACTACTATTCTGGGGTGGTGGGTAGGGAAAAATGGGGGAAAATTTAACTCATAATCTGGTGGAAATGAATGATGTAAAGGAGAAGTTAATAAAGCATTTGTTTAATAAAAAGAGCATAATTATAGAATGTTAGAACCAAAAGGGAACACTTCTACTTTGTGAATAAAGAAACTGAGGAGCAAAAAAAATGTAAGTTGGGGTGGCTAGGTGGCACAGTGAGTAAGAGCACTGGCCTCGGAGTTGGGATGACCCGAGATCGAATGTGGCCTCAGAAAATGAGCACCCACACATAAATAATGACTAGCCGTGTAACCTTGAGCAAGTTACTTAACCCCAGTTGCTTTAAAATAAAAGTAAGTTTCAGAACATTCCACAGAAGCATTGAGAGTTGAAGTTCTTTTTATTTCTGAAGAGGCCTTATCTGCTAGCGGGTCAGACACGAAATGGAACCCTGATTTCAGTTCATGATGGGTTCCATAGACATCTAGGAAACAGGTCCAGTTAGTCCAAACTATAGGGAGAAGGAGAGAGAGTAAGTAGCCAAACTGGGAACAGATTTAAATAACGACAACAACAAAATGATATTGTACAAAAATGTTATCCTATATGCAGCACAAACTCTTTACTAACTATTTAAACCCCGTTGCAAATGGCAGGTAAGATATTCAGAGCTTAGCTAGCTTCTTGTCCTCAGAATGTTCTAGTGGAAAACCTAGGGATTGTGGGCATGTTTCTTATTGTATTACTCTTGATTCTCCACTGTAGTGCTTTGACAGTTGTAATTATCTGTTTATATCAAATGGATAAGCTTAAATAGCTTTTAGAAGGACATATTTATTAAAGTGATATATTAAGAATAATCAATATAATACATCACCATTCATCACAAAATAACTCAGTGACATAGTCTCCTACCAAGGTATAGTCATCAGGGAATATGACCTCAAATTTAGATAGTACAAATGATAAAAGGGTAATTTACAGATGCTGATTTGTGGAATATCTTTTTCACTCTTCTGTGAGGTCTTCATAAAATTCCCTTTTGGTATGATGTACCTTTCTTCAGAGCTTCTTTTCACTTTTTCTCTTTTAAGGTGACTAGTTTTTACTCAACTCTCAATAAAGTTGCTACCAATACATTGTCCTTGGGCATGGAAGAGGGTAAAAGCTGACATGCCCACTGGAATTCCAAAATCTTTTTATTTTTTAAAGATCCCAAATTCATCCTCTGGTGAACAGGAATGGGCAAACTCCTACCAAGTGATTGCTTCTCAGGGACTTTAGGAAACTAAAAATGTTTGCACCATTAGTTTGGCCTAACACTTAGATTTATGGTTCCAAAATATCTTGTTCTTTTATTCAAGCTCTATGACTCATGAAGGAGTCATTAAAAACTTCCAACATGCTTCCCACTATTGTCACTTCATTTCATCCAATGTGAAGCATGAACTTTCACAATTAATTAGACTCTTCACACATAATTCAGTACCTTCGATTCAATAGAAGCATTCATTCCAAATAAAAAAAATGTAGCATTTTGTTCAGTTACTTTAAGAGGGGTGAGGAGGATTTATTGACTCAATAAACTCCTACATTATCTATATGAAGATAATAATAATTTTGTCACGGGGGGGAAGTGGAACTACAGTAGAGGCAGCTTAAAATGAATTTTCAGGCTGCTAAGGTGGAGTGGGTAGGAGCTATAATGAACTTGTTGAGCAAACCAGGAATTAAAATAAAGCTAAAAGCAAGAACCAATAATATGATGAGTTGGATGGTAGCAGAAGATAATAAGATGGCAGATTTCCAAGATTATGTTTGATTTCAATATTAGGAGCTAAAGACAGGTTGAGGGACATGTATTGAGAGTGAACATATCCAAGGTCAGACTGAATCAGAGTATGTAGACATTTCTGAGGATAGGAATAAGGGTGAGAATGTAAAGGAAAAGTTTGAAGGATTTTGGGGGGAGCAAGGCTTTAGGTAGATAGCAATTACAGTAACTAGGTGAATGGTTACTGGACAAGCAAGTTACACAGAAGGAACTCTCTTGTCAAGTTATGAACTTTAAAGGACCACAAGAGAGTTGTATTTGCCCCAATCCATAAAGTTCACCTTAGCCTTAGAGAAGCTTTTGGCAAGTCATAGTTGGAGGATGATGGCACATATTAAAGCCAAATAAAGAATGGTCTTCAAGGTCTGGCTTAGAATCATGGACTGGGTCCCCTTGGAAAGGTTGTTCGAGGAGTGACTCTTAGAAACTAAGACTAGATCCATGAACTTGGAGTGATATTTATATATAAACTTATAATAGTATGTATATATGTATTAGTCTTTATCTGTATTTTCTTTGAAATCCTATTATTTTCTTTAAAAACACCATTTAATTTAAAAACATCTAAAAAAACACTCCGTAACAATCCATAGGCTTCGCAAGAGTGACAAAGTGATTCATGATAGAGTGACATCCATAAAAATTATTGAGAACCCCCACCTCAAAATGTTGTGGGTTTTTATTCTTGCTATTGATTAGGCAGAAATAGAATGAAAAAAGGTATGGATAAGATTCTCCATGAAAAAGCTCATAAATATGAACACCAAATGGCATCAAAAAATTAAATTATTGAATTTTTTATATAGGAAACAACTCATACCTGAAATGAGAATAAATCTAATACGATATATCTGTGTGTAGTAAGCCCATTATATTTTTAGAGCAAAAGATTAAAATTAGTATAAAGGTAGAAGAAAAAATTAAAATGTGAAAGGTATTTTATCAAATTGAAATGACTATTTCTTTTTTTTTAATATATGCTTTATTAACTTCTGTTTTACATCATTCATTTCCATCAGATTTTGAGTTACAATTATACCCCCCCCTCGTTTTTCCCCTAACCACCCTCCCAGAATATCAGTCCCGCAAGATATCGCTTCCTCCAATCTGCTCTCTCCCATACCTCCTCCCATACCGCCTTTGACTTTTCCATTAGAGGAAGGTGAATCTTTGTGTCCCAATGGCTGCACATCTTATCTCCCAATTACAAGCAAAAGAGTATTAATAATAGTATTTATATATATTTGAAACATTAAATGTTAAGACCTTGAATTTCAGATCCATTTCCTTCCTCCCTTGTCACCCATTCCCTCTGGGAAGACAAGTAATTCAGTATATGTTGTACATGTCTAGCTATGCAAAACATTACCATGGTAGATATATTGTACAAGGCTGCTTATAATTCGCTCCCATTCATCCCACCCCCCCACCTGGTCCATTCCCTACATGACCCTGTCCCTCTTCTATAGGGATACTTCCAACCTTCCCTCCCCCCAAGGATGCCCTCCCATCCATCATCCTTCCTCTCATCCCACTTCCCCCTATTCTGCTGTAGGTTGAGATTTCCCATTTAGTATGCATGTCATTCTCTCCTTGAACCAAATTCAATGAGAATGTGGTTTTGCCTTTTTGCCTTCCTATTCTCGCCCTCCCTTGCAACCACTTCCCCTTGCTTCTTCTACATGAGATAGTTTACCCTACCCTGTCTCTCCCCATCACCTCTTGCCACTTTCCTCTCTCACCTCATAATTTCATCCCTTGAGTATTCTCCCTTCCCAATGAATTCAACCTATGCCCTCTATCCATATATAACTGTAACCATATACACACACATTCACATATGTATTCATATGACCACACACCTTTCTTCCATTATTTTCATAGTGAGAAAGATATCATCAGTCACAGTTATTGTTTTCCATATAGGATTGTAAATAGTTCAACTTTGATAAGTTCCTTTTGATTTCTTTTCCCTGATTACCTTCTCAGGCATCTCTTGCTTCTTGCATCTGGATGTCAAATTTTATATTCAATTGTTTTGTTTTTTTTTTCCTCAAGAATGCTTGAAAGTCCTCTGTTCCACTGAATGACCATATTTTCCACTGAAAGAAAATACTCAGTTTTGCTGGGTAGATGACCCTTGGGTTCATTCCCAGCTCTTTTGCCTCTGGAATATCATATTCCATGCCCTTCAATCCCTCAGTGTAGAAGCTGCCAGGTCCTGTGCTATTCTGATTGTGTTTCCACAATAGTGCAATTGTTTCTTCCTGGCTGCTTGTAGTATTTTCTCCTTGATCTGGGGATTCTGGAACCTGGATATAATATTCCTGGGACTTTTCTTTTTGGGATCTTTTTCAGGAGGTGGTCTGTGGATTCTTTCAACCTCTATTTTGCCCTCTGGATCTAAAACATCAGGGCAATTTTCCTTGAGAATTTCTTTACGGATGATTTCTAGGTTCTTTCTTTGATCATGGCTTTCAGGTAGTCCAATAATTTTTAAATTATCTCTCCTGGATCTATTTTCCAGGTCAGTGGTTTTTCCCATGAGATATTTCACATTGCCTTCTATTCTTTCATTTGTTTGGATCTGTTTAACAGCATCTTGATTTCTCATAAAGTCATTAGCTTCCATTTGCTCCAGTCTAACTCTGAAGGAATGAATCTCCTCAGTCAACTTTTGAGATTCTTTTTCCATCTGGCAAATTCGACTTTTTAAGGAATTCTTCTCCTCATTGCCCTTTTGGGCCTCCTTTGCCATTTGAGTCAGTCTATTTTTTAAGGTGTTGTTTTCCTCAGTCAGGCTGGTGACCATCATTTCATACTTTTCCTGCATCCTTCTCATTTCTCTTTCCAATTTTTCCTCCACTTCTCTTATTCGATTTTTGAAGTCCTTCTTAAGGTCCTCTATGGCCTGCAACCCGCTCATGTTTTCCCCTGGGGCTTTTGGAGCAGGATTTCTAACCTCACAGTCCTTTTCCCACTCTATGCCCCCAAAATAGGAGTCTAGGGTTGCATTTTTCTGTTTCCTTTGCCTTGGCATGTTGCCACTTAATTAGTTGACTTTTGGGCTTGTTGCCACCTATGGCCTGGTGCCAGACAGGAACTTTCCCCCCAAACGTGTGAGGGGGCCAACTTCCATTTCTGGCAAGCTGTAAACCCACCCACAACCTCCACCACAGATCACAATCCAGATCCTGGGAGGTTAAAGTGAGAGTGATTACCCCCCAAGACTGATCGCTAGATCTCCCTACAGTTCACAGGCAAGGAGCTGGAGCTGCCTCTGAAAACTACAAAATGGTGTGTCTCCTCAGTGGCTTCTAGCCCCCAGGGGAGGAACCCGATGCGTTCCCCAAATACTGGTCCCAAAGTCCATAGGGCACTAACCTCTTACTTTGTCCTAGGCATGTCTATGTTGATAATTCTCCAGTCGTCACAGCTACTGGTGTTCTGGGGTCTCTCCAGCCGGCTGCTGGCCCTGCTGCCCTGGGGCTAAAATCTCAGCTCATGGGGACCTGGGCTCAGCTCGGCTGGGCTCCCCAAGCTTTGCGTGCTGCTGGCTCCCAGAGTGCTGCACTGGTCCTTCCTGAAGGGCTGCTGGGCTGTCCTTAGGGGAAGGTTAGCTTCTCTGTCTCGTTCTGTGGGTGCTGGGGCTCCAGAAGTTGTTCAGAGTCCCCTTTTACATAGTTTGGGGGGAATCTGGGGGCAGAGTGTCTTGGATGAGCTGTTTCTACTCCGCTGTCTTGGCTTTGCCCCCCCCCCCCCATTAGCTATTTCTTAAGCAAATTAAGTAAACTGGGGATATTTAAGCATGCATAATTTGTAGGAGCTGAGCAGTGGCCTTTACTATTTTCCTTGTCAGAGTTTTACTTTTATGGAAACTTAATCTTGTGTGTGTGTGTGTGTGTGTGTGTGTGTGTGTGTGTGTGTGTGTGTGTGTGTGTGTTTTCTAGGGGACCATTCCTCCATTTAGCTGAAACATTTTTCTCTCTTCTGGTTTCATTAGTAGTGGAATATCATGGTGGCCCCTTCTCATACCTCTACAGCATGTCCATTCTTTGAGCACTATAAAATCATCTCACATTTATAAAACCAGTATCTAAGATAAAGCTTATAGACAGTCTAAAATCTGTTTCAATCAGTACGATGTACTTCTTTTCCCCACTCTGCCACTGTACTGCACGGAAGTGAAAACTACTTTGTATTTTTCTTTGTTTCATGAGTAGCCAGGGTCTAAGCATTCACTTAGAAGTTACCAGTCTAATGGTCCCTAAATTAAATTTCAATTCAATTAAATACACATTTATTATGCTCCTACTATGTGCCAGGTAGTATAGAGATGATGGGGATATAAATAAGAAACAGCAAGATACTATTTGCCTTCAAGGAGTTTACAATATAACATAGGAAAACAAAACAAATTAAAAGGTTAAGGGGACTAAGTAGTACCCAACGTATTCTGTGGATTAGAAACAAAGCAGAGTTGCTAATGGAAAGTGTAAAGTTACCTGGAAAGTTCAGATCCTAGCCCTTTTTAAAGGAAGACTGTGGGGGGTATTTAGTGTTTTACCTTCCAGCCTTCCAATTAGGAGAGAAAGAAGGAAGCTGCAAAGTTGTTGAGATGTAAAAAAGAGAAACAAAACTGAAGCTTGTTAATTTTGATAATGTACTTTCCTATAGTTAGCTACGCTAGAATGCAGTAGCACCAGTCAGTCAAGGATATTGTATTTGCTACAGGAGAATCTTGGATTTACTTTCTCTATTTCCCCACTCATTATAGTAGGAAGAAATGAGTCCATTGATGCCAGGACATTTTGCTCCTGTGGGAAAGGAGGGTAGTGTGCACAGATAATTTTAAAAGCTAAATCTCTCTACTTTAATAAAAAAGAATACATACATACATACATACATACATATATACATATATATATATACATATATATACATATATATACATATATATATTATATTCCAGGAAGCAGACCATGCTCTAACCATGCTCTATATTACCTCTGGACAAAGGAAAATATAGCAATTACCCTGTAGTGGAATTTTTTTTCTTAATTGGTTATACTTATTTGTAGCTATGCAGAATGTTTATAAACACCCTTTCTGTTTGTCCAGTCAGATATGCTCTTTTCTAAGACCCATAGCACTTGCTAAGTTTATGAGAATAGTATCAGGAATTGTAAATTATAATGTTTAGACTCAGTAACTTCCTGGAGATGTACTTGAGATCTTTCCTGACTGCTTCAAACTTCCACAGCTTGTGTTTTACTGACAAAATTTCAGAGCTTCAGTATTACATACACTTGATGAGGACCCATCAGAGTTTGAAAGTATATTGAAACTTAAACATAAAGGGGACAATCCATAAGTTATTGAATAAAAATTTTCAATGTTTATTAAGAAGCTAATAACTTAGTTGAAAGAACATAGCAATACATGCGTGATGAAGATTTTAATCAGGTGAGTCCCTGGTCAATTTAATGAGTTCCCCCTTCCCCCGAAAATAATTGATGATATTGTAGGGTATAGACCTAGCTCCAGTATCTGAAGGGCACACTTCTGGTAATCACCAACATTTTACTAATTATATTTTTAAAATATTATAGTTAACTGTGGCTCAGGAAGTTGGACTTTTCATAAAAGAACTATCCCCTCCATAGTATACAAAAGCCAGTTGTGCCATGGTTTAGGCCTATTTAAAAAAAATGCAGAGCATTTGTTCTTCTTTGAGGTTTCAGAATAAGGTGTTATGAGAGAAGGGGAGAGGATTTTTTTCTTTGCTTCCCATACCCAAAATAGTAAAAAGGTGACTTGGAAAAAAGCATATGCTGAATAGCTTTCCATGATTTTCCAGGTAAGCCTTGAATTGAATTGAATTGAATTGTATGTCTAATTCCTGACTGCTTCCTGATTTTCTGTTTATAGAGCACTGGCCCTAGAGTAAAGGATGCTTGACCTGGAATATAATCTCAGACACTTACAACTTCTGTGACCCTGGACAAATCACAAAACCTCTGTCTGCCTCATTTTCCTTAATCACTAAAGGGGAATATAGCAAAATTTAGCTCTGAAGGTATTAAATATAGGGATAAAATGAGATAATAATGTAAAAGTTATTAGCAGGGTGCCTGACACATAGGTATACTTAATAAGTGTTTTCTTTCTTCCTTTTTCTTAGTCTAGGATATAAGAATAGATGTTTTCAACCTTGTCAGTTAGCACATGGGCAATCTTGAGTCTGAGAGTTAAGTTTTAGTTTACCAAGATGGAGACTCCCTGAGTCAGACAGCAGCCTTTTAGGGAGAACTTTTCTTTGAGAAGTAAGAAGTTTTGCTGAAGGTTGAGAAATACAACTACAATTATTAGGAGAGGTTAAGGGATCTGGACCTTGCCAACCTTTTACACTGTGGTTCTGAGTTACTCAGGCACTAGAGGAAGAAAGTAAAATAGGCGTGTGTGAAAAGCAGTCCAGAAATATCTTTATATTCCATTAAAGAGATTAAAATATCAAATATTTCAAGTGTTTTATATTTTTGTTTGTTTATGAGTCCTCTGCAAATCCTTTGAATCTCCTTTTAGCATCTGTGGTTGAAGAAATAAAGGTTTCCTGTTTTGTATACCCATATTTTATACCCATATTTCATATAGAATGCACAGTTGGGGCTTGGAGGGTCTGCTCTCTACATTTAAGGAAAACTAGTTGCAAGTCCTATGTATGCTCTCATTAGAAAATATTCTGGAATTAACTCAAGATATTGATGGGATACTTATCCATCTCAAAGTGAGAAATTGACCATTCTTGGGATTCATCTTTTTTTTTTGAGAAAAGTCTAGACGGGATGGGTGGACATTATGTCAACCATGGCTAAAGGATAGTGATTATATGCTAACTAAACTCCCTTCCACTTTTTATACATGGTAAGGACTGAGTAGCAGGTCAAGTACAAAATAAAAAAAAATTTCAACCACTTGAAATTTGTACTGCTTGTTTCCCCCACATTTCCTTTCTACCTATTTTCTTTTCAGTCCACCAATTTCAAGCTGTGGAGTTCAATTTTCTCATTTAAAGGTGTGAACATAATCACTCTAGATGTCCCAGCCATCCATAGAAGTATTACATAACTGTCTGAATTCTACTTATGTGGTAAGTAGCTGTCTTCCTGAATCAACCCTAATTACTGACTGGCTGTGACCTTCACTTCAGCTAGATTTGGCCACCATTCACTGAAGAAGACTTTTATTATTTGGCTTCTCACCCATTTCTAAGAGACTTCAAAATATTTCCTACAATATTTCTGCAAAAATAACTTTATTTTCTCAAGGTGTGTGAAGTCATTTAATTTGACAGAAAGAATTTCAGAGCTCAATATACAGAGAGGAGTAAAAGGTTGTAGTCTGGTTTGAAACTAAAATAAACTAGAGAATATGCCTTGACCTGAGCAGCTGTTCCCTTAAAGAGATACAATTGAACTATTAAAGACATATTTTGGTGATTCCCCCCTGCAAATAAACTTTGACATTCTTTAGATATTTAAACAGAGGAAAATGTTTTTTTTTTTTAATTTCTCAAAATGGGTTTATTTTGGTAGCAGTCTTCTGGATTTTTCTTATTTTATTTACCTTCAAAGTATTTCTCATACAAGTGAAAAATTTAAAACATTTGATTACAGTAGGCATCTAATACAGATACATGTCTTCAAAGAATGTGAATTTTTTTTTTCTGGTTCCAAACAGAGGTAAATATTCCTTCATCTTCTGTAACAAAATATTTTCATTGTTTTCTTTATTTAAAACAATCCTGATGATATATGTGTGATCTTGTCATTGTAAGCATTCCTATTGTCCATCCTGTATGATATTTATTTATCTCCCCTAAATATGGTCAAATAGCAGGCACACCTCACTTGTGGTAGGATGGAGCTTCCCCACACTTTCCTGATGTTATGGGAATGCCAATAAAGCACATAGGCTGTCTATCAATGTCTTCTTCTCTTATTGTACAACTAGCCCCTTTAAAATAAATACAGTTATACATTTTTCTTGCTAGCTGATCCTCATTGTTAATGTATTTCACCTTTCTCAGACTCACTTGGATTCTTCATTGTCTTTAGAATTATCCTCAATTTCAAATTTTGGGAGACATTATCATTCAGTGAATCAATTCCAAAAAACCTCATTGGAATAAAATTGTTATGCAAAGCACTGATCCTTTTTTTTTTCTCAGGAGGAGTTCAGGATTATTATAAGTACCATCCAATATTGCCAAGTTAAGTCAATGTTGTTATATTTTAGTCATTTTAGGCATGTCTGACTCTTTGTGAACCCATTTGGGATTTTTATTACCAAAAAGCTGGGGGGGGGGGGGGTGTTTTTCCTATTTTCTTCTCCAGATCATTTTACATATGAAGAAACTGAAGCAAACAGGGTTAAGTGACTTGTCCGACTTAAGTTGTCACACAACTAGTAAGTGTCTGAGGATGAATTTGTATTCATATGCTTCTGATTCCAGGCTTACCTAGGTACCCCTATTAGACTCTTACCATAGTACTTTCTCAGGGTAAAGCCTAATCAAAATTCCAAAGAGTGTGAGGCTTATGTCTAAGATACATTGCTGTATATCAATTGCTGTATGTATGCATGTATGTATATATAACTTTCTATATATCATATCATATCACATTGTATCACATCACATCACATCATAACATACCATACCATATCATGTCATGTCATCTTCCAATAGAAGAAAGAAGTCACTGCTTGCTGCTGTGATCAAGGAACCTTTTATAAAGGAGATAGCATTTTTGTTGGTCCTACAAAAAAAATAGGTAAACTTTTAACTAATAGTGATAGAGGTTGAGGCAAACATCCTAGCTGTAGGCAACATCATAAGCAAAGAATCATAGTTTGGAATGGATAGGCACATTTAAAGAACAAATAAACTAGTTTTCCTTGAGTGAAAGGCTTATTCAGGGAAATAAAAGGCTATAGTATTAGAAAGGATGGATTAACTTATGTTCTGAGTGGGTTTGACTGTCAGGCTAAGGAATTTGTTTTATACTATAGGCATCCCTATGCAACAGAGAAACACTGTTTTTGGATATTTCAACTATAAATTTATATTGTTTTCTACTATAAATTTATATTATTTCATCATCCTGTTACTTCCAAAGGTAAATTTTGTAAAGTGTACAAGTTCAGATGGGGGACACAGTAGAGTGACACCAGTAAGGTGGTGTAATTACAAGCAAGGTGGGATTTTTGTTGTTTTCTTTTTGGAGTTTAGTTTCCCAGGATCAGGTTAAATTGTGAACATCTGAAGGATTAATCCCCTTTGAACTCTGATAATTCACAGTTGTGCTGAGTCAAATAGATTTTGTGCCTTCTGACTCTGAGCCAACCAGGGGCTGTCTTTGTTATATATTTGGGGGGGCTGGCATTTTGCTTTGGGGGTATATTTATGAGAAGGTCTTTTGATTTCCTGGTCAATAATCTGAGTAGCCATTTGTTCAGAGTCCTCTGATTGCTTAGATATCTGTGCTCCCTTAATCCAGTGAGGGATGTAAAGTGCATAGCAATTTTGCTATGTTCAGACAACTGGAGTCCTGTCCATTGGTTTTTGTGCTAATTCTTCTGCTTGTATTCACTTATTTCTCTGTAATTAATGTAGGGTTGTTAACTCCTTTAAAGCTATCTTTCCTTTATAAAGCAGATCAAAAGAACCTGTGCTAGCAGGCCATCCTAGGTGTGTTTGGGTGCTTGATGTTATAGTAGGCTGTTGAAGCAGTCCAAGCATGAGGTCATCATTAAATAATTTCCTAGAATAAAGAACTGGTAGTGTGGATGGAAAAGGAGATTAAAGTGGAAGAGACATTTTCAAGGAAGAATGAGCAATTATGGGGGATAAATGGAGGAATATATTTAAAAATCTGGGAAATATTATGAATTATATGTTTTTCATCAAAATCTTAATCCATTATTAGCCCTTCAATTAAATGCTTTGTATTTTTTCAATTAAATAAAATGTTTAATAAATATAAAATAGGGAATGAAACTGCTACTTATCTAGCTGGGTCACTTACTGTCCTCACATGATTCAATATAATTGTGGAAAAAAGAGATTCCATGAACTCAAAGTCTTATTCTAGGGGCATCACAAAATATTTCATGTCCTACTTAATTATAAGACATACAATGTGACCCCATCCAGTTATCATCATTTGCTCATTCAAAGGTGTCCCATGTTACTGTTCTTGAAATTCCATGTTAATAAAGACCTTCTACAGTTGTATTCTCTCCAGGTAATTGAATTGATTCAGGGTCTCCATTTCTTATTCTTTATATAATATGTTTGTAACACTATACTCTTAAAACTAATACCAAGGTCCTGGCAAAGGGGTGAAATAAGAGTTTGTGAAAGAACTCATTTCAAAAGTCCCTTCAGAATGAATAGAGTAAAATACTCCCAAATTAAAAAATATGCACAAGAGAGAAAAGACTAGCAAAAGATCCCCCAAAAAGAATGGTTTCACAGATAAGGGGAAAAATAAGACAAGGAAATGAGAAAGCAGCAGGAAACAAAGCAAAACAAAATGAAACTGATATAATGAGCAAGCATTTAGATTAAAAACTACATACAACAAAGTAAGGGGCCATAAAATTAGGTTGAACCAATAAGGCAAAGCAGATTGGACTATGAACTCTAAAGGAAATGAAGTAGGATACTATTACAGGCACATCTGGTGTTAATAAGAAAAATATTATCTATAATAGGAACTATTATCTATGAGAATGGAAGAAGACAAATTCATATGAAAAAATTTAAAAAATGGAGGAAGTCCGGGAAAATAGAATAAAGGAATAGAATTAATATGAACTAAAATTATTAGGACAGAAGGCAAGATGGCAGAACATAAAATAGAACAAGATAAAAAATAAAATCAAATGGACAAAATATTACTTAAGAATACAAGGTGGTTTCAAAATGAGATGCTTTTTATGTACTTCCAAATATTGATTCATAAAATAACTTTGATTTTTATTTTACTCATTTGAAATCTTAATTAATTCTTCCCATTAGTTATTATTGCATTCATACAATGAGACAGAATCACACACTGCAATATCTTATTCTTCCTACTTAAAGATGACACACCTACTTTTAGAAATGATGGGATATGATAAGCTAGAGTTCTTATTGAATTGCATACATAAAAGAGTTTTTTGGATCTCATAATCCCTATTTTTATAATTTTAAGGAAATTTATATAGCTCTTCATTTCCATTTCCCCCCAGATTTCTTTGTTTAAAAAGAATCAATATATTAGTTCTAAAACAGGCTTTTATTACTTCCCAGTAGCCCATAGCTACCTTATTATTTGAAGTCGTGCTTCACTGGACATATTTCTAGTCTAATGACTTCATGATTTTCATTTCAGCACATCATTTGCTTAGCTATTCTGGTTTTATTCTTACCCATGGCTAGCCCAATTCATTAGCAATGCTGTAAGCAATACTTAGAACTGATGAGGAGATTGAGCATGCCTAGTCATATGGTTTGAGAGAGTTGAACAAATAGTTTTGCTTCTTAGTTGAAACAATTTTTAAATTTTTTTCTATGTGTAAATTAATTAAAGTATAACAGAAGAAAATTTACAGTAAACTCCATGTTTTTTCTTGGCTACTACCACTATAACTTGTTTCTTGTTCTTTTTTCCCCTTCCTCCCCACTCTCTATCCTCAACATTGCTTTTCTCTTCTCCCTTTTCTGTTGAATTTATAGGGGACTGAATATCAGAGACAAATTCCATTCCTTCCATTCCTCCATATATATTGGATGTTCTTATTTGTAAATATAGAACCTGAATGTATGAATGAAAAAAAATAAATGAAAACTTTAGTGTTGATTTAGTCTAGCCAAGTTATCTAGCCTTTGTTTAAAGACCCACATTGAGGGGATCCGCATAAACCTGATGAAGCAATCCATTCTACTTTCAGACTACTCTGATCAATTAGATGATTTTCCTTATATAATAAAGTAAAATCTGCATCTGTGAAAATTTCATCAATTCAGTAGAACATAAATTCCTCCCCTAAAATAATTGATGATATTATAGGGTATGGACCTAGCTCCAGTATTGGAAGGGCATACTTCTGGTAATCACCAACATTTTACTAATTATATTTTAAGAAATTATAGTTAACTGTGGCTCAGGAATATGGACTTTCTTTTTTTTGTTCCATTTTATTGGACAGCAGTTGGGGTTAAGTGACTTTCCCAAGGTCACACAACTAGTAAGTATAAAGTGTCCGAGGCCGGATTTAAACTCAGGTCCTCCTGACTCCGGGGCCAGTGCTCTATTCACTGTGCCACCTAGTTGCCCCAAAGATGGACTTTTCATAAAAGAATTATCCCCTCTATAGTACACAAAAGCCAGCTGTGCCATGGTTTGGGCATGTTTTTTTTTTTTTTAATTTCCAGAGCATTTGTTCTTCCTTGAGCTTTCAGAATAAGGTGTTATAAGAGAAGGGGAAAGGATTTATTTCTTTGCCTCCCATACCCAAAATAATAAAAAAAAAAAGGTGACTTGCAGAAAAGCATACGCTGAATAGCTTCCTGTGATTGTCCAGGTAAGCCTTGAATTGAATTGAATTGAATTTGTAGTTCCTGACTGCTTCCATCTTTTCTGTTTATAGAGCACTGGCCCTAGAATAAAGAATGTATCATTTTTGTCTCAGTATTCCCAATGTCAACCACTACACATCTAGCAATATGTGTGTATGTATAAATGTGTATATATACTTATATATGTACATGGATACATCAGCATATATGCACACATATGCATGTGTGCATATGATACACACATGTTGTAGAAACACACATAAGTTGTATATGTATAAATAAATGTAAGTTTAAAAAGAACTGAATTGAATTGTTCCTGCTTCTACCCACAAGGAGCACACAGAAAAGCTTAATCACTCTTTTTTTTCCATTTAATGGCTTTTTCATGCTTGAAAATATTTATCAAATTCATCTCTAATATTTTGTTTCCTAAGATAAACCTTTTCTATTGATCCACTTATCATGACAATGAATCCCTTGGATATCATTGTTTCAAGTTTACTCAACAGCTAATTTGTCAAAGTCATTCCTAAAAAGTAACAACTAAATTTGATCACAAAATAAAAAGGCAGGTTCCAATTAGGGCAAGCATATGCCATGTTTTTGAGAATATGTTAATGGTTGGTCTAGATCTCAATAAACTAAAAATAATAGCCACTATTTTTTTGTCCTTCAATTTGAACTGCAATGGTCTTTAATATCTTATTAGAATCAAAGGAAGTATAACAATGCAGGTTTACCAAACTCAATAAATTTTAACACTATCTATGTTCTACAATATTTTTGTTCATTTTGTCAAATGTTTCCCAATTGCATTTTAAACTATTTCAGGCTTGGCAGGGTAGTGTTTCAGGCAGGCTCTGTAACACCTCTCAGTCAGGAAGACATGATTTTGAATCCAGCCTCAGACATTTACTGACTGCATGAACATAGACAAGTCCCTTAAACTTTTTCAATGTATTTTTTCATCCTTGAAATGTGTAAATCATAGTACCAACCTCACAGGACCATTTAGAATATAAAATAATATGTAAATTTTTTTGTAAGTCTTATAAACAAACTATAGAAATATTAGCTTTTATTATTGTACATTTTACCATTATTATCATTTTTTTTTCAATATTAGTCAACATCCTAAAGGACAAGGTGATCCCCTACCATTCTTTATCATACATTAGGTTATATATAATTTGTTAAGTTTTTTTTCTGACTTAAAATTTTAATAGAATTCATAATCCCATAAGAGCTCCCCAACTGATTGGAATAAACCTATTAATAGCAGTAATGTTAGATAGCATTTATATAGCTTTTATAATGTTTTCAAACAATTTTAGAGTTCATATTTCATTTGATATTTTAACATTACTAGGCATGTTTTGAGGTCTAGAACTCAAATAAATAGGTAAATATTAAAATGAGATTTTAGAGACTTATAAATCACTGTTCTTTTTTATCCATGAAGAAACCCGAGCCTACTAATGTTAAATGGATATTTCAACATCATACCAGTAGTAAGTAGCAAGTAGAGTTGTATTATGAAGTTTGACTAAAATTTTTGGTAGAAATGAATTATGGCATCTATACTACAGGGAAGTTTGGTCATATTCACCATGCTTTAAAATTTTATAAATCTATGATATCCTCAATCTGGACACTGCCTTAATACAAATTACGACTAATTCAAAGTTATTCCTTCTGTAAATTCCTTTCCCATGTCTTCCAGTAAATCATCCATCAACTATTTCTTTAAACAATAGGGTAATATGCATACATGAAAATTAATGTCATAACTAAAATGATATAGAATTGAAATTTAGAACCCATGATATTGAATCAATTGGCTCCACTAAAACCCAAATGATTTATTGGGTGGGTCATAGTGATGAACCTAGTTCTGAAGAAATGTACAGGAAAGAAAGAGTAAGAAAGGATGATATGGCAGATATTACCAAGCTATAATGGAGCAAAGACAACAGTGAAATTCATCGATTTGATACTTAATTACTTTAAAATATTTATTACAGTCTCTTTCTATATATTATTCAATTATTTACCCTACCTCACAAAATTCTCTGTCGTAGCCAAACTGGACAACTTGCTCTTCCCGTTAATTTCCAACTCGACCCTTTGAGGTTATGTATAGATTGTTATTCAGTCCTAGAATGTTTTCCTTCATAAACATTGCCAGTTATATTTCCTAGTTCCCTTGAAGATTCAGCTCAGGCACCACCTCCACTGTGAAGACTTTCCAGATGCATTGTATCTGCAAAAGATGAAGGAAGCAAGAAAGGAAGAAGAGAAAGAGAAGAAAGCAACAAAAGACAAAAGCCTAACTATGGTTTCTATGTCTGTCATCTAAGTAATAAATTTGAAGATTCTCTTCATAGGGGTAAATAGCTATTGGATGACAAAATTTATTTTAATGTAATAAGTCTATATATTATCTATTAAAGCACAAATATGTTGTAATCTATATTGTTAGAAAGAATGTCTCAATCAGCAGGCTTAGGAAGTATTGAAATCTTATACTACTATTAGGAAAAGAGTTGAGTGTTAGACAGGGGTACCCCTGCCTTTTTTAAGCCAACAATCCTCTTAGAATTTATATTTAGTACATGCAAGTATTATTTTTAAATTTATCCTCCTCGAAACAATTCCCTGAAATTGCATAATAACAGCCAAGAGATTCTACTCAAATAATTTCTTGTAACATGTCATCAAAGCTAACAAAATGTAAGCACACAATATTTAGCAAGACAGTTCAGTAAAATTATTTGTTGTTTTGTTAGTAACACTATTTTTTATGAATTTTGTGAGTTCCACACTTACGGTGAGAAAAATAATACTAAACATTGTATTGAGAATCTCTACTGACTGGTTGGAAAACTTCTGATAAAAAAAAAAAGTTGTTTCATCCTATTAAGATCTGTCATAATACAATTATCTTTGTTTTTCTGTAAACATTTCTTTTTCCCTCTTCAAAGTATTTTGCATTCTATAGAATATAAAAACCCCTGTGGGTCCTTAAGTCACATACAGTATTATATTTATTTCAATGATTTATGAACAGCTTTAAAATCAATTTGACCGTGGAACAGACAAAACCCATAATTGTTTTATTTTTTTTTTCTTTAACTGAAAAGCATTCAGTCCCTGGGTGTGTAAATACAATAACTTTCCTGCAGATTACTGCATATAATTTCTTCAGTTTTAAGTAAAAAAAATACAGAGTGATTCTGCAATAAAGTCCTATGGATAAAAGGCATAAAATGGAAAGCATTTAATAATAAGCAATGAAGAGTAACATTTTCATCTTGGAGAGTTCTATGGATTTTATTGCCAGTTATGTATTTATCTAACCTTCGTTGATAATGTTGAAAATATTTCCTGAAGAACTTTTTAATGAAGTGCATTTTGTGCATTCAATTAACTGCATCTAAAATGAACAGGGCATTTTGAAACAGGTTGACAAGAAGAGTTGATATTCTTTAGTATTTTAAGATTTTCAGTTTTTTCCCTTAAGCCTGACAATGATTCTAAATACGGGCTTCACAGAAAAAAAAATAGGCTCACAACATAAGCAATAAATTTCAAAAGTGTGATTTGAACACAGATATTCTTAAATAGAAGTCCAGAACTAGAACTGCCACAGAGAGAAATTCAACTCTTTATAGTATCTAATAATAAGCAATAGGGCCTAGTGAAGCAGGAATCAGTTTAGAAACCTAGAAAACCTGGGTATATTTCTAATCTCTGACACTTACCTTCACTTAAGCAAGTCACCTAACTGTTCAGTGTTCTAGGGAAAGCTTTATGCTCTAAATTGCAGAGAAGATACTGACTCTCATTGATAGGTTTTTTTTTTTTGCAAGAGAGTTATGTGTACCAATTAAATTACAGATTCAATTCCTATCCCCTATATATCTGCATCAATTATATGAGCAAGGTGATGCGCATATATATATATATATATATATATATATATATATATGATGCTTATGCTTACATGGGACTCTATATACATTAGTAGAAATTATTTAACTCATGCTTTTTGATTGAATATTATCTTCCCTACTCCTCAGAACTACTCTATTGAAGTATTTAAAGGAATCTGTCTTGTCCAAATGAGGAAAGAAAGGCTCAGAAAATCAGAATGTCTAATCCATGGTCACTTGATTAGTAAATCAAAAAGGCAGGCTTGATAACTGAATCTGACTAAACCTGGTCTTTATTTTTTTTCACACTACAAGAATCTTAGGAAGTTGTAATGTTAATTTGAGCAATTCTTTTAGTTTTTCAAAGCATCACAAGGGAAAATAAAAACCTGTGGGTGTGGAAAAATAATGCAGTATCAAAAATATGATCTTGGGATAAGAGCATGAGTTTCAAAATCAAACCCTGAAGCTAACTAGTTGTGTCATCACGGGCAATCCAACTTCTATCTTTTTTTAATTATAAAGACAATAATAATAATAATAATAATCTCGTTCCCCACTCATAGAATAATAATGGAGAAATAACATTGTAAACAATAAAGTGAGATAGAAATTTCAATTTTATTTTTTGTTTTCTTTTTTATTAAATATTTTATTTTTCCAGGTACATATAAAGTATTTCTAAAATTTTGATTTTCAAATTCTTCCTTCCTTCCTACCCTTCGCCTCTCATTGAAAGGCAAGCACTCTGATATGCATTGTATAGATGCGGTAATGCAAAAACCTAAGTCTATGTTATTCACACTGTAAAAGAAAATGTAAACAAAATATGTAAAAATAAAATATAAAACAAAATGTTTCAATCTGCATTCAGATTCTATCTGTTCTTTTTCTGGAAGTTGAAAACATTTTTCATAATAAGTTCTTCAGAATTGTCTTGGATCCTTGTATTGCTGGCTATAGCTAAGTCATGCACAGTTGATCATCCCTACAGTATTGCTGTTACTATGTACAATACTCTCCTGGTTCTGCTCAGTTCACTTTATATTGGTTCATACAGGTCTTTCTAGGTTTTATGAAAAAATCCTGCTCATCAACTCTTAATGAACAATACTATCCCATCAAAAGCTTTTACCACAAGTTGTTCAGCTAATTTCCAATCGATGCACATCCCTTAAATTCCAATTCTTTGCCACAACAAAAGAGTTCCCATAATATATTTGCACATATAAGCCCTTCCTGCTATTTAAAAAAATCTCTTTGGTTTACAGACTTAATAGTGGTTTTTCGGGGTTTATAACCCCTTTAGCATAGTTCCAAATTTACTCTCCATAATGACGGGATTAGTTCACAACTCCAGCAACAGTGTAATAGTATTCCAATTTCCCTGCATCCTCTCCAAAATTTGTCATTTTCCCTTTCTGCAATATCAACCAATTTTATAGATATAAGATGGCACCTCAGAGCTGTTTTAACTTGAATTGATCTAATCAAAGGTGATTTAGAATATTTTTTCCATATGACTGAAGGTTGATTTGATGTCTTCATGAAAATTATCCATTTTAAAACTTGTAATCGTCTCAATAATTTTCCTGATCATAAATTTTTCCCTTCTTCATAGATCTGACAGGTAAATTATTCTGTGTTCCCATAATTTGTTTCTATCATCATTTATGTACCCATTTTTTTTATATTTTAAATATTTTATTTTATTTTAAAAATAAAATTAATAAGAATTCTTCCTGATTCACAGTTAGCCACGTAGAGGTCTTGCTGAGACACTTATTTCTTTTTTTTTTTTAATAGTATTTATATATGTATTTGAAACATTTAATGTTACGACCTTGAATTTCAGATCCATTTCCTTCCTCCCTTGTCACCCATTCCTTCTTGGGATATAAGTAATTCAGTATATGTTGTACATGTCTAGCTATGCAAAACATTATCATAGTAGATATATTGTTCAAGGCTGCTTATAATTCCCTCCCACTCATCCCACCCCCCACCTGGTCCATTCCCTACATGATCCTGTCCCTCTTCTATAGTGGGTACTTCCAACCTCCCCTCACCCCAAGGATGCCCTCCCATCCATCATCCCTCCTCTCATCCCCCTTCCCCCTATCCTGCTGCAGGTTGAGATATCCCATTTAGTATGTATGTCATTTTCTCCCTGAACCAAATTCAATGTGAATGTGGTTTTGCCTTTTTAGCCTTCCTTATTCTCCCCCTCCTTTGCAACCACTTCCCCTTGCTTCTTCTACATGGGATAGTTTACCCTACCCTGTCTCTCCCCATCTCCTCTTGCCACTTTCCTCTCTCACCTCATAATTTCATCCCTTGAGTATTCTCCCTTCCCAACAAATTTAACCTATGCCCTCTATCCATATATAACTGTAACCATATACACACACATTCACATATGTATACGTATGACCACACCCCCTTCTTCCATTATTTTCATAGTGGGAAAGATATCATCAGTCACAGATATTGCTTTTCCATATAGGAATGTAAATAGTTCAACTTTGATAAGTTCCTTTTGATTCCTTTTCCCTGATTACCTTCTCAGGCATCTCTTACTTCTTGCGTCTGGATGTCAAATTTTCTATTCAACTCTGGTTTTTTCCTCAAGAATGCTTGAAAGTCCTCTATTCCACTGAATAACCATATTTTCCCCTGAAACAAAATACTCAGTTTTGCTGGGTAGGTAACCCTTGGGTTCATTCCCAGGTCTTTTGCCCTCTGGAATATCATATTCCATGCCCATCTCTCCCTCAGTGTAGAAGCTGCCAGGTCCTGGGCTATTCTGATTGTGTTTCCACAATATTGAAATTGTTTCTTCCTGGCCGCTTGTAGTATTTTCTCCTTGATCTGAGGATTCTGGAACCTGGCTATGATATTTCTGGGAGTTTTCTTTTTGGGATCTTTTTCAGGAGGTGGTCGGTGGATTCTTTCAACCTCTATTTTGCCCTCTGGATCTAAAACATCAGGGCAGTTTTCCTTGAGAATTTCTTGAAGGGTGATTTCTAGGTTCTTTCTTTGATCATGGCTTTCAGGTAGTCCAATAATTTTTAAATTATCTCTCCTGGATCTATTTTCCAGGTCAGTGGTTTTTTCCATGAGATATTTCACATTGCCTTCTATTCTTTCATTTGTTTGGATCTGCTTAACAACATCTTGATTTCTCATAAAGTCATTAGCTTCCATTTGCTCCAGTCTAACTATGAAGGAATGAATCTCCTCAGTGAGCTTTTGAGATTCTTTTTCCATCTGGCAAATTCGACTTTTTAAGGCATTCTTCTCCTCATTGCCCTTTTGGGCCTCCTTTGCCATTTGAGTTAGTCTATTTTAAGGTGTTGTTTTCCTCAGTCAGGCTGTTGACCCTCATTTCATACTTTTCCTGCATCCTTCTCATTTCTCTTTCTAATTTTTCCTCCACTTCTCTTATTTGATTTTTAAAGTCCTCCTTAAGGTCCTCTATGGCCTGCAACCCGCTCATGTTTTCCCCTGGGGCTTTTGGAGCAGGACTTCTGACCTCACAGTCCTTTTCCCACTCTATGCCCCCAAAATAGGAGTCTAGGGTTGCATTTTTCTGTTTCCTTTGCCTTGGCATGTTGCCACTTAATTGCTTGACTTTTGGGCTTGTTGCCACACTATGGCTTTAAGGCCAGATAGAGGAATTTTCGTCCCGAACGTGTGGGGGGCAACTTCCGTTTCTGGCAAGCTGTAAACCCACCCACAACTTCCACCCTAGATCACAATCCAGATCCAGGGAGGTTAAAGCAAGAGCGATTACCCCCCAAGACTGATCGCTGGATCTCCCCACGATTTGTAGGCTGGGAGCCGGAAATGCCTCTGAAAACTACACAGTGGAGTGTCTCCTCAGCAGCTTCTAGCCCCCAGGGGAGGGAGCTGAGGCATTCCCCAAATACAGGTCCCAAAGTCCATAGGACACTAACCTCTTACTTTGTCCTAGGCAAGTCTATGTTGATAATTCTGTCGTCTCCACAGTTCCTGGTGTTCTGGGGTTCCTCCAGCCGGCTGCTGGCCCTGCCGCCCTGGGGCTAAAACCTCGGCTCAAGTGGACCTGGGCTCGGCTCGGCTCCTGCGCTCTGTGCGCTGCCGGCTCCCAGACCACTGCGCTGGTCCTTCCTGCAGGGTGCTGGGCTGTCCTCAGCGGGAGGTTAGCTTCTCTGTGTCGTTCTGTGGGTGCTGGGGCTCCAGAAGATTTTCAGAGTCCTTTTTTACATAGTTTGTGGAGAATCTGGGGGCAGAGAGGCTTGGGAGAGCTGTTTCTACTCCGCCATCTTGGCTCCGCCCCCTATGTACCCATTTTTAAAAAGGGCCATTTAATTCTCATATTTGTATCCCTAGCATCCATAAAACTTTCATACTGTTATCAGTTATTAAGTTACTAGTTATTAGTATGTTATGGATAAATACTTGTAGAAGTGTGTAAAATTGAATGTATATTTGATTTTCTGAGATTTAAAATTTTTGTTTTAGTCCCTTAATAATTTTATGATAATATACATATATATAATATATTTTATACATATAATATATATACATATGTTTACTTATATATATATTATACATATGTTCATATATACAATACATATGTATACCTATTCAGATTTGTTTCCCACCATTCTATAACATACATCTTTCAGATGTTTCTGTATTTAATCCTGGAGGTAATAGAGAATCATAGAAATTTATTGGATAGATAGGATCTGGTCAGACCTGTAGAAAATGTTTGACAGAAGACAGAGGAGAGATAGATACTTGAAAGATTTAAGATAGAAAGACCAAAAAGCAGGCTATTGCAATAGTCCAAGTATGAGGTAATGAAGGCCTGCACTAATGTGTTGCAAGGTAAGGGGATAAAGAGGATAAGGGGGATGAATAGAATATGTTACAAATGTAGAATCAACAGTGCATGGCAACTGATCAGAAGTGGAGAGTGAGATGAGAGAAAAGAGTTGAGGATGATAACCAAATTGTGAATTTAGGTGAGAATATGGTGACACCCTTAACAGTAAAAAGCAAATTAGGAAGAACAGAGAGCTGAGAAGAGTTCAGTTTTGAAAATTTTTAATTTGAGATGTCTAAGGAGCATCTGATTTGAGCAACAGGCCATTGCAGAGGTACATGTGAAAGTCAGGAAAGAGGGTAGGACTGAATAAGTATATATGAGAATCATCAGCATAGAGATTCTTCCCCCTCAGAGGAAAACTCCTTTAAAAAGACTTTCTAGAGAGTTAACCATTGCACCAAAATATATCTGTATCTATATCTATCTATCTACCTATCTATCTATCCACCTATCACTCTATATATATATATATATATATATATATATATATATATTTGGTGGGGGGAAAGCAAGGCAATTGGGGTTAAGTGACTTGTTCAAAGTCACACAACTAGTATTAAGTGGTCTGGTCAGATTTGAATTCAGGTCATCCCGACTCCAAGGTTGGTGCTTTATTCACTGTGCCACCTAGCCATCCCTACATTAAAATATTTAAAAAGAATTTAAACAAAATAAACCAAAAGTTGCAAAATGTCTAATATTATTTACTGTATAATGTGTCCCCATCTCTGAAGAGAAGAAAATGACTTTTATTTATCTCTTCTTTAGACTCCATTAGGGTTATTAAGATTTCACAGTATTCAATTTCATTTTTTGTTATTGTGTATTTGATTTATATAATTTTATTTATTGGGTATATTGTTTTCCTGGTTCGTATAACTTTACTTTTATATTACTTCATATAAAATTGTTACTTTTAAATGAGTGTCTTCTCTGCATAGGTGGAAGTAGATCTCCCACAATACTGAAGTCAAAAGCCCTTTTCTTCAAAAAGATAATGAGAAAAAGAAACTTTGAAGCTTGTCTCTACAAGTCATTTTTTTAATTGCCAATAATATATAGTGCCTCTTCTATTTGTGGATCTGTGATTAACAATAAAGAAAATGGGATTGCTTTGATGAAATGCAAATACTATTTTAAATTCAAAAAATAGGCATTGATCACCAAGATTGTTCAGAAGCCATTATTCACTTTGTCTTTGATTCTGTGGAGTAGTAGAAAGGAAGAGATAATCTCCCTGCTGAACATAAAGTGGTTAAATTATTAGATCCAGGAGTTCAAATGATCTCTCTATTTTACTCTCCATCTCACCATTTACTCTGTGTGGCCAAGCACTTTCCCACCATGGTACAGGACCCTTAATTTCCTTTATTTTTTCCAAGGCCTATAAAATTTTATCTAGTTGTAGAGGGTTTTTCTTTTTCTTTAGAAAGGGGGAATACATTTAATAGGCAGAGCAGAAATTGGATTAAATCCCTTATACTTTTATTAAAAGAAAATGAAATGTACTTTAACACAAAAAGCTGATGGTTTTTAATCTTTCTTTGATGTTTTTCCTTATAAATAACCAGAAAATAAAACTACCTGCTTAATCTCTAAAAGGAATAAAGGTGCATTATACTTATACCCTACTTGATAAGATGAGAGATCATTTCTTAGCTATGCAATCTGGAGCAAATCATAACCTCTGTGAACCTTGGTTTCCTTACCTCTACAAGGAAAAAAAAATAAACTAAGTGAATTACATTTCTGTTTTGCCAGCCACATTTTCTTTCATAATGACACTTGACACTAACATTTCAATGGGAAGACCTGCATGTTTTTCAGTATAACAAAAGGAGTAGTGTAGGATTACAAATTTAATAACAATACATATAATAGATCTAGAGCTGAAAGTTATTTCTTAGGCAACCTAATCTGATTATCTTTTTTTTTAGATGAGAAATCTGAGCCCCAGAGTGGTTGAGTAACTTTTCCCAGGTTGCACAGGCAGTAAGTATCAGAGGCAGTATCTTAAACCCAATCATCTGAACGCAGAATTGGTGGTGTTTTCATGTTACACTTGGAAATTGGAATATCATGGTTTAAATTTACTTCTAATATTAGCTACGCCTATGTATATGATCAAATTACTTTCCTCAATGTGCCTAAGTTAATTTCCTCAATGTTCACCAACCAAGTTCACCTAGCTACCAAATCCTGAATAGGTTGACATGAGGAATTCCTTGCATTGATGATGTCATATATACCTCCATTTTAAGACCTGCACTATGACACAAATATTGTTGTAGTAAGAAATAATTCTTAGGGGAAAATTATAAAATTCTAAAGAACATTCAAGCAATAAATTTTTAGTACCTATGTACTAAATGCCAGTTATTTTTCCACATTCTGGAAATACCAAAATAACAATGAATAAGCCCCTGCCCTGAAGGAGCTTATCATCTATAAGGAAAATAACCTGGCACATATTAGACACTTAATAGATATTTATTGATCAATATTGTGGGGAACAACACATAAACAATCAGGTGTGCTGGAGCCAACTTTACTGGTTCTTGAGAGCTAATTGTTCAACTTTCATTATAAGTATTTACCCACTAGAATTTAGCAGATGTTGGCGGATTCAGGATGGCAAAGTAGAAAAAGCACTTCCAAGGTGCTCTCCCCCACACCACTTCCAGACAATGTAAAAGGTGGATTCTGAACAACTTCTGGAGCTCCAGGACCCACAGAACAACACAGAGAAGCTAACCTCCCACTGAGGACAGCCCAGCAGCCCTGCAGGGAGCAGCCAGCACAGCACAGTGCAACTGCTCTGGGAGCCTAGTGCAGGCCTGAGTGAGCTGTGATTTTAGCCCCAGGGCAGTCGGGCTAGCAGCCGGCTGGAGGCACCCCAGAACACCAGCAGCTATAGCGATTCCAGAATTATCAATACAGATATGCATAGAACAAAATGAGAGGTTAGTGCCCTATGGACTTTGGGACCAGTATTTGGGGAACTGGTCGCCTTCTTCCCCTGGGGGCAAGAAGCAGCTGAGGAGCCGAGGCACAGAAGACATTTACAGCTTCAGTGGCAGCTTCAGCTCCTGGTCTTCAAACTGTAGGGAGATCCAGCAATCAGTCTGGGGGTTAATTGCTCTTGCCTTAACCTACTTGGATCAGGATTGTGTTCTGGGGGCTGGGGGGTGGGGTGGTATCCAGCTTGCCAGAGTGTGTGGGGGCTTTACAGAGGTCACCCAATTAATACCTCTGGAAGTTGTGAAGACCCCAATGTTTGGGATGGAAGCTCCCCTGTCTGGTGGCAAAGTCCTATTGTGGCAACAAGTCCCAAAATCAAGTAATTAAGTGGCGACATGCCTAGGCAAAGGAAACAAAATAAACAGAAAAATGCAACATTAGACTCCTATTTTGCGGGCAAAGAGGATCAAAGCATGGAACAGGAGGAGGTCTGTGAGGTCAGAACACCTGCACCAAAATCCCCAAATGAAAATGTGAGAGGGTTACAGGCCATAGAGGACCTTAAGAAGGATTTTAAAAAAATAAGAGAAGTGGAGGACAAATTGGGAAGAGAAATGAGAAGGATGCAGGAAAAGTATGAAATGAGAGTTAACAGGCTGACTAAGGAAAATAACACTTTAAAAAATAAACTAACTCGAATGGCAAAGGAGGCTCAAAAGTGTAATGAGGAGAAGAATGGCTTAAAAACCCAAATTTGCCAGATGGAAAAAGAATCTCAAAAGCTCACTGAGGAGATTCATTCCTTCAGAGTTAGACTGGAGCAAATGGAAGCTAGCAACTTTATGAGAAATCAAGATGCTGTTAAACAGGTCCAGACAAATGAAAGAATAGAAGGCAATGTGAAATAACTCATGAGAAAAGCCACTTGTCTTGAAAACAGATCCAGGAGAGATAATTTAAAAATTATTGGACTACCTGAAAGCCATGATCAAAGAAGGAACCTAGAAATCATTCTTGAAGAAATTCTCAAGGAAAATTGCCCTGATGTTTTACACCCAGAGGGTGAAATAGTGGTTGAAAGAATCCACAGATCACCTCCTGAAAAAGATCCCAAAAAGAAAACTCTTAGGAATATGATATTCCAGAGGTCAACAGAGTTGGGATTAAAACCAAGAATCACATACGTAGCAAAACTGAATATTTTGTTTTAGGGGAAATATGGTCATTCAGTGGAATAGAGGACTTTCAAGCATTCTTGAGGAAAAATCCAGAGTTGAATAGGTGGTAGGTAGGGGGAAAATGGGGAAAATATTGTAACTCAAAATCTGGCTGAAATGAATGATGTAAACCAGAAGTTAATAAAGCATTTGTTAAAATAAAAGGGAATTAGTAGATGTTACAAATCATTTCTTGATTGTTTTGTTGATTGTATTGTCATGATAAAATAGTGAAGAAGACATAAATACTGAAGAATTAATTTTAAAAATTTGTCATGGTTAAATTTATCCCCAACCCAAAACCTGGTTTCTAAACATTTTATACCACAACCATGCATATACGTATATATGGAAAATATACAAAGCAGACATATGGTATTTGTCAATAGGCAACCACTTGCAGTTGGGAAATCAGAAATTGTCTCAAGTAGAAGAAGGCTGTTTGAACTGAGTTTTGAGAGAGGAAATAGGAATTCAAAGAGTCAGAGGTAAGGAATGCATGTTTCCAGAAATGGGGCATAGATTGAGCAAAGACATGAAATATGTGTGAAGAACTCTAAACATGTTCGTTATATTTTTGTCAGGTAAGTTCATATTAAAGGAGTCAATGTTAAAGAGAAATTAAATCTTGGTTTGTGCTATTGAGCCAAGAAGGGCAAGAACTGTGAGAGCATCCTACCATAAGAAATTTCCATGACTAAAGAGAGGAGCATGTGATAATTAGCATTTGTGAAAGAGCAGAAGAAAAGGATACCCTATGATTGAAGGAGTAAAGAATAAGATGGCTACTGGCAGTTCTTTGGGGTATTTTTCAATATGATTTCATTTTTAAACCAAATGATGGACCATAACTAGACTTGAAATTAAGAATTTTATTTCATCAGTGAGCCTCACTGGGAATAAATGTGCCAAATATTAATATCACATATAATTTTAATTCAATTTATTTTAATTCAATAGTATTTATCAAGTGCATACTATGTATCAGGTACTGGGTATTAAGAAAAGGATCAAAATTAAAACAATTCAGTTAATAATTTCATTTATATTTTAAAAACTTATTTTTTACTTTTTAAAATTTCAACAATACACATAAGACCTAGTAAGTTGGCACTTTATATATCTGATGCTTTGTTACATACATGGTATCTAGAGACTTTGAGGAATTGACTTATCAAATGGGATCTAACATAGTACAAATAGGAAAACATGATTAAGATGTTTGAAAACACAAGTTATTTTGCTATTTGAACCAGTGAAATGAGCACCCAAATTAATGAGATCAAAGACTTAATGAATTATTATTGAATGAATGAACGTGGGGCAACACTTATTAAAGCTTTCTTCCCATAAATTCATCACAAGAAGTTCATTCAACTTCCTGACAGCCTCAGTCACTTACTCTAGACATATCAGGAAGAAGAACTGAATGTATATTCTATCCACTGAGCATGTCTTGCTAACAAGACTCATTTAGGGGCATCAATATTTTATTTTATGATGTATTTTATACTTCATTATGCGTAATGTTACAGCTTCCTCATCCTCACCATGTACCACTTTATTAACCTTTCAATGTTCTTCAGCCTTAATTATGTGTGTATATGTGTATATGTACATATAGACATATATCGGTGCATGCAGGTGTGCATTATAATGCATATGTATAGTATGTACCTATATGAATACACACAAATGTATACATGTATGTGCAAATGCACATATATGCCTTCAGATACGTGTGTTTTGCAGGTATGCATGCTGCATATACATATCTACAATTTCATATATTTCAATATTTTAAAGAAAATCCATAATCACATTCATTGTGGGCATCCTTGATAATGGTATTACAAGGGACCAAGAAGAATTTTCTGAAGTAATTTTGCATAGTAGGCAATTACTAAGAGGAGAATTTCTTTCAAAACAAGCAAAATTCACATTGAGAAATAAAACAAACTAGGAAAAAATACATCATAAGATGGAGCTATATGATATTTTTAAAATATAGTAAACAAATTATTTTATTTTTATGTTTTGTGAATTAAACCATCTACTAAATATAGAGAAGCAAAAAAGAATCTGAAAGATTATAAAGAATAAATTATTCACAGGCATTCTATTTCATCCATATAAGTCATTTTTTTTTAATTTCTTCAGTGAGAAATCTAAAACATAATACAGATTTAGAAATATCTTGCCACATGGTAGATCAGCTGAAGCAGGATGCTCAAGCAATAAAATCATACCTAGGATTAGTTCTTTATTTATGTTTCCCAGTCAGTAACTTTTCTTAAAGGATTTTGAAATGTAAATAAAAAGTTCAATATATCTGAATAGGAGAAGAGCCCTACAATTCAAGATGGATGGTGGGTGGTAGGCTTAAGGATATGAAAAAAACACTCAGATGAAAAATAAACTGATTTAACATCCACTTTTGTGGTAAAATAGGAATGATTTGAAAGAAAGCTAAAGCAAGTGGAGCAAGATATTGCACAGACTTCCCTTAAGCCTGTATAAAAATTCTCATTACAAGCTCATACACTATAAAGAAGAAAGGCATTTAAGCATTTTTGCGGAAGGTGATAAATGGTGACAAAATGTTAATTATTCTTTCATGTGACTTCCATACAAGTTTATTTTTATATTAAACACTGAAGAAATTAGGTTGTGGCAAGCATGTATAAATCCCTTCAAGAATAGTCACCTTGTAACATAGATTCAATTATGAGTGATTAGTAATTAAAAAACAAGTTATCAGTGACCAAGCATGTCTCAAATTTCAGTCAGACTGGACTTCTTGACATTTCTCAAATAGTATGCTTGATCTTCCAGCTGTGTCTTTTTCAACTGGTTGTGATCCATGCCAGAAATGTACTGAGTCCTCATCCTCACCCCTCAAGTCAGTCACCAGATACTACATGAAACCTTCCCTTTTCTTCTCAAATGCTAGTAGATAGATAGAAAAACAGACAGAAAGATAGATAGATAGGATAGATAACTACAGTGTGTATGTGTGTATAAAACTATGTGTGTATATATATGAGTATACATATTGGTATATATATATACATATATATACATATATATGCACATGTGTGAATATACATATATCTTCACATACATAGATAACTATGTACATATAGTATAATATATACTATAGTATTGCATAATATGTAGTTCATATAGTATATATATATAATATAAATATTATTACATCCCTTTTTTCTTTACACTTATAAAATCATGTATGTCCTCTCCTGTTCTTTTGTGTTTGCTTTCCTAGGATTTAATAGTTATTGATATGTCAAAAGTGCTTAATAAGGGCTTGCAAATTAAGTGATAATAAAAGAAAAATAAAAGTTTATTGTAACTCTAACCTTATAAATTGGATATTTTACATGAACATATTAGCTGTTTCCCCTGGAAAATATATTAATAATAATAAAAACAATAATAATATATTTCTACAGGTCCTATAGGGCCCAAGGGTTTTCCTGGTTCAATTAAATGATGGCACCGTCCAAGAAAACAGTATCACTAATATATCAGTGCTTTACTTTATGTCATATTCCCTAAACTAATATAGACATCGCTTCCCTATTCATAGGTAAGAGACTGTTATTGAAATAATATTTTTTGGCCAAAAATATCTCGAAGGGGTTACAGAGTTCAAAATTTTAGAGTAGAAATGTACCTAACATAATATCTCATCTAACAACTATTGCGTCATTTAAGAGTCCAACAGAAAATCTCACTTTCCTTTGAACAAATTACCAATTAGAAATATAGATCTAGCAAATGCAATTTGAACATTTAAAAATGAATAATAATCTTGAAAATATTAGAAAATTTATGTCCATCATTAAGAGATTTCAGAGTTGTAAAGAGTTCTACAGGCCACTTAGGAAGATATTTTGCCCTGTACAGGAATCTCATTTCAAATATAACAATAGAATGCTTTATACTTTTAATGAGAAAAAGCTCCCTATCATAGAATGAAGTCTATTTGATTTTTGGAGAGTTCAAATAATTCCAAAATTCTTCATTAAATCAGTCTGAAAACTGCCTTGAATAATGTTTTTAGTGCCATTTCCACTTTCTCGAACTACACTGGATTCTCTCAAATGCAGTAATTATTCATGCTAGAACTGTACACACAATTCTTTTCTAGAAAATCAAACACTTTTTTTTAAGTCCATAAGAGTGATTTAATAAAAAGTCAATTCTATTACTGTCTTTTTTCTTGGCTCTATGGGTCATCTCCATGGTCATTATAAATCTGTTATACCTGTCATGACAAATTATATAATTCCACTTTTCCTTTAAAATTTACCAACCCTAGGGGTAGCTAGGTATCACAGTGAGTAGAGCACTGGCCCTGCAGTCAGGAGGACCTGAGTTCAAATCCAGCCTCAGACACTTAACACAAAAAACTAGCCATGTGACCTTGAGCAAGTCACAACCCCAATTGCCCTCCTTAAAAAAAAAAAAAATTACCTGGAGTTCATGGTTCTTCCTTGAGCTACCCACATGTCCTGGTCGTTTCTTATTCACATCTCCGAATCATGCTAAGTGCTGGACACTGAGCAGCCCATGGCAAATGGCGCCCACGCGGGACACATAGGAACCTGAAAGGAAGGTCCACAGCAGAGATATGGCCCTTACAAGCAGAAGGAGCTCCAAAAATCACAAGTCACAGGGTAAGGGAACTTTTTTCAATTAATTCTTAATCATTCTATTCCACCAGGCTGATACAGGGATTTTTAAGCTTTCTATCACCATGGGTCAAATGCACAGGGTACAGTTCAAAGTTCAGGAACAATATTTTCAAGTATTAAAGAAAGTAAAGAAAGAAAGAGAGTTTGTTATTATGAAGGAACAGTTAGAGGAATTTTATTTAGTGTGTTTGGAACAGTGTAGCCCTGGGTTTCCAAAGGGTGGTATAATAGAATGGGAAACAGAAGGAAAACATAACTAAGGAACTAGGAAAAGAAGGAACCCAGCATTTCCCAATTTCTGCTTTTTTTCCTATGGAATATATTAAAGATATGTTTAACATCAGGAATGAAAGTGCCAAAGGTGGCACAAACAATTAAGTGTAATGTAGCTGTCTTTATACAGTATTTATAGCAAGTCAAAAAAGTATAAAAAAAATATCAGGATAAAAATTTAGAAAAAATAAATTTGCATAAAAATGTGAACAGAAGTTTTAAGGTTTAAGGGCCTCCTTTCCTCCAATCCAACTCTGGCCATGTTTGATTGTGGGAAAGGCTGTTAAAAATAATATTAATCAAAATAATAAAAAAGTAAAAAGGGAATTTTTTCCCTCAGATTAAAGAGGCAAGACAAGCAAACATTTAACCATTCTCCTGCCTCATCACAAAAGAGAAAAATGTTGTGTATCAGGATGCAACTGAAGGTTAATTTTATTTGGCACCAAGGCAAAATTAGAACATATAAAGATCTGAAAAACTTTAGGAGTAAAGGGTTTTAACTCTAGTATAGTCTGGAAAATTGGCGCCACTGGACTTTGTCCAGCTTTTCCATACTGTACATGGACGTTAAAAGCCTTTTGCTTTCAAAAAAAACAAATAGACATCATTGAAGTTCACAGTATAGGTTAAATTAGTTCAAAACTTTCTTTAAAAGTCTCTCATCCCTAGAGGAGAGAGTGCAGAAGGATTTTAAATCATCCTCCTCAATCTAGATAAAGGGAGGATGCATGATAAAGGGCTCTGCAAACAGCAGCCCTGTGGCAGAGCATGCTGCCCCACACTTATTAGGCAACCTGAATTCACAATTCAGAATTTGCACCTCTGAAAAAGAGGAGACAAATCCTCTGCAACTCTGAATAGAGGAGTAAAATGCCTAAATTCTCTATCAAAAAATTTTGCATGTGATGATTTGAAAATTCAACTAATACCATAACGTCATTGCGTTATTGTGGTCTTTCTGAGTTGTGGTAAAATTCTATTATATAGTAAAGATGGGATAATCATTGTTAGCCAGAAATAGTGTTAGATAAAACAAAATTTTTATCTGATTTTTGTTGAAACTAAAAAGATAGAGGAAAGAAATTTGTGTAGAAACAGTCATGTTACTTTGTTAGTTCTGCTAAACCCTGTCTCATAATGTTTTTATTTGCCATATAGAAAACCAGGTAGTCACAAATTTACCTGTAATTACAAAAGGAGGTTAATCCCTCCCCCCTTGAGTCTAGGTACCTGAATACAATTGTATTAACTTCTTTCATCCTAGATCAGATTAGGAAAAGAGAGTTCCACCTTTCCCCCACACTTGCAAACTAACCTTCCCCCATTGAGCAAAGGAAGGAGGGGAAAGGGACCCCAGTTACTGTGGGGGCCTAGCAGTTAAAAGTTCTGAGCCCTGCCACTGATAAGAAAACAACAGTTGTCTGTACTGGATAAGGCAATCCATCCTTTTTATCAATGATTCTATATGATCTAGGAATACAACTGACTTCATCTGAAGTTTAATGTTTTTGCTATAGCTAAAATGATTTGGCTGTCACTTATGGAACTTGTAAAATTTATCATTTTAGTGTCAATGTTAAAACCTAGAATTGTTAATTGATTACCATATGCAGAAAAGAGGAAACTAGGTAAAAATTTTATTTACTTTCCTCCTGCATGTATGACTTTTAGCAAAGCAGGAGCACCACTTAAAGCCCCTGGTCTATATCAATTCTTATTTTTTTTAATAATGTCAAGACTCCTGAAAACTATCTCAATAGGAAAAATCATCAGACTAGGTTAGGAACTTGTTTTAGTAATGTAATTCTTAAATAATGAACCTAACCTGCCAAAAAGTTGCAAAACATTAATAACAATTGGCTATTACATCAGGATGTTTAAATTTGAGAAAGAAAAATGTTAAATAATATTCTTTATGTATTAAAAGACATAGTAAATCTTTATTGTTTATTACAGCTATATGAGGAGAAAATTAACTGTAATTAGCTCTAAGTTGGGATTGGTAAAAATTGCTGTTTAAGATAAAAAGCATTTAAGACCAGAGTCACATAATTCTACTTTTTTTTCTGCTTAGGCCTGATTCCTATGGTCAGACTAAGTAATCAGTAAAGGATATGAACTCTTTTCTGTTAGCTTATTGGAAAATTTAATATTTTTACCTAAAATTAGAAAATGTACAGAAGTTTATAAAAACCACTTAAAATTCACCTTAAGATATTCCCATTGACTAAGGTAATTTTGGAACTAATAGCTTTAAAAAAATGGTGATCAGCTTTTAATCATTCGAAATGCAATTATTATATATTTTTTCTTCTCTCCTTTGGCTAAAGCAGTTTGTGATACTTAAATAAGTTTTGTTAAGTAATAAGTCAAGAAAATAGAGAATGCTCACTGACCTCTGATAATCATTTAGTATCTTATTTTGACTAAAATCTGAATTAATCAAACAGGCTACTCTGGCTCATTTTACACACACACACACACACACACACACACACACACACACACACACACAAGCTCTATGTCAGCCACTCCAGAGCTCAAATAAGGCTGGGAGTAGGATTTAAAACAGGCATCCAGAGATCATAATTTCCAAAGAGACCCAGCTTTGTCTCTGAGAATACCGTAAAGTTAACAAAGCCTACTTTACGGCCCTTAAGGATGAGACCCTCAATTCAAGGTACTAACTTAAGTAATGAGACTTTTCTTATCTTATGATTTTCTGGGCATATACCATGTTATGGATTGCTAATGATAAGGAAAATACAGATATTCTGGATCACAATTTCAATTGACACTGTCATCTTTCTTGTTTTATTGTATTTACCATTTATCCAATTAGGAAAATTTCTTTCTCATATAATGATTAGACCATTATGGGAATCATAAATTTGTGTAACCCAGCTACCCCTAATTGGGATGTTCTTGGGATGTACTTAAGCTCTCATCTTTTTGTTCCCCAGTCAGGACTCTAGTCCTGCACTTCAGATACAAGTAGTAAAGCTAACAATAAATACTTAAAGCCACTAAGGTTAGTTTATCTTAATATGGGTCAGTCATAAAATTTAGTTGTCACCCCATACAGTTGTTTAGGGCATAAAATAAGAGAAAAAATTATTGAGCCTCAAAAATATAGTAATTCAAAGAGATAATGTGAAAACTTTAAATGATTTTCAAAAATTATTAAGAGATATAAATTGGGTAAAGAATACATCAGCTCACTCACTTACTTAATACCCTAAGGGGAGTACCAAACCTTCATTCTCCTTGAACCTTAACAAAATAAGCAGAACAACTTAAAATTATTGAAAATGCCATTCAGCAGTGCCAAGTCTATAGAATAGAGAGTAATAGCCCTATAGAAATCAGTCTACTGAGGACACCTGAATTCCCTTTGGGGCCATACATAAGCAACAAAACATCTTAAGAGTGTACTTATCTCCCTCATCAAAGCCAAAAAATCTGCCTTACTTACCCTCAATTTGTAGCTATGCTAATGTGTAACAACCTACAGGCTCCATCCCTGTACATATTCAGTAACCTTATGTTGAAGCCCAAATTGAAATGCTAATTAAGGCAGACCCTTCCTGGCCTGATCCTATAGACAGTGTATGGAGGAAGTAGGGGGATATTATAATTTTACATTCCAATCAACAATGAGTCATTTCCAAAATAACATCTTTTTCTCCTTTCTTACAAGCAGATAAGGCTTTTTACTGAGGCCTAAAACAAACAGATAGCTAACAGAAGTTATTTCTACTCCTCATTTACCCAAAAAGAATGAAATGTTTTTTATATATCTTTTTAAGGGACAATTTCAACCTCAACATTTTTATGGATAGTACAAATTTCAATAATCAAAAGTTATATGAATTATTTTTTTTCAGTTGCTACTAGTGGTTGGAGGTGGAGAAGGTCCTTTTTGGATTTCTCATGTTTACTCTCATACATCTTTGCCTGAGCCCATTTAACAAGGCAATGCTTTAGCTGATAAATTAACAATACAAACTTACCCAACACTTTGTCCTTTATCTCTGCATTCAAAATTCAAGGATGTTAATAAGTAATTTCACATTTACTTGAGAACAATACCTTCCTCACATACCTTCTCCCTCTTCCACCTCTATTAATCCTACAAGTTTAAAACCTAATTTGGCAAATGGATGTCACTTCTTTAGAAACTTACAATACATCCAAGTGACAATGAACATTTTTTTTCTCATACACTTTTGTTTTGCTAACTTTAAAGGTTGGAAAATCTTTGCTGTTTAAAGCTAAATAAGAATTGAGAATATCAACTACCAAATATTTTCATTCATAAGAATTTTCACATACTGATATTTGGAGTGAGATAAGTAATATCAAGCACACTTTAAATTTGTGATCTAAGCAATCGGAACATGAAAGTTGAGTTTTCTTAAATCTAAAACTTAAATTTAATTTTTTGAGTCATATGTCAGCATTATAGTTCTTTTTAGTTTGAAAGTTAACAATTTATCATAACTATGACTCACATATCTATTTAAGGTGAGTGAGAAATGGGAAAGAAAACTTTCAGTGTATTACTAGAAGCCTCTAATCTAATTTTTATTGTTGCCATTTCTTCAAGAATTGAGTTTTAGAATGATATTTTTCCCTGATATAAGATACTATGTAATTGTGTGTTTAAATAATGGAGAGGCCTCTCTCCATAACATCCCTCAGAAATGAAAAGGCAACACTCAATGACTATATTTCCATTCAAAAAATTTAAAACTTAAAAACATGTTTATCATTTTCTGTAACTGTGGAACCTCCCATTCATTTAACTTAATAAAGCTACATTATAAGGACAGAGCAAAATTATTGTCCTTCAATTTTATATGATTACACTTCTAGCTATACTTCAATAAGGAGAATCATTGTTTTTTCACTCCATTTCCATTGTTCTTCATTCTTAGATACTCCTAAAGAAACAAAAACTGATAATGCTCTTGCCTACACTGGCAAATCATTTCAATCTTTCTGTAAAACCTATTGATAAAAATGATAAGGTGATTTGGATTTGGACTGATATATCACAAGGACAATTAACTACTGCCTTTTATACCCTAAATTTTTAAGCATCATTTAAAAAGGGTATAAACCAGAGGAATAACAATTTGAAAAAGTACATATTCCCAAATAAAGTAATGGAAAAGACTTGCCCCTTAATTATGTAGAGGAGAGATTGTGCTTATTTTTTTAGATGAATGACCACTGAAGATGCCAACACAGAATGTCCAGGTGTGTTCCAGCAGATGCAGAAACAGAGAAGAGGATCAGAGGATTCCTCACAAGGACAACCCCAGAAGAAATGACTTGGCATCCCACCTTTTCACAGAATGATACAGCCTTCTAATAGAACATTACATGATGACAGACTTCAGAAACACCTGCACTTCAAGAAACATCTGATTTTCTACTAAGAACTGACTTTTGGACTTTTTAAATCACAGGACTAATTGCCTCCCTCTTAATGTCAATGACTGTGTCTTCTATTTTAAGTGGGATACAAACTGCTCCATTTGTGAATGAATTTGCAAGGAATGCTACCTTGCCTTTGAAAACTCAAGACCAGACTCCCTCTCCAATGTAATTGTGGATACACCTATCTATGTATGAACTTTTAATTGCATTGATTTTACTTTTGCTCAATGTACATCTAGTAGAGATCTTGTTGAACAATATTTTGCTTTTTTCCAACTAATTTCACTTATACTTGATATCAAACATTGAGGGTATCTATATCTATATCTATATCTATATCTATATCTATATCTATATCTATATATATCTGATGTCTTTAAAAAGGGGGGAAAAGGTTTGTCAGATTTCCTGTTACTATATTCACTGTCCTAATATTGTTAATGGTTCCAACTGCTGTGTTTGCAATCTAAACTGCACAATAGGTTAATGAATTATCAAAAAAAAAAAGTTTCTGCAGCCTTTAAGTCACAACATGATATAGATAAGGATCTATTGTATCAGATCAATTTGTTACAACAATTAATATTATGCTTAGATATGAGTTAAAAGCATTTAAAATTCAACTGTTACTCAGATGTCATTATAAATACACAGATATTTGTGTTGCCACTAGCTTATATAATTCCTCTCATCCCAGTATCACATGGGAGAGGATCAGAGCCTGCTTATTGGGAGTGTGGCATAATTTCAATATCACCTTAGAAATAAAAAGCTTTCAATCAAATTATTAATAGATTGAACATAATGAGATTCCTGGGATTGACCCAGTAGGAGTTACAAAAACAATTATTGATACATTGAAAAATCTCTATACACCTACTTCCCATATTGATCATTTTAATAGTCTGTTGTATATTTGGACCTTGCATTATAAAAATTATAACTCACAATATTAGAACTTTAGGCACTGAATTATATGGCTTTAAGCTTCTCCTTTAAAAAGGGGGAATATGTGGTGAGCCAAAGAGGCCTGAGCCAGGACTTCAGATAATTACCCTAATATCAGTGGACCTGAACAACAAAGACCTCTTCAAGATGAGACTTTTCACTAAGTCAGCTCCAGAGTTCTTTTGATATGGGTTATACTTATAAGGATAGTATTTGAGTTCTGAGGCTAAGAGGCTCTGCCCCAAAACTTTGGTTGTCCAAAACATTTGCAGGAAGTCAGTTCTTATGCAGATGTTCTTGATGATGCAGCCTTGGCCATTAGGCTTTGAGGCCAGCTCTCAAGAGCATCCTTTCAGATGTAACTGACTGAGATAAGAGATAACTGCCCAAGACTCTATGGCACCTAGGAAACAATAGGCCTTATTACCATGCTACTTCCAGGATACAACAGACTAAGATAATGATTCCTCTTCCTTCTCCTCCTTTGTCTCTTTGCTCTATAAAAACCTTTCCCTGAGTATCAATAAATGGAGTTCATGGTTCTTCCTTGAGCTACCCACAAAAAAAAAAAAAAATTACCAACTCTTTGAGAGCCTCCAATAATCCCTTCACGATAAAAAATGTTTCTCTCTACATTTCTCTATAACTTTATTAAAATAAACCTAATTAGCTTTTGGATATATAATATGGAGGATAGGATTTCTTTTTTTTTAAGTTTATGTATGTGTATATACACATATACACATATATGTAAATGTGTGTGTTAATTTTTTTGGTATGGCATAATGGATTCATTGCTAGACTTAGATGAAAAATTATATGCATTCAAATGATGGGTATTACCCTCAGATATGTCTGTGGGTAAGTCTCTTAACCTCTCTGATCCTAAGTTTCCCTGAATAAAATAGGGAACAAATTATAACCTGAAGTTATTTAGGATACAGTAAGCTAATTCATGAAGAACATTTTCCTAAGGTAGAAGTCTACATAATTCTTGTTTTGCAGTTATTTAACTTATATTGACTGAAAACATTTTCATTATTTTATTATAAAATACTATGCATAAGCACATAATCCTAAGATTTTAATATGCTTTAAGAAAATCTAAGATATCATACTGGTTGTTTGTTATTAAAATGAAGAATAAATTAAAAATGTCAAAAAATCAAATACACTGAAATTATTTTTAATGTAATGTAGATGATCATTTATGAACATATTGGTCATAGCAAAAGGCATACTAATTATCAAAAACATGATTTTGCTTGAAAAGAATAACATTAATATTTTTTTAACATAAACTATTACTTCTTAGAAATCTTAAGGTATTATAGACCCCTATCGTAAATCAAGATTTCCTTTGAATGATAATATACTATTTATTAGTAAAATATTGCCATGAATAAATATAAAAAATCAAGTTAAATTTTGTTGCTATATATATAAACTAATTTTAAGCAAATGCTTTATTAACTTCTGGTTTACATCATTCATTTCAGCCAGATTTTGAGTTACAAATTTTTTCCCCATTTTTCCCCTACCCACCACCCTAGAATAGCAGTCCCACAAGATATCGCCTCATCCAATCTCCTCTCTCCCATATCTTCTCCCATAACTCCTTTGACTTTTCCATTAGAGCAAGGTGAGTCTCTGTGCCCCAGTGCCTGAACATCTTATCTCCCAATTACATGCAAAATAGTATTAATAATAATATTTATATATATTTGAAACACTTAATTTTAAAATGTTGAATTTCAGATCCATTCCCTTCCTCCCTTGTCACCCATTTCCTCTGGGAAGATAAGTAATTCAGTATGTGTTGTACATGTATAGCTATGCAAAATATTACCATAGTAGATATAGTGTAGAAGGTTGCTTAAAATTCCCTACTACTCATCCCACCCCCCACCTGGTCCATTCCCTACTTTGATCCTGTCCCTCTTTGATAGTGGGTATTTCCAAACACCCCACCCCCCAGAATGCTCTCCCCTCCATCATCTCCCCTCTCATCCCCCTTCCCCCTACTCTGCTGCAGGGTGAGATATCCCATTTAGTATGTATGTCATTCTCTGCCTGAGCCAAATTCAATGAGAATATGGTTTTGCCTTTTTGTCTTTCTGTTCTACCCCTCCCCTGCAGCCACTTCCCCTTGCTTCTTCTACATGAGATAGTTTACCATACCCTGTCTCTCCCCATCTCCTTTTGCCACTCTCCTCTCTCACCTTATATTTTCACCCCTTAAGTATCATCCCTTCCCGACAAATTCAACCTATGCCCTCTATCTATGTATAACTGTAAACATATATACACACATTCAAATATGTATTCATATGCCCATATACCCTTCTTCCATTATTTTCATACTGAGAAGATTTAATCAGTCACAGTTATTGTTTTTCCATGTAGGGATGTAAATCGGTCAACTTTGATAAGATTCTTTTGATTTCTTTTCCCTGATTACCTTCTCAGGCATCTCTTACTTCTTGTGTCTGGATGTCAAATTTTCTATTCAAATCTGGTTTTTTCCTCAAGAATGCTTGAAGGTCCTCTATTCCACTGAACGACCATATTTTCCCCTGAAACAAAATACTCAGTTTTGCTGGGTAGGTGACCCTTGGCTACAATCCCAGCTCTTTTGCCCTCTGGAATATCATATTTCATGCCCTTAGTTCCTTCAGTGTAGAAGCTGCCAGGTCCTGTGCCATTCTGATTGTGTTTCCACAATATTGAAATTGTTTCTTCCTGGATGCTTGTAGTATTTTTCTCCTTGATCTGGGGATTCTGGAAGCTGGCTATAATATTCCTGGGAGTTTTCTTTTTGGAATCTTTTTCAGGAGGTGGTCTGTGGATTCTTTCAACCTCTATTTTGCCCTCTGGGTCTAAAAGATCAGGGCAATTTTCCTTGAGAATTTCTTGGGTGATTTCTAGGTTCTTTCTTTGATCATGGCTGTCAGGTAGTCTAATAATTTTGAAATTATCTCTCCTGGATCTATTTTCCAGGTCAGTGGTTTTTTCCCATGAGATATTTCACATTGCCTTCTATTCTTTCATTTGTTTGGATCTGTTTAACAGCATCTTGACTTCTCATAAAGTCACTAGCTTCCATTTGCTCCAGTCTAACTCTGAAGGAATGAATCTCCTCAGTGAGCTTTTGAGATTCTTTTTCCATTTGGCAAATTCAGCTTTTTAAGGCATTCTTCTCCACCTTGCCCTTTTGGGCCTCCTTTGCCAGTCTGTTTTTTAAGGTGTTAATTTCCTCCATCATGCTGTTGACACTCATTTCATACTTTTCCTGCATCCTTCTCATTTCTCAGTCCCCTTTTACATGGTTTGGAGGTGATCTGGGGGGAGAGCACCTTGGACGTGCTGTTTCTACTTTGCCATCTTGGCTCTGCTTTCCCTATAAACTAATTTTAATTAGCTAAGTTTCTAGAAGTCATTTCAGTCTGCCTACCCTTTAGCTATAACTTTCTCCTTCCTTGCCACTGCCTCCTGGCTTCCCTGGCTACCTTCAAGTTTCAACCAAACCTTTCTCCTAAAATCTTTAGTTGACCCTCCTTAATCTTAGTGCCTTCCCTCCAAGGTTCTCTACAACTTATCCTGCATATACCTTGTTTGTACATAGTTGATTTTTTTTGGCTTGTGGTTACACCCATTAAACTTTGAAACCCTTGAGAACAGGAACTGTTTTTTTTTTTTTTTAGCATATAATAGGCACTAAGTAAGTGTTTCTGTCTTTACAAAAAATACTGCAGATTGAAGAAGCTGGTGTCTAGTGGTTGTGGAGTGACTACAAAATCATTTTATGCATATTATAATTGAATTCTCTCATACCATAAGAAAAACAAAGGGTATAGTTTGGAAGAAATTCATGAATGCTTCTCTGAGTTCAAGAAGAGTCGAATGAACAGAAAAGAAACAGAACTATCTGTATTGTAATAACAATATTGTAGAAATAAACAGCTTTGCAATATTTGAGAACTTGATCAATACCATGACCAGTCATGATTCCAGAGAATAATGAATCTCTAAGGCCAATATCGAGTTTGCTGAGTACAAGGGAAAGAAATAAGAAATTATTAATTAAAAAATAAACTTGAAAAGAAACATTAATTTCTAAATGGTCTTCTGAGTAAAGGTATGTGTGTACATGTGCATGTGCATGCAGAAGGGGGGGAGCAAAAGAGATAGAGGAGAGAAAGAGAGAGCGAGAGAGAACGAGAGAGAGAGAGAGAGATTCCATGAAAGTTTTGGCATAGGGCCTCAAAAATCAGGGCAGGACTAATGAGAATCATCAAATGAACTCCAAATAAATGACTATTTGGTTTTCTAAAATACATTAAAATTACATACCAGGACTGTGCTGGTGGCACTTGCACTAGACTGCATTCCACTCTCAAGCAGGAGTGACAGTCCTTTCCTGGTTACCTTCTAAATTGTCTTTGATGTCTGTGGGTTGAGATTTCTCAAACTGACACTGTTACAATGAATTCATCACTTTGATGCCTGCTTTTAGTTTGCTGAGTCCCAGTCTATGTTGGTGTGACCTGCTCTGAACTGTGATCCTTTCTTACCCTGGTGCAAGAGACCTTTCCTTTTGACCTTCTAATTTGCCTTGGGCTAGAAAATTGTCTCACTCCTTCTTTCTTGTGTTCTACCACTCTAGAATTTGTTCAGGATTATTACTTAAAGGTATTTGGAGTGGTTTAGGAAAGAAGTTTAAGTGAATCTTTGCCTTTACTCTGCCATCTTGGTGCCCCGTTTCACAGAATTTCTATTGCACTCAATGTGTTGACTGTAGTATCATCGTCAAATACCTGGAAGTTTATATTAAAATTAAAAAAAAGTATCATGGAGTCTAGACTGTGAGCATGGTTATTGATATGATGACTGTTTTTTTTTTCATTTTTTCAGCACCATGACAATAAATTGTGACCACCTAAACCACATTTTCCTTCATTCCAAAAAAAATTATCTCCCACAATTCTCAAATGAATATTTGCTTGAGAATGAATTTTTTTTTGCTTTTTGGAGAGGGAAAGTCAGGGCAGGTGGGGTTAAGTGACTTGCTCAAGGTCACACTGCTAGGAGGTCTTAAGTTTTGTGTCCAAATTTGAACTCAAATCCTCCTGACTCCAAAGCTTATGCTCTATTGACTGTGCTGCCTAGCTGCCCCGAGTACAAATATTTCAATTACAAAATCATCTCTATGAATGGAATGCCATTATATTCAAAAGTGACATCAGGCCTCTGAAATTCACAATTTGCTTTCCCTTTTTCTGAATAGAACTGAATGACATGGTAATGATCAAAATAAGTCAAGATAGGAGAAGAAATACAACTTGGGGGCATCTGCGACAGAATGAATATCATAAAGGTTTCTCATTCCAATTGTTAAATATGAAACGGAATCTTAAGTTATTGAGCTCAATTAAATACCCTGCATATTCTATAGATGAATATGGGAGCAAACACTGAATGACTCCATTCTGAGGGCAGCTCTGTTGCTAACTTTTATTATTTTTAAAGGGTAATTCAGCTGACTTCCTCTTTAAGGAAATTAATGATCTTATGGGAACAATGATTTTGTCTTTAGCACTTTAATAATACAACCTTTTCCCCTTTTCCTTCAAAATTATAAGATTGGTGGGGGGGAGCCTGTGGGGGAAATAAAGCAATTTTCTGAATAACAGATTTTACACTGAGTGAAAATTATACTTTGCCAGCTCTTTAAAAATTTAATTCTGCTATTTATGAGTAAAAATGAATTGGATGTTTTCCTACAATGTGTTATTTAAATTTCTATTCATCAAACGTAGACAAAGTTGAATATTTCTTTGAAATTTGCATGGAATAAAACATGAAATGCATCCTAAGATTATATTACATTGCTCCAAAGCATAAACCTGTCCCTGAAAACACATGCAATTAAATCTAACAAACATTTTTTGTGACTATTACAATCAAGACACACTGCTGGGCACTAAGATATATCTATCTTAGGTGTGATTAAAAAAAAAAACCCGCTGACTTTAATGATCTTGTCTTATATTTGTAACTGCAAATTTTGATGTTTAACATGTACAGAGACAATACTGATGAGATTAAGCCTTCCTAAAATGTCCAAATAGTTTTTATTTATTTTCTCTAAATAACCAATAAGATCAGCAGTGAAACAAGGATGCTCATTTTGACCACTGTTATTTAATGTTGTACTAGAAATGTTAATTTTAGGGGTGGAACTAAGATGGCAGAGTAAAAGCAGGGACTTGTTTGAGCTCTCCCCCAAACTCTTCCAAATACCTGTAAAAGTTACTCTAAGCAAATTATAGAGTAGTGGAACCTATATAATGAGATAATGAAACAAATTTCTAGTCCAAGAAAATCTGGAAGTGTATGAAAAGGGCAGGAAATATCTGTGGCACAGGGCTGGGAGAGGAGTGTAGTCCAGCAAGGACTGTGCTAGCACAGTCTGGGCTGGAGAAGGCCTCAGGGGACTGTATCACTGGCATCTGTGGTGGCTCCCAGATTTCACAACCCACAAAAACCAAAGACAACTTAGAAGTTCGATGGGAAAGGTCTATCGTACCTGGGCAAGAAAGGAGCATGGTCTGTCCCAAGACCCAGAGTGGCAGCAGCTGCAGCATTGAGATTTTTTCTGGACGACCTGGCCCACAAAAAGTGGGGAAACAGAGCAGATGATCAGAGCAGGATAGAAAGGATTTCTTTGCCGACACTGAGACAGCTTTGCCTGTGCTTCAATCTGGGTCACAGCCTTGGGTGGCAGTCCTGGGGCCAGGAGGACTACTTGTATGTGTGGAACTTGTGACTACAGTAAAGAGGGAATCCTCTTCATACTTTCAAGTCACAAAAGCTTTCTTGTTATCACTCATAGACCAGAGCACAGGCCAAGGGAACTGTAAATACCTCTTCTTTCATCATACCACCTTGGAAGAACTGAAAATTTATAGTTCCCTAGAATCATCTCTGAAAATACCTGTACGAAATCTCTGAAGTTTTGGGACAGTATGCACTCCACACTGGGATCAGAGTTCTACCTTAAGACAGAGCTTAAAAAGTTAAGTAACTGGCTGGGAAATGGAGCAAACAGTGTAAAATCAAACTATAGAAACTTACTTTAGTGACAAGGATGATCAAAACATGCAACCAGAAGAAAACAACAAATTCAAATTTTCTTAATCCAAAGATTTCAAGAAAAAATATAAAGTAGTTGCAGGCCATGGAAGAGATGAAAAAGTATTTTGAAATTCAACTGAGAAAAGAGGAAAAAAAATTGGGAAGAGAACTGAGAGTGATACACGAAAATCCTTAAAAATGAGTCAATAGCTTGCTAAAGGAGATCCAAAAAATACTGAAGAAAATAACACCTTAAAAAATAGACTGACAGAAATTGAAAAGAGGTTTAAAAAATGAAGACAGGAATGCCTTAAACATCAAATTTATCAATGGATGAAAATGGAAAGGGAAGTCCAAAAGCGCACAGAAGAAAATTCATTCAAAATTGGAGTGGAGCAAATGAAAGCTAATGACTCTATGAGAAATCAAGAAATTATAAAACAAAATGAAAATAACAAAAAAAAGAAGACAACATGACATATTTAATTGGGAAACAACACTGACCAAGAAAGTAGATCCAAAAGAGAGATTTTGTCAATTATTGGCCTACCTGAAAGCCATGATAAAAAAGACTCTAGACATTATCTTTCAAGAAATTATCAAGGAAAACTTCCCTGACATTTTAGAACCAGAGTGTAAAACAGAGACTGAAAGAATCCACAAATCACCTATTAAAAGTGATCTCAATGAGAAAACTCCTCAGAACATTGTAGCCAAATTTCAGAGTTCCCTTGTCAAGGAGAATATATTGCAAACAGTAAAAAAAAATTCAAGTATTGCAGAAACACAACCAGGATAACACAAGATTTGTCAGCTTCTACATTAAGGGATTTAAAGCCTGGGAATATTATATTCTGGACTTCAAAGGAGCTAGAATTAAAACCAAGAATTATCTACCAAGCAAAATAGGGAACTTTAGGGGGGAAATGGTAATTCTATGAAAAAGAGGACTTTCAAGCATTCTTGATGAAAAGAATAGAACTGAATAGAAAAATCTGGCTTTCAAATAGAGTAATAAAGAGAAGGATGAAAAGGAAAGAGAAATCGTTAGTAATAACAGACATATGAACTTGGACTGTTTACACTCCTACATGGATAGGTGATATTTGTAACTTATGTGACCTTTCTCAGCATTAGGGTAGTTGCAGGAAATATATGTACATGTGTGTATGTGAGTGTGTGAGTGTGTGTGTGTGTGTGTGTGTGTGTGTGTGTGTGTGTATGTCAGAGAGCACAGGGTAAGTTGATTATGGAGGGATGGCACCTAAAATATAAAATTAGGGGGTGAGAGAGGAATGTAATGGGAGAAAGAGAAGGGGGAGAGTAGAATGGAGTAAATTACTTCAAATGAAACAGGTAAGAAAAATATTTTATAATGGAGGAGAAGAGGGGGGAGGTGAGAGGGAATGAGAGAACCTTACTCTCATTGAATTTGGCTTAAGGAAGGAATAACATACACACTCAATTGGTTATGAAAATATATCTTACCTTGCAGGAAATTAAGGGGAAGGGGATAAGAGGGGGGGTTAAAGAAGAGAATATAGAAAAATAGGGGGGAAGGGATAATTAAAAGTAATAACTTTTGAGGAGGGAAAGTGTGATAAGAAAGAGTAGAATAGATAGTGGGTAGGACAGGATGCAGGGAAATATAGTTAGTCTTTCATGCATGATTGTTATGGAAGTGGTTTGCATGACTACACACATATAAGTTATATCAAAAGTGATTTTCATGACTACAAATGTATAAGTTATATCGAAATGCTCACCTCAGTGAGGGTGGGTTGAGAGAAAGGAAGGGAGAAAATGTGGAACTAAAAGTTTAAAAATTAATGTTAAAAATTATTTTTGCATATAACTGGGAAATGAGATCTATAGGCAATGAGGTATTGAAACCTTTTTGACATATAGGAAAATAGAAGGGAGTTAGATAGGAGAAGGGTAGGAAGATAGACAGAAGGGCAGTTTGGGGGAAGGGATAAACAGAATTCATGCTGTCTTGGAGTTGGAGGAGGGGAGAGGTGGGGAGAAAATTTGGAAATCAAGATCTTTTGGAACTGAATAGTGAAAATTAAATAAAGTAATGAAAAAAGCAAACAAAAAGGAATGTTAGCTTTAGCAATAAGAGGGTAAAAGTAATTGAAGGAACTACAATAGGCAATTAGGATACAACATTAACACTCTTTGCAGATGATATTAAGGTACACTTAGAGAATCCTTGAGAGCCAACTAAAAAGCTATTTAAAATAGTTAACAACTTTAGAAATTTCACAGAATATAAAATAAACACACATAAATTATCAGCATATGATTTATATTGCCAACAAAAACCAGCAGAAATATATAGAAAAAGAAATTCCATTTAAAATAACTGTACACATTAAAAAATATTTCAGGTGGCGGAGCCAAGATGGCGGAAAAGAAACAGCATGTCCAAGCCACTCTGCCCCTAGATTTTCTCCAAACTATGTAAAAGGGGACACTGAACAACTTCTGGAGCCCCAGCACCCACAGAACGACACAGAGAAGCTAACCTCCCACTGAGGACAGTCCAGCAGCCCTGCAGGAAGGACCAGCACAGCACTCTGGGAGCCAGCAGCAAGCAACATGCCGAAAAAGAATGGAAAAAGAATCTCAAAAACTCACTGAGGAGAATCATTCCTTCAGAATTAGACTGCAGTGAATGTAAGCTAGTGACTTTATGAGAAATCAAGGTGCTGTTAAACAGATCCAAACAAATGAAAGAATAGAAGGCAATGTAAAATATCTCATGGGAAAAACCACTGACTTGGAAAATAGATACAGGAGAGATAATTTAAACATTACCAGACTACCTGAAATCCATGATCAAAGAAAGAACCTAGAAATCATCCTTTAAGAAATTCTCAAGGAAAATTGCCCAGATGTTTTAGAACCAGAAGGCAAAATAGAGGTTCAAAGAATCCATCGATCACCTCCTGAAAAAGATCCCAAAAAGAAAACTCCCAGGAATATTATAGCCAGGTTCCAGAATCCCCAGATCAGGGAGAAAATACTACAAGGAGCCAGGAAGAAACAATTTCAATATTGTGGAATCACAATCAGAATAGCACAGGACCTGGCAGCATGCAGATCAGATGGGGGGCCTCCACCCCCAGTAGTACAAAGAGAGAACTAATCTCTCTTTCTTTAACCTGCTTGAATCTGTATCACTTTCTTGGGTGGAGGTCCTGGGGTGTGTGACCCAGTGCCAGAACCTGTGGAGGATTCAGGGAGGGCATTCAACCAATAGCTCTGGCACCTGCAAAAACCACAGTTATTTAGAACAAAGCTCTCCCCTTTAGAAACAGAGCCCTATTGTGGCAAAGAGCTCAAAATGCAAGTAACTGAGCGGCAACATGAGCAAGCAAAGGAAGCAAAGTAAGCACAGCAATCCAAATTTAGATGCCTTTTTGGGGGGCACAAAAATGTCAAAGCAGGGAATGGGAGGAAGACAATGCCAAGAAAAATATGAACTGGACACAGGCCATGGAGTAGCTCAAGAAGAATTTTTAAAATCAAGTAAGGAAAGTGGAGGAAAAATTAGGAAGAGAAATGAGAATGATGTAAAGAAATCGTGAAAAGAGAGACAACAACCTGACTGAATAAAACATTACCTTAAAAATAGACTAACTCAAAATGGCAAAAGAGACCTAAAAACCCATGAGAAGAATTCCTAAAAACAAAACAAAACAAAACAAACAAACTAAAAAACAAACAAACAAACAAACAAACAGAATTGTCAAGACAGAAAAGGAATTTCAAAAATTCAGTGAAGAGAATAATCTTTCAAAATCAGATTGTAGCAATTGGAAGCTAATGACTTTATGAGAAATCAAGATACGATAAAACGGATCCAAACAAATGAAAACAAAATAGAAGCCAATGTGAAATATCTAATTGTAAAAACCACTGATCTGAAAAATAGATTCAAGAGAGATAATTTACAAATTATTGGACTACCTGAAAGCCATGATCAAAAAAATTAACCTAGAAATCATCCTTCAAGAAATTCTCAAGGAAAATTGCCCTGATATTCTAGAACCAGAGGGCAAAATAAGAATTGAAAGAATTCACCAATTGCCTCCTGGAAAATATTCCAAAAAGAAAACTCCTAGGAATATTATAGCCAAATTACAGAGTTCCCAGGTCAGGGAGAAAATATTTCAAGCAGCCAGGAAGAAACAATTTCCATACTGTGGAAACACAATTGGGATAACACAGGATCTGGCAGCTTCTACACTCAGGGATAGAAAGGCTTGGAATATGATATTCTGGAGGTCAAAGGAGCTAGGATTAGAACCAAGAATCACCTACTTGGAAAAACTGAGTATAATGTTTCAGGGGAAAAATGTGATCATTTAATGACATGAAGGACTTGTAAGAATTCTTGATGAAAAAACCAGTGCTTAACAGTAAATTTGACTTTCAAATACAAGAAGCAAGAGAAGCATGGGAAGGTAAACAGGAAAAAGAAATCATAAAGAACTTATTAAAGTCGAACAATTTACATTCCTATATGGAAACATGATAATTGTAACTCCTGACACTTTTTTTCAGTATGAGTATAGTTGAATGGAGTACTCAAACACACACACACACACAAACACACACACACACACACACACACACACACATATACATGCATTTATGTAGGTAGATAGATGGCCAGGATCAGTTGAATAGGAAGGGATGATATCTATAAAGTAAACTTAAGGTGTGAGAGAGGACTCTAATAAAGGAGATAGGGAGAGATTGAATAGGGTAAATTTTTAATATAAAAGAGGAAAGAGAAAATTGTTACAATGGAGGGGAAGAACAGGAAGGTAAAAAGGAATGGGTCAACCTTACTCTCATTGAATGTGGCTTAAGTAGAGAATAACATACACAATCAATTGGGTATTTTACCCTACAGGAAAGTAGGGGGGAAGGGGACAAGAGTGGAGAGGATAGAAAAGAGAGCAGATTGGGGTGAGGGTAGTCAGAAGCAAACACTTTTGAAAAGGGAGACGGTCAAAGGAGAAAATAGAATAAGTGAGCTTTGGATAGGATGGAGGGAAATATAGTCTTTCCCAATATATCTATTATGGAAATATTTTGCATAATTACACATGTACAAACTATAATGAATTGCTTATCTTCCCAGTGGGGGTGGGTGAGAAGGGAACAAGGGAAAGAATCTGGAAATCAAAGTCTTAAAAACAAATGTTTAAAAAAAATGTTTTTTTTTTCCTAATGTGCAACTGGGAAATAAGATACAGAGACACCAGGAATAGAAATCCATCTTGCCCCACTAGGAAGTCTAAGGGGGGAAAATGGGGAAGAGTATAAGAGAGTCAGATTGGCAACAGTGGATTCAGTAGGATTGCTATTTTGGGGTGGGGGCTAGGGAAAAGATAGGAATTTGTAACTCAAAATCTTGTGGAAATGAATGTTGAAAACTAAAAAAAAACAATTAAAGTAAAAAAGAGAACTCAATATTTAACAAAAATTGTTGGGAAAACTGGTAACTAGTATGGCAGAAACTATGTATAGACCAACATCTTACACCTTATACCAAGATAAGGACAAAATGGGTACGTGATTTAAGCATAAAGTGTGATACCATAAGCAAATTAGGAGAGCAAGGAACAGTTTACCTGTCAGATATATGGAAGTGGAAAGGATTAATGACCAAACAGTAAATGGAGAACATTATGAAATGCAAAATGGATGATTTTGGTTATATCAAATTGAAAAGGTTTTACACAAAGCCAAAGAAAATAATAAATGCTGAAAATGTGGGAAAATTGGAATATTAATGCATTGTTGGTGGAGTTGTGAATTGATCCAACCATTTTGGAGAACACTTTAGATCTAGGCCTAAAGGTCAATCAAACTGTGCATGCCCTTTGATCCAGTAGTACAACTACTAGATCTGCACAAATTAAATATACATATTTATAGCAGCTCTTTTTCTCTTGGCAAAGAATTGTAATAAGTGAATGCACATTAATTGGAGAATGACTGAAAACGTTGTGGTATATAAATGAAATGGAGTACTGTTGTGCTATAAGAAATGATGATCAGGCAGATTTCAGAAAAAAAAAAAAAAGAAAAAACTTGGAAAGACTTACATTAGCAGATACTGAATGAAGTAAGTGGAACCAGGCAAACATTGTACATAATAATAATAACATGCTATGATGACCAGCTATGATTGACTTAGCTCTTCTTAGCAATACAATGATCCAAAACAGTCCCAAAAAACTCAAGACAGAAAATACTATCCACCTCTAGAGAAAGAACCATGGAGTCTGAATGCACATCAAATCACACTATTTTCCCTTTTTTGTTTGTAATAGTTTTCCCCTTTTGTTCCATTTATTTTTTCACAACATGACTAGTGTGTAAATGTTTAATATGATTGCACATGTATAACCCATATTAGATTGCTTGCCATCCTGGGGATGGGGAAATGCAGTGAAAGAGAAATTTTGGAATTCAATATCTTATGAAAAATAAATATTGAAAACTCTCTTCATATATAATTGGAAAAAATAAAATTCTTCTTACTGAAAAAAAATAAATAAAATAGAGAAAAACATTTCTCTAGCTCTACGAACATGTCTAGTTCACTAATGATGATATTTTTTTTACCTTTAACTGCAACATGAGTATCATTATGTAGCTTTGTTTCCTTTTTCACATTTATTCAAGTTCTTCTTGAACTTGAAACCAATAAGGAAAGACAAAACATACTTTTTTGGGGGAAAAGACATGTTAGAGGTCCCCTAGTTCATCCCTTTCCCCCTTACTTTATAGATGTGGCAATAAAAGTTTAAATGCTTTGCTCAACATATCAAAACTGCTCAATGGAAGAACTAATATAAGATATTGAAAAGTTTATGTTTTGCCTGAGCAAGAAATATTTTAGTGATATAAAATTATAAAATATTATAATTAGAGCAGATAGGCATAAGGGATATCATGCTGAACTCAGAGTAATGAAAATCTGCTTTGAAATTCTGCCTTTTATTCTTACTAGCTGTTTACTCAAGGGCAAGTCATTTTATTTGTGAAACTCAGTCTCGTCATGTACAAAATTCTAATGAATATATTCATATCTAGTCATGAAACAAAATAATCGACAAAAAGAAGCTCAAAGTCAATAAAAGAGCAATGGAAAGTTGTATGGCAGGCCACAAAATCCTGCAAACAAAGAATCATGCTGGAGAAAAATTGCATAAAGGATCTCACCAAATAAATGTTTAATCAAGTAAAAAATAATGAACTGGTCATGCAGAGATAGTAAAGACTAATGAATAGATGTCCCGATTGCTTCACTCTTGCATCTGAGACATTGAGATAGTGCCAGGAATTCCCTCATATATGTTGGGTGTGATACTTTGTGACCAGCTCAAGGGTAGCCATGGAGAATTGTTGCATGGAATGAGTAAGCATATATGCATTACTATCTTCAAGGCAGCTAGGGGGCATAGTAGATAGCACACCAGACATTTATCAATAATACTAAGGTTCAATTCCTGTCTCATTTGCTGACAGAATGAAATTAGGCATGTCATTTAACTTCTCTCTTCCTCAGTTTCCTTACATGCAAAATCATAAAATAGCATCTACCTCACATGTTCATAGTGAGAATCAAATATAAAGTGATTTGCAGTTTGTATATAAATATAAATCCTAACTATTGTTGGAATTAGTAATCATATGGTTCATATGATTGGAATACTAAGAGATCAAATCAGTCAATAAACATTTATTAATTATTTCCTAAGTTCTAGGTACTGTGCTAAGTGCTGGGAATACAAAAAAGAGGTAAAAGACAGTGCCTGCCCTCAAAGAAATTACAATTTATTTGGGGAGACAACATGCAAACAAATATATAAAAATAAGCTATATAAACTCAATAATTAACAAAGGAAAGGCAGCAAAATTAAAAGTCATTGTTGAAGAATTCTTGTGGAAGGTAAGATTTCATTTAGGACAGAAAGTAAGCTAGGGAAGTCAGCAAGTGGAGCTAAGGAACAAGAGAATTCAGAGAAAACAGTTGGAGGCAAAAGAGAGTATCTTGTATTTGGAACATTGAGGAGGTCAATACTGGATCAGAGAATAAGAGGCAGATAGTAAGGTGTAAGAAGATTGGAAATTTGGTAAGTAGCTATATGTAAAAGTCTTCGAATGACAAAACATACTCTCCAGTTTATTCTGAATCATCCAGAAATATTTGCAATCATGTTCAAAAGCTTCCTATTCCTTCTATGAAGAAAACACACACATAAACCCCAGATCTCCTTAGACATTTAAAACCTTCTTCTATCTGGCTTTTCCACCCCAGTCCCACTCTTTCAGACATTTTTGTTTTAATTATTCCAATTACTTCATTATTCTCTAAACATAACATCCATCTCTTCTTTCTTGGAACCAGCTATTATCCCTTTGAGGGCTGTGTTCTTTTCTCACCTCTGACTCAAAATTCTTATTTTCCTTATAAGCTCACATTAACATAGTTAATGTCTGCAAAATGTTTAAAACCTCACTCAAATGTTTCCTTCAAGATCAGCTCAGGTGTCATTTTCTACAAAAATACTTTCTTGAACTTCTTGTTGCTAACTTGTTTCTCCTCAAAGGGCCCTTTATTTAGAGCCAGAAGGTGCCCTAGAAATAAAATCTAATCCCTTCTCTTTTGTAAGTGGAGAAACCCAGTTACTTTAACTGATTTATCTAAATCCTGTACATGGATATTTATAAATAAGTTGCAGAGCCTGGGATTTGAAAACAGGCCTTCTGACTTCAAATTCCAAGTTGAATGCAAACTCCTTTAGGGAAAAGATTTCTCCTTTTAGTATTTCTGTTTCCAATGCCAAGGCCAACAAGAAGCATGTAGTAGGTTCTAAATGAATGTTTGATAAATATTTGAAATAAAAATGGCATTTATATACCAAGATGGACAACTAGAGTACTAAAACTGAAGTCAGGATGATCCATCTTCCTGTATTTATATTTGGCTTCAGACACTTACTAGTTGTGTGAACCTGGGCAAATCATTTAAGCCTGTTTACCTCAAATTCCTCATATGTAAAAATGAGCTGTAGAAAGAAAAGGCAAACCACTTCAGTATCTTTTTCAAGAAAATCCCAAATGAGATTATAAAGAGTCAGACATGACTGAAGAAAAACTATGTCCTGAAAGGCAATCTGTACTTCAGTAATCTTAAAAGTGAGGAAAAACGAGATACTAATCTGACACATCTGAAAATTATGGAGTAAATTAATATCATGGGCCTTTTATTTGCAGGTTAATTTTTTTAAGCAATTGGGGTTAAGTAACTTGCTCAAGGTTACACGGCTAGTCATGATTTATGTGTGGGTGCTCATTTTCTGAGGCCGGTTTCAATCCCAGGTCATCCCAACTCCGAGGCCGGCGCTCTTACTCACTGTGCCATGTAGCTGCCCCTGCAGGTTAATTTTTCAATGTTACTTAGCCTAATAACATTATAATCAATATTGAATGCCTGAGATATATGTATTTGAAATAATTATATCAGTTCTTTCACCCTGCATACTGAAAATGCCTCTCCCATTTTACAGGAAGCTAGAAAGATCTTTAGCTGTCATTAAATCCAACTCCTTCCTTTACGAATAGGGAAAGGGAGGCAGAGGGAAGTTTTATTTTATTTTATGTTTTGCCCAATGTCACATAGCTAGTGTTTGAGATACAAGTTAATCCAGGTCTTCCAGACTCTAAATTTAGCACTCCTTTACACTGTCATGATGCCTTTCTTACCATAAGGAAATGAAAAAAAATGAGTGAAATATTTTATCAAGTAATTGTACCCTTAGAAATTAAGATGACTGGACAGAACCAAGATGACAGAGTAAAACAAGTGCTTGTTTGAGATCTTCCACAAACCCCTCCAAATATCTGTAAAACATGACCCTAAATAAATTCTAGATCTACAGAACTGACAAAATGACACAGTGAAACAAATCTCTAGCCCAAGACAACCTGGAAAGGATAACAGGAAAGGTCTATCACAGTGGGTTAGGAGCAGAGTACAAATCATGAGAGATCATAAGGGATTTATTAAAGTTGAACTGTTTACATCTGTACATGGGAAAATGATATTTGTAAGTCATGATACCCTTCTCAGTATCAGGGTAGTTGGAGGAAATACATACATACATACATACATACAGGTATGTGTGTGTTTGTATGTGTGTATACATCTATCTAGCTATCTGTGTGTGTGTGTGATTGTGTATGTGTGCATGAGAAAGAGAGAGAAAGAGAAAGAGACAGGCAGAGAGAGAGAGAGAGAGAGAGAGAGAGAGAGAGAGAGAGAGAGAGAGAGAGAGAACCAGCAGATTAGGTTGAATATGAAGGGATGATATCTGCAAAATAAAATTAATAGGTGAGAGATGAATATATTGTGAGAAGGAGAAAGGGAGAGATAAAATGTATTAAATTATCTTACATAAAGCAGGCAAGAAAAAGCTTTTGCATTGGAGGGCATGAGAAGGGAGGTGAGAGGGAATGAGTAAACCTTACTCTCCTCAGATTTGACTTGGGGATGGAGTGGCATACACACTTAATTGGGTACCTTATCCTACAGGAAAGTAAGAGAGAGGGGGTTTGGATGTGGGGCATGATAGAAGGGATGGGAGACTGGGGGAGGGGTAGTCAGAACAAAACACATCTGCTGTTTGATAAACCAAAAAAACTCAAACTTCTAAAATAACAACTCACTATTTGACAAAACCTGCTAAGAAAACTGGAAAATAGTATGGCAGAAACTAGGTGTAGACCAACATCTTACACTATATACCAAAATAAAGTCAAAATAAGTACATGAGTCAGATACAAAGGGTGACACCATAAGCAAACAAGGAGAGCAAGGAATAGTTTAACGGTCACATTTATGGATAAGGGAAGAATTTATATCCAAATAAGAGATAGAGATCATTATGAAATACCAAATGGATAATTTTGATTACATTAAATTGAAAACATGTTTGTACAACAAAGCCAGTACAACCAAGGTTAGGAGGGAAGCAGAAAACTGGGAAAGAATTTTTATAACCAGTGTCTCTGATAAAGGCCTGGTTTCTAAAATATATGGAGGACTGAGTCAAATTTATTAGAAATGCAAGTCATTCCTGAATGGATGAATGTTCAAGGGATATGAACAGGCAGTTTTCAGAGGAAGAAATTAAAGCTCTCTATTGTCATATGAAAAAATGCTTTCAATCACTATGGATTAGAGAAATGCAAATCAATTTGACTCTGAGGTACCGCATCATACTTATCAGATTGGCTAACATGATAAAAGAGTAAAATGATGAATGCAGAAGATATGGGAAAATTGAAACATTAATGCATTGTTGATGGAGTTAAGCACTGAGCCAAACATTCTGGAGAGCAATTTGTAAATATGTACAAGGGGTATAAAAATACACATACCTTTTTACCTACTTCTAGGTCTGTGTCCAAAAGAGATAATACATATTTCTCTTAGGACACATGTACAAAAATCTTTAAAGCAGCTCTTTTTGGCTCAGCAAATAATTGGAAACTGAAGGGATGCCCATCAGTTGGGTAACTGCTGAACAAGTTGTGGTAAGTGAATGTAATGGAAAACTATTGTGCTTAAGAAATGATGAGTAGGCTTCAGAAAGACTTGAATGAACTGATGCTGAAAGAAGTGAGCAGAACCAGGAGTACATTGTACACAGTGACATTCACCATGCATAATGACTAACCTTGATAGACTTATCTCTTAGCAATGCAAGAATGCAAGATAATTCCAAAGGACTTGTGATGGAAAATGTTGTCTGAATGCAGATCAAAGTATATTATGGAGTCTGAATGCAGATCGAAGTATTTTATTTGCTGACTCTTTTTTCTCTGGTTTTTTTTTTTTTGTTTATTTCTTCTTTCTTTTACTTTCTCCCATTGCTTCTAATTCTTTGCAATGTGACTAACATGATCATAGGGTCAATATGAATATACATGTAGAGCTTATATCAAATTATATACAATCTTGGTTCAGGGGAAGACAGAGATAGGGAGAAAATTGAACTCAAAATCTTATGAAAGTGAATGTTGAAATCTAAACATAAATAAATTTAACAATATGCATATCAACTAAATGCTTACCTATTGAACGATTTAATAAAGACTATTAATTATCCCAAGCAAATTATGAAATTTTATGACATATCAGAGGGATACTATTATGGATGAATGGTTCCTTGGGAGACTCAATCAAACAAAAACAGATATTATACTTTTTTTAACAAATGCTTTTTTAACTTCTGGTTTAGATCATTCATTTCAGCCAGATTTTGAGTTACAATTTTTCCCCATTTTCCCCCTACCCAGCACCCCGGAATAACAGTCCCACAAGATATCCCTTCATCCAATTTGCTCGGTCCCATATCTTCTCCCATACCCACTTCAACTTTACCATTAGGGCAAGATGAATCTCTGTGCCCAAATGCCTGCACATCTTATCTCCCAATTACATGCAAAATAGTATTAATAATAGTATTTATATGTATTTGAAACATTTAATTTTAAAACTTCGAATTTCAGATCCATTCCCTTCCTCCCTTGTCACCCACTCCCTCTGGGAAGATAAGCAATTCAGTATGTGTTGTACATGTATAGCTATGCAAAACATTACCATAGTAGATATATTGTAAAAGACTGCTTATATTTCCCTCCCACCTGTCTCACCTCCCATCTGGTCCATTCCCCACTTTGATCCTGTCCCTCTTTGATAGTGGGTACTTCTAACCTCCCCTCTCCCCAGAATGCCCTCCCCTCCATCATCCCCCTTCTCATCCCCCTTTCCCCTACTCAGGAGAGTGAGTGAGGGTAAGATATTCCATTTAGTATGTATGTGATTCTCTCCTTGAGCCAACTTCAATGAGAATATGCTTTTGCCTTTTTGCCTTTCTGTTCTTCCCCTCCCCTGCAACTACTTCCCCTTGCCTCTTCTACATGAGATAGTTTACCCTACCCTGTCTCTCCCCATCTCCTCTTGTCATTTTCCTCTCTCACCTCTTAACTTCACCCCTTAAGTATCATCCCTTCCCACCAAATTCAACCTGTGCCCTCTATTCATGTATACCTGTAAACATATATACACACATTCACATATGTATTCATATGCCCATATACCCTTCTTCAATTATTTTCATACTGAGAAAGGTTTCATCAGTCACAGTTATTGTTTTTCCATGTAGAAATGTAAATAGTTCAACTTTGATAAGTTCCTTTTGATTTCTTTTCCCTGATTACCTTCTCAGGCATCTCTTGCTTCTTATGTCTGATTGTCAAATTTTCTATTCAACTCTGGTTTTTTCCTCAAGAATGCTTGAAGGTCCTCTATTGCACTAAATGACCATATTTTCCCCTGAAACCAAATATTCAGTTTTGCTGGGTATGTGATTCTTGGTTTTAATCCCAGCTCTTTTTCCCTCTGGAATACCAAATTCAATGCCCTTAGGTCCCTCAGTGTAGAAGCTGCCAGGTGCTGTGCTATTCTGATTATGTGTCCACAATATTGAAATTGTTTCTTCCCTGCTGCTTTTAGTATTTTCTCCATGATCTGGAGATTCTGGAACCTGGCTATAATATTCCTGGGAGTTTTCTTTTTGGGATCTTTTTCAGGAGGTGATCGATGGATTCTTTCAACCTCTATTTTGCCATCTGGATCTAAAACATCAGGGCAATTTTCCTTGAGAATTTCTTGAAGGTTGATTTCTAGGTTTTTTCTTTGATCGTGGCTTTCAGGTTGTCCAATAATTTTTAAATTATCTCTCCTGGACCTATTTTCCAGGTCAGTGGTTTTTCCCATGAGTTATTTCTCATTGCCTTCTATTCTTTCATTTGTTTGGATCCCTTTAACAGCATCTTGATTTCTCATCAAGTCACTAGCTTCCATTTGCTCCAATATTACTCTGAAGTAATGAATCTCCTCAGTGAACTTTTGAGATTCTTTTTCCCTCTGGCAAATTCAACTTTTTAAGGCATTCTTCTCCCCATTGCTCTTTTGAGCCTCCTTTGCCATTTGAGTTATTCTATTTTTAAAGTGTTGTTTTCCTCAGTCAGGCTGTTGACCCTCATTTCATACTTTTCCTGCATCCTTCTCATATATCTCCCAATTTTTCCTCCAGTTCTCTTTTTTGGTTTTTAAAATCCTTCTTAAGGTCCTCTATGGCCTGTAACCCTCTCAAATTTTCATTTGGGGTGTATGGTGCAGATTTTCTGATCTCACGGTCCTTCTCCTGTTCCATGCTTTGATTCTCTTTGCCCTCAAAATAGGGGTGTAATGTAGAATTTTACTGTTCATTTTGTTTCCTTTGCCTAGGCATGTTCCCACTTAATTACTTGACTTTTGGGCTTGGTTACAAATTTGGGGTCTTCTCAACTTACAGAGATATTGTTTGGGTGGCCTTTGTGGCCTCCACGCACTCTGGCAAGCTGGACACACACCCCAAGACCTCCACTCCAGACCACAATCCAGATCCAAGGAGATTAAAGCAAGAGTGATTACCCACCAAGAATGATCGCTGGATCCCCCTAAAGCTGCAAATGAAGCTGCAAGATGGCAGCTGTGCTGGGGCTCCTCAGCTGCTTCTCACCCCCAGGGGAAGAAGCGGACATGCTCCCAAATACTGGCACTAACCTCTTACTTTGTCCTAGGCATATCTGTGTTGACAATTCTGGAATCACCACAGCTCCTAGTGTTCTGGGGTCCCTCCAGCTGGCTGCTGGCCAAGCCGCCCTGGGGCTAAAACCTTGACTTACACAAGCCTGGGCTCGGCTCCCAGAGCTCTGCACTGGCAGCTCCCTTCAGGGCTGCCAGGCTGTACTCAGAGGGGGGTTAGCTTCTCTTAGCTTTTCTGTGTCTTTCTGTGGGTGCTGGAGCTCCAGAAGTTGTTCAGAGTCCCCTTTTACATGGTGTTGAAGTGGTGTGGGCTGGAGCACTGTGGAAGTGCTGTTTTTACTCTGCCACCTTGGCTCTGCCCCCGAGTTTGTCAGATATTATACTTTTTACATGCCATGGCTTGGTTGGTCATATATATATATGTATATATATACATATATATGTATATATATACATATATACATATATATGTATATATGTATATATATACATATATACATATATATGTATATATATATATTTCATTGGTGTATAATATTGGTCAGAAACTGAATTTTTCTTTATGAACTGCAGAGTAGACAAACCCTATATTAATCTTAATTGAAGATTAACACTTTATCTATAATGTATATATCACACATATAATGATGATATGCTCTTGATATCTGCACATGTATTCCTCTTGGGTCAGTGAGAGAGGTTAAGTGTTTTGTCCAAGATCACATAATGAGTATGTGCCAAAAGCAGATATTGAACACAGGCCATTTTTGCTCTAAGACTAGTTTTCTATCTACTACATCCTAGTATCTCTCCATGAAAATGAATTTGTCAGAATTTAGGTATATACCTAACTTTCAAAGAAATCTCATCTTATGACTAGGGATGAAAAATGATGTTTCTATTTAGTGGATGCTGACCACAGAAGAAAGGTGTGATTTTTACTGTATCCCTGAAGTGTGACTATGTAATAATAAAGTTGATTCCATAAACCACATGAAAATGATTTGCATTACCTTACAGTCACAGCGTACATGTTTCTGAAATATCAGGGAAAATTTCATAAACACTGAATATAGTGTGACCCTTTTTTCTGTATAGCATAAATTTGCAGAAGCTTCACTGTCATTGCCAAAAAATAAAAACAAAACAAAGTGCCTCTTTCAAATATGAAGGCACTGGATAGCTTCTACTTCTAAAGCAAATGACAGATTAATTTTGAAGAACACTCAACCAGAATATATAAAAAACTTGCACCGTGCTTGTGAAAGACAAATGCTTCATTAAATAATACTAAACAACCTCATCCTCCCACACCCTCACTGAATGTGTGTGTGTTTATGCGTGTGTGTGTATGTGTGTGTGTGTAAACATTTAATTTTAAAACTTTGCATTCCAGATTCTTTCCCTTCCTCTGTCATTACCCACCCTTACTGGGAAGATGAGCAATTCAATATAGGTTGTACAAGTGTAGCTATGCAACACATTTCCATAGTGGACATATTGTGAAAGACTGACTATATTTATCTCCATCATATCCTGCCCCCACTTGTTTTATTCTCTACTTTGACCCTTTTCAAAAGTGTGTGCTTCCAACTTCCCCCCCCCAACCTGCCCTCCTCTCCATCATTCCCCCTCTCATCCCCTTTCCCCCTACTCTCCTGTAGGGTGAGATGCCCTATTTAGTGTGTATGTCATTCCCTCCCTAAGCCAAATTCAATGGGAGTAAGGTTGACCCATTCCCTTTTGCCTTCCTGTTCTTCCCCTCCATTGAAATAGTTTCCCCTTGCCTCTTCTATATAAGATAATTTACCCCATTCTGTCTCTCTCCATCTCCTCTCATTATATTCCTCTCTCACCTCTTAATTTCACCTTTTAATTATCATCCCTTCCTATTCAATTGGTCCTGTGCCCTCTGTCTATGTATACCTCTACACTTATATACTCACACACATATGTATTCATATGGCCATATACGCTTCTTCATAGACATATATATTGTGATGCCAAGCAAAGGCAACTTCCCAAAGGTTCAAAATACCAGCATAGCCCCTCTCCATTTTATTTGGTGACAAATTAAGAACAGAGAAAATCAAAATACAGCATAATTCAAAATATAGCATTCAGAAAATACAATTCAATAATTTCTAAGTACTTCTCCACCCCTGGGCAGTACATTCATTTAGTCAATCACCAAGACTCTCTTCTTAAATGGAAATTAGTTTCCAATCATAAGCAAAATACATTCATTTGGTCAGTCACAGAGCAGAAAAAGTCAAAAGTTTCCCACCCCTAGATCACAACTGAAAAAGCCATCTACCCCAGAGTTACAACAAGCTAAGCATAACATTTAATACACAAAGAGAGGTCTTTTTTTCATCTTGACCTGAGGCAAGTTCTCAGCAATCTCTGTTCTTAGGGAGACAAAGCTTAGCAAGGCCCCATGATACATTGCCACTGTCCTCATTAATTCATTCTCTGTCTGCAGAACAGTCCTATGAGTGCTACGAACATTAGCAAAAACCTCTTCCAGGATTTCTATAAACATACAATAAGAAAATCCTTCCTCAGGGCTTCTGTACCAACAGCAAGATTCCAGGACCTTTGCAATAACAGAACTGGCCTTCAAACAATTCATTCTCTGTCTGCAGAACAGTCTCAAGACCCCTGAACCAAGAGCAAGGTTCCAGGACCTCTGCAACAATAGCACTGCCATTCACCAGTGGACACAATTCACTCTGTCTGCAGAAAAGTCTCTGGACCCCTGAACCAGCAGCAAGGTTCCTGGACCTCTGCCACAACAAGACTGTCCTTCACCAGTGGATGAATCTGGGAAAACAATACCAAAACAAAGTACCAACATCACAGTCATGTCTCCTCAGTCCTTGGCAGCTCTGGGTGGCAGCCCTCAAAATCCTGGGCAGCTTGAACTGGCCCTCAGCAAACCTCTCTGTTTCTCTGCCTCCACAATGCTGCTTCCAAAAAATTCTTCTGCCTTCATTTTTTCTATGACCTTTATTATTTGATATTTCATATCCATTTTGAGCTCTTCTAGGAACTCTTTCTGGTCCTGTGACCAATTCACATCTTTCCTTTGGAACTTTCCACATAGTTGTTTTGACTTTGTTGTCTTCTGAACTTATGTCTTAGTCTCCCTATCACCAGACTAGTGTTCTATGATCAGTTGTTGCTGATGCTTCTGCTGTTGTTGCTATGTTTCCATTTATAGAGCCTATTTGTTGAGCCCCCACATTCATTCAGATATAATTATTAGTGAGCTGATGTTCCTCTTAACTTTGGAATTGTGACTCAGAATTAGGTATGGGTGTTACAACAGAGTCCTACTCCCAGTGCTAGAAAGAGTTCCCTATATTCTCCTTCTGACCTGTTTACCATCTGTGGCTTGAGAGTTTCTGAAGCTGCTGCTGCCTCCAAGGTCTAATTCTGGTACCCCAGCAATGTCTGTGCTGCATGGTCTGTGCTGGATTTCAGTTTGGACCACCACCTTGTTGAGACAGATGTTTCCTTTTGACCTCCTTAGTTTGTCCTGGGCTAGATATTTTCTTCAACTAAAAGTTTTTTCTTTCTGTTGTTTTTCCACTCTAGAATTTGATTTGAGGCATTATTTTAACATTGTGTAAAGGAGAATTTGGGAGAACTCAGCTGAAAATGTCTTGCCTTTACTTACTATTTTGGCTATACCTCAAGTACTATGTTTTAATCTTTCAAATCCTGCATCTGTCACTCACCAGTTGCAAATCTGAACCAATCATTTAATATCCATTTTAATGTGTGACTGATGGCAGATCCCATATTGGGAGATGTCTACACTGATATGTTTCCCAATGAACAGATATTTGATTTCCTTAATGTAAAAAATGTAAACAACTAACTGAATTTGTTACCTTTCTCATAATGGAATTATTGACTTAAACACAAAGCAGTAGAATAAATTGGGTCCCATTTAAATTCATCAATAAAGAGCACTTATTTGGTACTGGACATTGGTCTATGCCCAGTTTCTGCAATACTATATTCCAGTTTTCCCAGAAGTTTTTGTCAAATAGTGCATTCTTATCCCCAAAACTGGGGTCTTTGGGTTTATCAAACAATAGATTACTATACTCATTAACTGCTGGATCTTGTTCACCCAATCTATTCCACTGATCCACTACTCTATTCCTCAGCCAGTACCAAGTAGTTTTGATGACTGCTACTGTACAATACAGATAAAAATCTGGTATAGCTGGTCCACATTCCCTAGCATTTCTATTCATTGATTCCCTTGATATTCTAGACCGTTTGTTCTTCCAAATAAATTTTGTTACTATTTTGTCTAACTCTATAGTTTTTTTGATAAATTGATCGATATGGCACTAAAGATATAATTTAGCTTGCATAAAATTGTCATTTTTATTATAGTACCTTGCCCCAGCCACGAGCAATTGATATTTTTCCAATTAGTTAGATCTGACTTTATTTGTGTGAGAAGAGTTTTGTAGTAGTGATCATATAGGTCCTGGGTTTGCTTTGGCAGGTAGATTCCCAAATATTTTATAATGTCTACAGTGACTTTAAATGGGATTTCTCTTTTAAATGGGATTTATCTCTGGCTGTTGGATTTCATTAGAGATATACAGGGATGCTGAGGATTTATGTGGGTTTATTTTACATCCTGCAACTTTGCCAAATTCATTTATTGTCTCAAGTAGTTTTTTACTTGATTCTCTATGATTCTCTAAGTATATCATCATATCATCTGCAAAGAGTGATAGCTTTGTCTATTATTTGCTTAATTTGATTCCTTTTCTCCAGAAATCTAACATATCTAGTCTCTCTAAAATTCTGTTCACCTCCTTAACTTCTTTCTTGTTTATTTTGAGGTTAGATTTATTAAGGTCAGAAAGGGGGAGATTAAGGTCCCCCACTAGTATAGTTTTGCTATCTATTTCTTCCTCTAATTCCTTTAACTTCTCCTCTAGGGATCTGGTTGCTCTACCACTTGGTGCATACATGTTAAGTAATGATATTGCTTCATTTCCGATGGTGCCTTTTAGCAGGATATATTTTTTCTTTCTTGTCTCATAATTAGATCCATTTTTGCTTTTGCTCTATCTGAGATACGAACTGCTACCCCTGTTTTTTTTTTTTTTGTTTGTTTGTTTTTTTTACTTTAACTGAGGCATAAGAAATTCTACTCAAGCCTTTTACCTTTACCCTGTGGACATCCCTTTGTTAAAAAATGTGTTTCACATAGACAGCATTTTGTAGGATTATGTTTTTTTAATCCATTCTGCTATCAGTCTCTGTTTTATGGGAGAGTTCATCCCATTCACTTTCACAGTAATGATGACTATCTGTCTCTTCCCCTCCATCCTATTACTTCTCCTGCTTATGTTTTGGTTTCTTCCTTCTTCCTACCCCTCCTTGAGGTTTTGCCTTTTGACCACTCCCTCCCTCAATATTCCCACCTGGTGAACCCCCTTCTTTACCTACCCTCTCCCCTTACTACTATTTGCCTTCCCTCAAATCCCCCCTTTACTCCCCTTCTTTTTATGCCCCCCTTACCCTCCTACTACCTATAGGACACAATAAATATTTATACTTATCATAGTATGTTACTCCCTGTTTGACTCCAAACTAATTAGAGTAAGTTTCAAACAGTGCTCTTCTCCATCCCTCCTTTTCTTCTATTTAATGAATTCTTGCATCTATTCACATGAGAATCTTAAACTTAACTGGTTATATTGATCCCTCTTTGTACCAGAACCAGTGGGAATAATATTTAAATGACGTTCCTCTCCCTCTTTTTTCCCCTGTACTACAGTATGTTTTTATGCCTCTTTGAATGGCATACTTTACCTTTTTCTGTCTCATCATTTCCTTTTATCCCATCACAGTCCCTTTGATCCCCTTAATAAGTTTTTTTTTTGTTTTTTGTTTTTTCTTCAGATCACTTTATTCATACCCACACCCTCTTTCTATGTTTAACCATTTTAAAGTCATGATAATCATATAAATTTCAATATTGGCAGTTATCAGCTTCTCATATAGGGATGTGAATATTTTGCTCTTGTTGCATCCCAAGTTATGTGCATGTGTACATGATTGTGCATGTGTGCACATATGTACGTGTGAGTCTGTGTTTTCCTTGTTCACCTTTTTATGTCTTTCTTAAGTCTTGTAATTGGAGATCAAATTTTCCATTGAAATCTGGCTTTTTCATCAGGAAAGTCTGGAAGTCCCTTATTCCATTAAACGACCATCTCTTTGCCTGAAAGAATATGCTCAGTTTTTCTGGTTAGTTAATCCTTGGTTGTAGTCCTAGCTCCCTTGGCCTACAAAATATTAAATTCCAATCCCTCTGATCTTTGAATGTAGAAGCTGCTAGGTCCTGTGTGATCCTGACTATAGTTCCACAATATTTCAATTGTTTCTTTTTGGGTGCTTGCAGTATTTTTTCCTTAATCTTGTAATTCTGGAATTTGGCTACTATATTTCTTGGAGTTTTCAATTTGGGATCTCTTTCAGGAGGAGTCAGGTGAATTCTTTCAATAACTATTTTAGCTTCTGATTCCAGGACTTCAGGACAGTTTTTCTTTAACAATATCTTGGAGGATATTGTCCAGGCTGCTATTTTCATCATGGCTTTCTGTTAGACCAATAATTCTTAAGTTATGTCTCCTGGATCTATTCTGTAGGTCAGTTGTTTTTCCAGTGAGATATTTTACACTTTCTTCCAATTTTTCAATCTTCATGTTTTGTTTGATTGACTCTTGGTGCATCATAGAGTTCTGAGTTTCAATTTGACTGATTCTAATTTTTAGCAAATTATAGTCTTCGGTTAGTTTTTCTTTTTTAGGGAGGTATTTTCTTCAATTACTTCACTAACTTTACTTTTTAAGAAATTGTTTTCTTCAGTGAAACTAAAAAAGTTTCACTTTTGGTCCAATTTGGTCACTGCCTCCACGATTTGGTCTTTAAAATCTTTCTTAAGCTCCTCCAGGAATACTTTTTGGGCTTGAATCCAGTTCATATTTCCTTCTGTGGTCTCAGGTGTAGGTAAAGAGTCCAAGTTGTCCTTTGTATTTGGTTCTTCTTGACCTACTTAATAAGCTCTCATCAGTTTTCTTCCCTTTCCCTTCTTCCTCTCAGCTTCCTTCCTTCCCATTGTAATTTCCTATTTCCTTATTTCTCAGGCTGTGAGCTAAGGATCTGGTCATTGAAGTTGAATGCTGTAGCTTCTGGGTATCTAGTTTGAGGCTAAGGCAGGAGTCTCAGCAAGGTATGCTGATGCTCACAGGGAAATCTGTGGAGGAAGGGTGGTCTGGCCACTTCAGATTTCTGCCTCTATACATTTGGGCTACAGCTCAGGCAGGGTTTAGCTGGTCAGGTGAGGTGGGGCTTATTAGGACCCCTCCCCCTCTTTTCTTCAGACTCCTTGCTGCCTCAGTTGCACCCCTTCCCAATGACTCCCAAGCCCAAGGCTATTTCCACTATCTTAGGATTTCACTCTGGTTGGGACAATTATCTTTGGGTTTTCTACTTCATGGAGGACGAATTGGAGCTTCCAGTTTACTTTTTCATTCTGGCTGTTCACAAAACAGGCAGGTGATTTCTTAACTTCAAGGCTGGGGGCTGATAATGCCTGGAGAAGCTGTTATCTCTGCTGGGGGCCCTGAGCCCTCTCTTCCCTGCCTCCAATGATTCCTCCTGTCCCCTGGTGAGATGCTGGTGAGATGCCTTCAATTGTCCCTGGAATAGGTGAGTTGGCCTGGCTGGGGCTCCTTCTCTCTATGGTTTAGTCTTCTTGTCTGCTCTCAAGTCTGAGCTGTACAGACCCCACATGCTCTGTGCTCACTGGGTATTTTCTTTGGCTGGATTCTGCCATGCTCTGTCTCCCAATGGATTCTGTCACTCTAAAATCTGTTCCGATTCACTTTTTAAGGTTTAGTGTCGGGATTCATGGAGGAGCTTCTGCCATCTTGGCTTCCCTCCCCCCGCCCAGATGATGTCTTTACTTGGAATTAATTTACTTGGAATTAATAAGGCAGAATTATAGCAACATATATGAAGAATAGAGAGAAAGGAAGTTTGACTGATCCAAAGTATGCAGGAAGGTTGATGTTGGGGTTCAGAATGGGGAGAGCTGATTCAGATTTTTTGAAAGAATTAAATCAGACAGACCTTCTCTTTAGCCAAAGGGAGCTTTATTAATGCAAAAGCATGTAGGCCTGAAACTTAGCAAGGAGCTAAAGAAAGGCAATGTTTTAGGACAAAGACAAGACTTATATAGCCAGAAAGCTATACAGCCTATAAGCATTGTGATATAAGTTTTAGGGTTTCTAAAAGGGGTTGGAAATTTTTCCATTGGAGTAAAATTTCATTAAAGTAAAATTGTCTGATATGTGCTTAAGTAAAATCATTTTACCAAGTGAATAAAGGACGGATTGGAGTAGAAAGAAATGAAATAGAGAGACCAATTAAAAGGCAGCTTCTTGAACTTCCAAGCAGGAAGTGATAAAGGCTTGAATAAAGGAGGTAGTTGTTTAAGGAGACAGAAATGGTCAAATTTGAATGATTATGTCCCTAGAAATAACAAACTTAGGCAACTGATTGACTAAATGTGATAAGAGAGCATAAGTAATTAAAGATAAGGAAGGTACTGTCCTAGAACATTAAAAGAGTATTATTACCATCAAAAATAGTGAGGGAGCTTAGTAGAAGACTGGAATTAGAGGGGAAAAAAGTTCCATTTTAGACATTTTAAGTGGGAAAATCTAATAGAAATACTTGAAATCATATGCAAAATGTTGGAAATCTTATTATCAGAATGGTAATATTTATATTTCCCTAGCAGTTAGTTTGTGACCCTATTCTCCTTTGGCCACCCTGACTCAAAACTACAAAAGAAATTGATTCTAACATGAATAGAAAAAAAATAATAAAGCTTTTATTTCCATAGTCCTTAAAACTAGCAAAGCACTTTTTATGTATAATCTCATTTGATTATCAATACAATGTCAAGATAGACAACATATGTTTTATTACCCCTGTTTTACAGATTTGAAAACTGAGGGTCAAAGAAATTACCTGTGACATAGTCAGTTAATAACAGTGAAAGAACTTACAGATTTCTCCTTATTCCAATTACAAAATTCCTATTATATAATATTTCCTCCTGAATTTCATGTTATGAAACATTAGTCTGAATCATAATTCTTTTAAAGTTAGCTTTTTAAATGTTGTTGTGTGTGTTCTTTAATTAAGTTACTATTTGCCAAAATATTTAGTTAGAAGAAAATGTGATAGCTCATTAGCAGATGATTTACTATCTTTACACATGAAGCCCAGTATGAATTCATTCTTGGCACCTATGACTAAATGCCATTTGGAACAGCTTTCCAATAAGGAGACATTTGAGGAAAGTGATCCTATGTACTCTAAGTGTTCATTCTAGCAAGGCAGATTACACACAACCCTAGAGGAATAACAGGATCCAATAATTGTTTTTAATGCATGGAAAAAAAAATAACAGTTATGCTGAAGCCAGAGTATTTGGCTTAAAGGAAGATAGAAAACGTAACATAACTTGTGTTTGTCAATTTATCTCCTTTTGTTGTAAGGTAAAATGTTTAGAGAATGGTAGGATTCAGTTGTGAAGGATGAATTACTTTGGACATCATCTGCTTATTTTTTTTAATCAACAATATAGAGGAAGTAGGATTTGCAATGGGAAATTCACACTTAGAGATAAAATCTACTGCTGTCTTTTGGGTGCTTTCTCTTATGTGAAGATTTCCCTGGTGCCCACATTGTTGATTACAGTCATATAAATTAAAAAGAGGTTATTATAGTGCAGAGTGTGCTGGACTGAGAGTTAAAAACACTTTTAATGCTTGATTACAATGTCACCCTGGGCAAATAACCTCCCTGAGTATTTTTGTTTGCTTATTCACAAAGCAGAATTACCTCATAATGTGTCATGAAGACTAAATGAAAGGATGTATAGGGGCAACATGATAAGGTGAAAGGGAGCTTACTTTGGAGATATAGGACTGGGTTGATTCATGTCTCTGCTAGTTACCACGGTTGATAAATAGGAAAAGTCCTATAACCACTCTATATAAAAGTTTCCTCATGTGTAAAATAAGACTGGACTTGATAACTTAGTTCCCTTCTAGGTCAAAATCTATCATCCTAAGTAAAGTGCTATGCAAATTTTAAATTGCTAAATAAATGTGAGAAATTTTTTATCACAAAAATGTTTATATAGCATTTTCTGTTTTTCAAAAGATATATATATATATACTTTGCCATAGGATGTCTCTCAACGAGCCTGATAGATAACTAATAGAAGTATTTTTTCCATTGTACATATGTACATAATTATTACTGTATAGATGAATGCTTATAAAAGTACTTTTTAAATCATCTGCTATAGTCAAAAGCTTATAGATTACTGATTGTCTCAAATGAAATGCTTCAAAGAAAGTATTATGTTGACTATCAAAAAAATCTTCTAGAAATATCAACATGTAATTATAAAAGCATGAAAATTCGTTTAAAAGATCAATTGAGATATAAAGTTTCAACATAATGGGTTTCCTTCAATGCATGTTAAAAATAAATTTGGGGGCGGCTAGGTGGCGCAGTGAGTAAGAGCGCCGGCCTTGGAGTTGGGATGACCCGAGATCAAATCTGGCCTCAGGAAATGAGCGCCCACACATAAATAATAACTAGCCGTGTAACCTTGAGCAAGTTACTTAACCCCAATTGCTTTAAAAAATAAAAAAAAAATAAATTGCTTTAAAAAAAATTAAACAAATGTAAACCTTAAATGAGGAGTTTAATATACCCCCAAAGGACAGAAGTGGGATCAATGTGACTGAAGAGGTGGTATAACTTGGGGGAAAGCATTGATTTGAGGTGACAGGAACTGGGTTCAAACTTTGCCTCTCTTAATACCTTGGTAATATTATATCATAGTATAAGTGGTATGTTAACTGCAAGGGGACTTGAGGAAGTCAACATATTTGGAATTTAGTTAATTTATATGTCAATTTACATAGTTGGTTTAAATAGTTTCTAAGGGTTCTTCCAGCCTTAAATTTGTGAACTCATTTTGTAAATAGAAACACTGAAATAAGGTGAAGAAAACAAAAATAAAACTAGCAAAAATAAAAGCCTCAGTAATGATTAGTGCTATCTAGAAGTTATCTAGACTGCTTCAGAAAGTAATTGAATGCCTTCAAACAATCTGGATTATTGTTTGTGCAGAGAGTTGTAGATGGCATTCTTTTTTTTTTCTTCCAAATTAACATGGAACTAGAGGACCTCTGAGATCTCTTCCACATTTGAGTTTCTATAATTCAAGGAAGATATATATGAATAAAATTTTAATTTTTGATATCAAAATCTGGTGTTCATCCTTTGAAATTTCAAACTAGTGGTTAAAATGTGATTTCTCAATTCTTTTAGCCTATGTTAAAGATTTCTTTCAAACAGACTGTCAAGTGTCATTAATGATGACATATACACTTTGATTTTTTCTCTTATTCATCATTATAGCATGATATTATAGTTAGCATTTACATTGCACTTTAATATTTGCAAAGACTTTATAAATATTATCTCATTTATCCTCAAAATAATTCTATGAGGTAGGTGATATAATTATTCCAATTTTACAGATGAAAAAACCTGAGATAGATGGAGATTAAAGTATTTGCACCTAAGATCATAAAACAAATAAATGATGGGCTGATCTTCCTGACTCTGAGTTTATTCCTCTATCCATTGTTACCTAAGTATAGATAGGATTCTTCATTAGGAAAGAAAGCATGGCATAGTAGATAGAGAACCAAGGTTTGAGTTAGAAAGGGATGAGTCTAGTTCTCCTCTCCAATACATACTCCTGGCTTGAACCTGGGCAAGACATTATATTCTCTAGCAAACTCTCTAAGGCTTAGAGTTACAAAATAGGTGTATTTCTATATTGGTAGAGGGAGTTTCCTCACAATAAATTCCATATATATACACTCACAAGTCCAGAACAAAAACAAACAACAAAACCTCATTATTAAGTTTATGCTCATTATCCTGAGATCAAAGACCAAGATACAATTTTATCATGTTCAATACAGATTACTTTCTGCTCAACATTAAGGACTTAAACAACATATGAAATCAAGTTCTTGAAGGAGGGGTAGGTGTGAAAGAGGAGTTGACATACGGGATAGATGGCCTTCACATTCCCAACCCTTTTTGATGTCAGGTGGAAGGAAACAAAATCTCTCTCTCTCTCTCTCTCTCTCTCTCTCTCACACACACACACACACACACACACACACACACACACACACACACACACACACAGGGCACACCAAACAAGATGCAGTGCTAGAACATGTCTTTCCTTCCAAATGTATGTGTGGCCACAGGGTAGTAGTAAACATGCTTCTGCACCAACATCTAAACTCTTTGAAAAATATTGAGGAGAGAAAGATGCTTAGCACATTGATTTCAGAGATAGTAATATTGTTTGGGAAATCCTAGTATGAAAAGGAAAAATAACAAGAAAATCAACAGTAGAGCAGTAGGGAAGGAATGTGCCAATAGAAGATTAATATACCTTGGCATAAGATACTTTGACTCAGATCTCAGGAGCAAAGAAGAAACCCTAGAAGCTCTTAACACAAAGACAAAACATAGACAAATAGCTCAAGGGAATTTTATTCAAGGTCTTACCTTACACTTTCCACAATGTAATCCCTACAGAAGCAATGGGCAACCTTTCCAAGGACACACCGCAAGCTTTTAGTAGAGCTGAGAGTAGACCTTGCTGTCCTGATTTTTTTTTGTATGTTTGAGTCAGATAGAAATTTTTCATTATCTCTGAATTTTTGAAGGAATAAATAATATCCCTTTTACTTTTCAAGTTTCTTTTTTTGAACTTTTTAATTAATTCATTTATTTTTAGTTTTCAACATTCATTTCCACAGGGTTTTGATTTACAATTTTTTCTAGCTGGCTTTCCCCTACCCCACCCCAAAATAGCAAACCTACTGAACAACCTTTCACCCAATGAGTTCTCTCTTATATCCTCCCCCATAACCCCCTAACTTTCTAGTAGTGCAAGATGGATTTTTATACCCCAGTACTTGTATAACTTATTTACCAGTTGCATATTAAAAATATTTATTTTAAACATTTATTTTTAAAACTTTGACTTCTAGATTTTTTCCCCTACTTCCCTCCTCATCCACACCCACTGGGAAGATAAGCAATTCAATATAGGTTGTACATGTCTAGTTACCCAAATCATCTTCATAGTATTGGTATTGCAAAAGACTAATTATATTTCCCTCCATCCTCTCCTGCCCCCTACTTATTCTATTGTCTCCTTGGACCCTATCCCTTTCCAAAAATGTTTGTTTATAACTACCCTCTACCCCAATCTGCCCTCCCTTCTATGAACCGCCCTCCTACACTTTCCCCCTACTTTCCTGAAAGCTAAGATACCCAACTGGATGTGTATGTTTTTCCTTCCTCAAGCCAAATTCAATGAGAATCAAGTTGTCCCATTCCCCTTCACCTTCCTGCTCTTCCGCTCCATTGTGACATTTCTCTTGCCTCTTTGAGACAATTTACCCTAATCTATTTCTCCCTTCTCCTTCTCCTAATATATTGCTCTCTCACCTCTTAATTTTGTTTTTTAGAAACCATCCCTTCATATTCAGCGCATCCTGTGCCCTCTCTCTATGTATACATGAATATAAATATGCCTACACAGACATATATACTTATATACATATATACTTAAACATACAACCTCTTATTCATACATATATATGTATATATTAATATATATACATATATATACACATATGAATATATATACATATATATATATATGTATATATATTCCCTTCAACTATTCTCATATTGAGAAAAGTCTAATGAGTTATGTCATAGTTTTTCCATGTAGGAATGTAAATAGTTCAACTTTAATAAACTCCTTATTTCTTTTTCCTTTTTCCTTTCTTATGCTTCTCTTGCTATTTGTATTTGAAAGTTGAATTTTCTGTTCAGCTCTGGTTATTCCATCAAGAACCCTGAAAAATGCTCCATTTCAATGAATGAACATATTTTCTCTTGTAGCATTATATTCAGTTTTACTGGGTAGGTGATTCTTGGTTTTACTCCTAGCTCCTTTGACCTCCAGAATATCATATTCAAGGTCCTTAGATCGCATTATGTGGAAGCTGTTGGTCTTGCATTATCCTGATTGTGTTTCCTCAGTACTCAAATTGTTTCTTCCTGACTGCTTGCAGTATTTTCTCCTTGACCTGGGAACTCTGAAATTTGGCTATAAGATTGATAGGAGTCTTCTTTTGCAGATCTTTTTCAAGAGTAAATTGGTGAATTCCTTCAATTTCTATTTTGCCCTTTTATTCTAGAATATTAGGGCAATTTTGCTTGATAATTTCTTGAAAGATGTTGTCTAGGCTCTTTTATTTGATAATGTCTTTCAGATAGTCCAATAATTTTTAAATGAACTCTCCTGGATCTATTTCCTAGGTCAGTGGTTTTTTACAATGAGATATTGTCTTCTATTTTTTCATTTGTTTGGATCTGTTTCGTAGTATCTTGATTTCTCATGAAGTCATTAGCTTCCAATTGTTCCACTCTAATTTTGAAGGAGTTATTCTATTTAGAAAGTTTTTGAAATTCCTTTTCTACCTGTCAAATTCAGATTTTTAAGGCATTCTTCTCCTCATTGGCCTTTTGGGTCTCTGTAGCAATTTAAGTCAGTCTATTTTTTGAGGTGTTTCTTCCTGCGGTGTATTTTTTGGGTCTCCTTTAGCAGGCTATTGACTCACATTTTATGATTTTCTTTTATCATTATTATTTCTCTTCCCAATTTTTCCTCCATTTCTCTTACTTGACTTTCAAAATCCATCTTGAACTCCTCCATGGCCTGTAACCAATTCCAATTATTCTTGGAGGCTTTTGATGTAGGAGTTCTGACTTCATTGTCTTCCTCACACTCCATGCCTTGATCCTTTTTGTCCCCCATAAAGGATTCTATGGTCTATTTGTGCTTCCTCTGCTTGCTCATATTGAAAGCCAATTACTTGACTTTTGAGTTCTTTGCCACTGTAGAACTCTGCTTCCAGAATGGAGATAGCTTTGTCTCAGATTACTGGGGTTTTCATAGTTGCCAGGGCTATTAGGAAGGTGGCCTCTCACAGCCCCCACAACTTTGGCTCACTGGCCACACACCCCAGGACCACCACCCAAGAGCATGATCCTGCTCCAAGCAGGTTAAAGGAAGAGCAATTACCCTCTGAATGGTCCCTTGGTCCCCCTATGATCTTCAGGCCTTATTTCCCTCCATCCTATCTTGACCCCTACTTATTCAATTTTCTGCTTTGACCATGTCCCTTTCCAAAAATGTGTGCTTCTAACTATCCTCCCCTCAAATGTGCCCGCCCTTCTATCATTCCCCCTATTATCTGCTTCCCCCTCACTTTCCTGTGGAGAAAGATACCCAATTGAGGGTGTATGTTATACCCTCCTTAAGGCAAATTCAGTGAGAATCAGGCTGTCCCTTTCCCTTTCACCTTCTTGCTCTTCCCCTCCATTGTTACAATTTTCTTGCCTTTTATATGAGGTAATTTACCCTATTATATCTCTCCCTATCTCCTATCATTATATTCCTCTCTCACATATTAATTTTATTTTTTAAATATCAGCCCTTCCTTTTCAACTTATCCTATGCCTTCTGTTTATGTATACATGTGCACACACATACGTGTATATATATATATACACACACACTCACATATGTATCAATATGTACATATACCCTCCTATATAAATATATATGTATGTATACATACATACATACACACACATACATATACATACATACATACACATTTATATTCCTTTCGACTATCCTCATACTAAGAAAAGTCTCATGAGTTACAATTATTATTTTACCATGTATGAACGTAAATAGTTAAGTTTTAATAAGTTCCTTATGATTTCTTTTCCCTATTTACCTTCTCAAGCTTCTCTTGCTTCTTGTATTTAAAAGTCAAAATTTCTATTCAACTCTTTTTATCAAGAATGCTCAAAATTCCTCTATTTCATTGGATGACCATGTTTTTCCATGAAACATTATACTTAGTTTTGCTGTGTAGGGGATTCTTGGTTTTAATCCCAGATCCTTTTATCTCTACAATATCATATTCAAAGCCCTTTGATCCTGTAATGTAGAAGTTGCTAGGTCTTGTGTTATCCTGATTGTGTTTCCACAATACTCATATTGTTTCTTCCTGACTGCGAGTAACTAATGTTATCTTCTTCACCAGGAAAATCTGGAATTTGGCTATAATATTCCTAGGAGTTTTCCTTTTGAGATATTTTTCAAGAGGCAATGGGTGAATTCTTTCAATTCCTATTTTGCCCTCTGGTTCTAGAATATCAGGACAACTTTCCTTGAGAATTGCTTGAAGGATAATTTCTAGGTTATTTTTTTGATCATGGCTTTCAGGTAGTCCAATAGTTTTTAAATTTCTTCTCCTGGATCTATTTTCCAGGTCAGTGGTTTTTCCCAACCAGATATTCCACATTGCATTACATTTTTTTCATTTGTTTGGATTTGTTTTATAGAATCTTGATTTCTCATAACATCATTAGCTTTCATTTTCTCCATTTGATTTTTGAAGTAATTATTCTCTTCAGTGATTTTTTTGAGATTCCTTTTTCATCTGGCAAATTCAGCTTTTTAAGGCATTTTTCTCATTGGCTTTTTGGGTCTCTTTTGCCATTTGAGATAATATATTTTTATGATGTTATTTTCTTCAGTCATGTTGTTGACTCTCTTTTCATGATTTTCTTTCATTATTTTCATTTCTCTTTCAAGTTTTTTCTCACTTCTCTTACTTGATTTTCAAAATCCTTCTTGAGCTCCTCCATGGCTATAACCAATTCATATTATTCTTGTATTATTTTGATGCAGGAGTTCTGCCTTCATTGTTGTAATGGAAATGCAGATTTAAAGATCTTCCCTGCCCCTAGCTTAAGTGCACCTGGAGCCTGTGGTGGGAGGCTTGTTTTTCAAGAAAGCCCACACCTTGATACTTTGTGATTGGGCAGTGGGTCAAGGAGGTTGTTACATTCTCTGAGCCAGGAGAAGGCTATATAAACCCTGATGAGAAGCTTAGCTTTGGGGCTCACTTTGAGAAGTGTTGTGTGATTTGACCAGATGAGACTCTGGGAAGCCGTTGTTGAGAGCCCCCCAGCTTTGAAAACCCAGATGTTGATGCTTCCCTCTCTGGTAACTGTGATTTGGTATTGATGTGATGGTGGGACAGTTTGGAAGCCTGTCTGTTTGATCTGTAAGTTCTGTCTCTGAAGTTCGGGGTGCTGACCTTTTTCCCCTGAGCTAGGTAATGTATGTTTGTTTGATTAAAGTAAGCTTGTTAACCCATTTTGAGTTGCTTTCCTTTTGAAAAGCAGATCTAAGAACCTGTGTTGGCAGCTACCCTGGGAATATTGGGGTGCTTGCCGCTACAAAATGGCGACGAGGATGGGATCTGCTGAGTAAAAGGAAAGTATGGGGGCTTGGATAATTGTTTGTTTCCCAGTTGTGGTAGCTGTGATTCTGTGGAGCCATGGAGCAGGAGAGAACGACCTGCATGCTGACTTCACTGAGCTGAGAGCAGGAATGGTGAGCTGCCTGCTTGGAGACCTGTGGAGAAACCTGGAGCTGCTGCCTTCTGCTGGAGGAGAAGGAACCCAGGAGTTTGGAGTTCAGCCACAGGACAAGATAAGGACTGTGTGGCAAAGCAGGGGCACTGAATGTGTTTCCTTGCTGCATCCCACAGTTTGGGACCCAGGGGGAGGATGGACTTGTAACTATGGTGGATGGGGTGAAGTGCCATGCACCCCAAGGACCCCACACTGGTTTTGTTGCTCAGCCCCCTCTCTGGACTTGGAAGCAGGGGCTGGAGCAGTGTGAGGGGAAGGACACCTCTCCTCCTCCCAAGAGAACTTTATGTGATAATGCTTTGTATTTTGTGAATTGATGTGATAATGCTTTGTATTTTGTGTTTAAGGCCCAGTGGCCTCTTTGGTAACTTTAGATGTATCTGGAAAATGTGACCTAAGAGATGTTTAGTGCTAATTCAAATGTAAATTGTGTATGCTATGGGCATGAAAGATCTTGGGCCTGAATGTAATGGAAATGCAGATTTAAAGATCTTCCCTGCCCCTAGCTTAAGTGCACCTGGAGCCTGTGGTGGGAGGCTTGTTTTTCAGGAAAGCCCACACCTTGATACTTTGTGATTGGGCAGTGGGGTCAAGGAGGTTGTTACATTCTCTGAGCCAGGAGAAGGCTATATAAGACCTGAGGAGAGGCTTTGCTTTGGGGCTCACTTTGAGAAGTGTTGTGTGATTTGACCAGATGAGACTCTGGGAAGCCGTTGTTGAGAGCCCCCGGCTTTGAAAACCCAGATGTTGATGCTTCCCTCTCTGGTAACTGTGATTTGGTATTGATGTATGTAATGTTGGGACAGTTTGGAAGCCTGTCTGTAACTCTGAAGTTCTGTAACTCTGAAGTTTTGGGTGCTGACCTTTTTCCCCTGAGCTAGGTAATGTGTGTTTGTTTGATTAAAGTAAGCTTGTTAACCCATTTTGAGTTGCTTTCCTTTTGAAAAGCAGATCTAAGAACCTGTGTTGGCAGTCACCCTGAGGATATTGGGGTGCTTGCTGCTACAATTGTCTTCCTCCTGTTCCATGCTTTGATCTTTTTTTCTCCTAAAAAAAGATCATATGATCTGTTTGTGCTTCCTCTGCTTGTTCATATTTCCAGTCAAATACTTGACATTTGAGCTTTTTGTGATGGTAGAACTATGGTTCCAGAGAGGAGATCTTTGTCCCAAATCAATGGGGTTTTTACAAATCTTGTCAGAGGTCTCACGGGGGCACCCTCTCTCCCTACACCACACTGGCAAACAAGAGTTTCTCACGTCAGGACCACTGCTAAAGAATGTGACCCATATCCAAGCAGGTCAAAACAAGAACAATTACCCTCAGATTGGTTGCTTTGTCCCCATATGATCTGTAGGCAAGGGCCTCTGGAAGCAGCCATGTGGCAGATATTGCAGCTGTAGCCTCTGTGCCTCTGCCCCCTGTTACCCCAGGGCCACTGGAAGGACCATGCCCTTCCTTTCCCACAGAATTCCACACTGAACATTTACTTTCATTTTGGCATTTATGGGTTGAGAAATTTGGAAACTACCCCCAGCTGCTGATGCTTAACTCTCCTGAAGTGTGCTCTGACCCCTGCTGCCTCCCTGGGGCCAAAAATGAGCAGCTCATGTGGGACTATGCTAGACTCCCAGTGTGCTGTGATGGACCCTTCCTCTTGGCCTGCTGGGCTGCCCTCAGTGGGATATTTATTTCTCTTTGTCACTTTGTGGGCTCTGCAAGTCTAAAATTTCTTTAGAATCACATTTTATAGCTATTTGAGGTGATTTTGGGGGGAGGCCATGGAATTTCTTGCATCTACTCCACCATCTTGACTCTGCCCCCTCCTTTTCTTTATTTTCTACTGAACAATAACAAAGTAGTTCAGAATCTCTTGTGATATCTATCAACATAAATTTCTCTTCAATGACCCTTTGTTAGACAACATTAAACAGAAGAAAACCAGGAAATGGATACTTACTAAAGTTATTTGCAACTATAATTGCGTGTTGCAAACAAATGCTATATTAACATTCAGTAATAATAATAATTGTTATTATTATTATTATTATTATTGGTATCAGTAGTCAAGGATAAATTACCTATAGATGGTGAGGTAGTCCAGATGCTTCTCGCCACTTATGACATTTTGTTGATTGCATCAATCCTAAGACATTATTCTGCAGACCTTCTTGGAAGAAATCTGTGATCACTCAAAGGACTTTTACCTTTCATCCAATTTTGAAAAACTAAATGGACAGGTTATGATTTCCATTATTGGAGAGATTACCTACAATGCTTAGGTAACATTGTTATTAAATTATTGAAATAGGTATTGCTCATGTAGGAGACCAGCCTTATTTTCAAATTCCCAGTGAGTGTGACAAACCTTTATATTGCAAAAACAATTTTTCCCCTTGCTATTAATTCTGAAATGCCAAGGAGAAATTGTAGGCAATTTTGCCCACAGAGGCTAAAATATCAGACAACAGATAGAACCAGTTTAGTGCAGAGAAGTAAATAAGGTCTCTCTTATTCTTGCATTCATAGAAGTATATAAATTCATAGTTGGAGGAACTTAAGCTGCCAACTAACACAACCAGTGTCTGAAAAATGAATTCATTTTAGGATGTATCTGTCAACTGGTAAGCTTTCCCTTAACTACTTCCAATGTAGGCAAGTCTACTGCCCCTACAAGCAACCCATTCCAATTTAAGATATGAAAATTATGTCATAGGACATTTTTAATCTTAGGTTTCTTTTAAAGCTATCAGGAAAATGTGTTTGTTTGTTTTCCATATCTGCCCTTTGGACCAAGCATCAGAGCATTCATGCTTTACTGAATTAACAATATTATATTATTTCCATTAAGTCTTTTACCTGGGCAAATCATCAATACTTCTGTTGAGCAAAGTTCACAGAAACATAATCTCAATTCATTCCCCTTTTTGTTAACCTTCCATTGGATGGTTAACAAAGTTAAAAAGTTATAATGTTTCCCCCCCCTAAAATGTCATTCAAACATTGCTATGATTTTATTTTTCTTGGTTTACTTCTATCAAAATAATTCAGAATTCAGGGTAGCTAGGTGTCACAGTGAATATAATGCTGGCTCCAGAGTCAGGAGGACTGGAATTCGGATTTGGCCTCAGACACTTAACACACACACACACACACACACACACACACACACACCCACCCACACACACACACACACACAACATACAAATAAAAAACCTAGCCATGTGACCTTGGTCAAGTTACTTTCCCCAATTGCCCTCCAAAAAGCAAAAAAAAAGCAAAAACAAAAAAAATTAAAAAAATAATTCAGGATTCATTGTTGGCATATCTGTCAAGAGAAATGACTTTTGAATGACCTTTATACAATGAACATTAGAAAAGGAATAAAATAGGGAAATGAATTATTACCAAAGATACTTGCAACTGTGACTGAAGAAATCTTGCAAGCATAAAATGCTTTGTAAACTTTAAAGTGCTATATAAGTTGTTGTTGTTGTTGTTGTTATTTTTCCAGTAATAATTTCAGGTATCCAAAACTGAATATGATATATTGTCCAACTAGGGTGAAGTATAATGTGATTTCAGTCATATACAAATTTTCACAACAAAGTGAAATAGCACAATCTTTATAACACTTTATATCTTAATATATAATATAAAATATTGTCTTTTTACTTTAATCATTTATCTTACATAATTTTACTCAGTTTTATCATGAAGACATTAAGTGTATTTTTTTTTTTGGTAAGCAATTGGGGTTAAGTAACTTGCTCAAGGTTACACGGCTAGTCATTTGATTTATGCGTGGGTGCTCATTTTCTGAGGCCGGATCTGATCTCGGGTCATCCAAACTCCGAGGCCGGCGTTCTTACTCACTGCGCCACCTAGCCGCCCCTTTAGGGCAATTGGGGTTAAGTAACTTGCCCAAGGTCACACAGCTAGGTTTTTTTGTTTGTGTGGACTAAGTGTCTGAGGCCGGCTCCGAACTCAGGTCCTTCTGATTCCAGGGCCGGCACTCTATTCACTGCGCCACCTAGCCGCCCCATTAAGTGTATTTTTGATGAACAGTCCATTTTTGTAAATCTAGCCTTTCAGCAAGGTTTAACTCAAGTAATTTCCAAGGCCTTAGCAACAATTTTATTGACATCTTTTGAAATCATTTCTAAAACTTTCATTATATGGTGTATGGTGCAAGGTCATGGCACAGTATTTCACTTCCATTGGGGAATTATGTTATTCCAGAAAAATGTTTATAAGCATATTAATACTATATCAAGCTTAAAAGGAAATCTTGTAAGATACCTTCATATTGGTTGGCAACTATCCACTTCTTGTGAGCTACATGAGCGCAAAGAAAATATCTATATGTAACATAAAACCTGTTGTCAAAAATTACAATATCTTTGTTATGATATTGAAGAGCATAAGATTATAGGTTTTTTTCCCCTCATTTCTGACTAATTGAATTGAGGGATTCAGAAGAGAAAAATAGTTTAGAGAATATTTGGATAATAAGATGATATCTGAGACTGGAATATAGGTTTTTGGATGATTTGGCTTATAATGAGTTGAGTAAACTGAATTGAGTAGACATTAAATGGGCACATTTTACTAACACACCAAGAAAAATACTTGAATAAAATAATAAAGAGATGATTGATGAACATTTAGAAAGGGAACCAGAAATTTTAATGAACCATTAATTATTTTTTTAATAAACAACAGGTAATATGTTGTCAGATCAGGGAAATATTTCTTGAAAGGATTATAAAACTGGTATAAAAGGAATTGATTGTGGATATGATTTGCATGTATTTTAGAATTTTTTAAAGTATTTTATACTAATTGAGAAAATAGAAAGATATGAACTACACAATAATGCAACGAGATTGATTCTCATCTGATGGGATGGTTGTCAGAGAAATTGTTAATTTTTGGTATCAACATGTCAGGAAGTATACAGTTGAATCCTGCAGGGATTTGTTCTTGGCCCAATGATGTTTAAATATTTTGAGTAATAGCTTAGATAAGAGGATAGGTAGTATATATACCTAATTATCTAAGTATGCAAAGGTGAGAGTAATAAATCACATGGTATATACAAAAGAATCTCAGCATCCTAAATAATTCAACTTAATATAATGAAATATGAAGTCCTGTATTTAAATATTTTAAAAATGCTTCTTTGCAAGTATAAGGTGGCAAAAGCATTGCTTGATAATAGTTGTTCTGATAAACAAGAACAACAACGACAACAACAACTGGGTGTTTATGACCTGGAAATTCAATATGAATCAGGAGTGTGATGTGGAAGTCAAAGTAAATAAAACAAATTTAGACTGTGTTAAAAAATGAATAGTGATGAGGAACTGATAATTCCACTTTAATGCACCCTCATCAGTGGTCCTCAGAAATATCATGAACAATTATGTCTGCCAAAGTTTCAGACACTGAAAAGTTGGGGAGTTTTGTGAGGTTCCTCATGATTAGCTTTTCTATTCAGTTGTTTTTTAGTCTTGTCTGACTCTTTCTGATCCATTTTGTTTTCCTGGCAGGGAAACTGGAGTAGTTTGCCATTTCCTTCTCCAATTCAATTTACAGATGAGGAAACTGAGGGAATCAGTGTTAAGTGAGTTGCCCAGGGTCACACAGCTAATAAGTGTCTGAGGCCAGATTGAACTCAAGAAGATAAGTCTTCCTGATTCATGGCCCTGTGCTATATTCACTGTACCACTTAACTGCCCATTTGATTAATTTACAGAAGACTTATAGGGGATATAACAGTTGTCTTCAAGTGTTTAAGAGTCCTTGATGTAGACATATTGCATTTGGCCCCAGAGAATTGAATCAGAAACAATTAATAGAAATTAGAAAAGAAAAAAATTAATTTAGGCTTGATGTGAGGGTTGCTTCCTAGGGTATCAGTGAAATAGGCTATGTGGAATAGTGACTGGTTTCCCCTTCCTTGAGGTCTTCAAGTTGAGACTTTATTGCAATTTGCCAGATCTATATTGTATTAACTATTTCTTTGGTAAATAGATTGGACTAAATGACTACTGACTGCCCTTTTGAAGTCTCAATCACCTGACTTTATGTAAACTTTCATGCTATCAGGCTCCTGTGAAGAACTTTCCTTGATTGGTTTTTGAGTAGTTTGACTCTAATGCAGCAATAATTTCTGAAATTTTGGTAGTGTTGTTATGGTAAACTTTTGGTTGCATTTTCCTTAGTATTTTTTGGTGTGACTAATTCTCTTTCATTATGATCTTAATTGATCCTTGAATTCCCTGAGTATGGAAATGTCTCTTACAATAATCAATGTGCGATTCTCAAAACTGTAAGTGTAACTGTCCTTGGAGCAACTGTCCTTAAAACCAGGGAATTAAAAACAACAAAAATATATGTGCAGTGGAACATGTGTGTGTGTGTGTGTGTGTGTGCATGCACGTGTGCACATGTGTTTGTGTGCTTGTGTGTTTGTTAGTGGGACTCAACTGACATAGAAATAATGAAAGGAAACCAACACATATTGGCTTCATCTCATAAAGATCAACTATTGTGCATCAGCCTATTGTCGTTAGAAGTATAATTAAGACCATTCCTATCTCTAAATGAAATCATATTGAAAATGTTGCATGTGTAAAATAATGTGAACATGATTATTTCTTCATCTTCTTCTGGATACTATGCCTATCACTATACCTTGAAATTATATTAACTTTTCTCATGTCATATCACCCATATATTTTAGCATTACACTGCCTTCTCTACCACAAGTATCCCCTGTAAACATTTCAATTTTTTTCTGTCTATGCTTATCAACTTGTAAAAACTACATAAATTATATTTTAAATGTTCCAAAGAGATAAAAAGTACAATCAAAATCCCCTCGTTCACTAGAGATTTTCCTTTTGGCTTCTTGTTAAAAACTGTTTATAGACAAATATATTAGCTGACATCAAGGGTGGAAGTTAGAGTGTTAAAACTATAGCTTTGCAACTTTACAGGCTAAGAATCATCTCTAAAATTTGCAGACACATTATTCTTTGAGTAGAAATCTCTTACATTAATTTTGCAGAAACATATTCTTTCAAAACTGCAGGGTATCTTTATTCTTTCAGAAAACACTTTAGTGGGAGTGTTTTTTTAATAATGATTTTCATGTAAAAGATTGAATGAAAATTTTATATTCCAGGGAATTATATTTTAGCTTTATTATACTATAAATATAGATAATTCTAAGAGGAGTAATTCTTTAATGCCCACTGTTGAATAAATTTAAAATGATTTTCCAATTGTTTTCTCCAAGTTTCTTCTCTTTCAACCCTCTTTTCCCAAAGGCAAGATGTTTGTTCTCCCAAAGTATAGGTTTATTAAAGTCCAAACAACAATTTAGTTTTCCCTCTAAAATATTCATTGGAAGAGGGTCTGCAGTGGTGTAAATATTATTAATAATTTGTTGTCTTGTTATATGGCATATGTTTGGCAGAGAACTGGAGTAATATGCTTTGAAGTGTGAAAGCAAGTTTGGAGAAAGCAGCTTTCACAGGTGCTGCAACTGTATAGGTCTCAGATGTTCTTAAAGATCTAAGACAACAGAATTTCTCTCCAACCCATTAGAATTTGAAGAGTGACTGAGCAGATGTTCATTCTTTCATTTAATATTTCAGGCAGCTGTGTAACTGTGCCATGTTGTTTTTTCACTGCTTTTTTTAAAATAACATTTAAAAACTAAATTGGGTTTAAGGTCAAGATGGACAACAGTTGAACTGATTCTGACAGCTGTTTAAATGTTGGTGGCATCTGCCTAGGAAGATGGAATCCTTGTCTTTTGCCTGAACTGACACATATGAGTATTTTTTTCCTTGTTATTTCAGTGAGCTGTTTCTCCAGAGTCAGAGATGTTGAAGTAATTGTTCTAGAATACTAGTGTATGGAATGTGCATATATGTATGTATGCATGTTTCTGTGCATCTATGTGTATACACACATGTAAAAAACACAGATGCATGTATATATATATCCATAAATAAATCTAAGTAGCTGTATTTATCTACATAGATGTGTCTCTATAGAGTAACTAAATACTATTATATATATACATATGTATATATGTGTATATGTATATATGTGTATATATACATATGTATATATGTGTATGTATACATATGTATATATGTGTATATGTTTGTATGTGTGTGTGTGTGTGTGTGTGTGTGTGTGTGTGTGTGTGTGAACTATTAGCTAACAATCACTTACCTAATTGCAATGTGATGTCCTGGACAGAGAGCTGGTCTCAGAAACTAGAGAATTTAGATTCAAGTACTGCTTTTGAAATCACTGGCTATATGACCCTTTTCAAGTAACCTAATTTGTCAGTGACCCCATATAACTGTAAAACTCTTTTGCAGGACAATTGCTCACCTATTTTGGGAAGCTCCTCAGTTCCTTAAAACATTGGAATCATGGATCTACAGAGAGAAAGAGAGAGACACAGAGACAGAGACACAGAGAGAGCTCTATTTGCCCATAGTAGTAAATATTATATAAATGTTAGCTTTCCTGTTTTTATCATTTCTCTATATGTGTATATCTATACATGCATTGATATGCAGCATGAAAAAAAATGGATGATGCCATTGCCTTAGCCTTGATGTAGGAATGAACTGGGTTCAAGTACTACTTTTGGACAAAGTGGTTGAGTTACTAGGGGGCAAGAATGCCCAGGAGTCAACCATCCTCTGTAAGGAAACTCCTCCTCTAATGCAAATTCTCTACAACTTATAGTCTCACTATCCTGCAGAGCAGCTTGAGGCAAGAGACTGTGACTTTACCAAGATTACACAGCTGGTATGCATACATTAGGTCTGTAACCTAAATCTTTCTAATTCTGAGTTTCTCCATTTATTCATGATATGATATATCCCTTATACACACAGATTTGTATATTTTTGTCACAGTGAGAATATACTGTAAATATCTTTTATGATAACTGGAATTAAATGAGCTTCTTTTGTTGCTACACTATGATCTATAAAACATTGCTTATAAAAAAAATGACCTCCGCAAAAATAATTCTCAAAGGGATTCTGTTTCACTGCCTGAAGAGGTAGAATGGATGTTGGCCAAAAATATGAAAGATAATCTGTATAATTATCAATAGAACAACTAATTTTTATCCTCCTAAGAAACAAAATCCCAGCACTTGCCATGTACCCTCCTGACCAACTAGAATTTTCTTTGGTCAATATACCTTCCTTGGCTGATTTTTTTTCCTCAGAGGGTTGCTTATCCATTGCAATTATAATGATTGTTCTGTCCTTTATGTTTCTGCTAGTTCTTTCTTCCTATCACTTTCTAAAGAACACATAGGATTTTCTGAAGAATTTCACAAGGATGAGGTATCAGACTTATAGATCATGTTACTACGGATCCTTCAAAGAATACTATACTTCCTGAAAATTCATGATAGGATATAATAGAAGTTCAAAAAACGGAAAGTTGGAGAAATCATAAGAAAATGTATTCAGAGTTAGAAATGACTTAAAAGTCAACAAGCACTATCCCCTCATTTTATTGATGAGGAAAGAGAAGTTAATGGCCCCCAGTGTTACATGGTTAATAAGTGACTGAAATGGAATTTGAACTCAATTCTTCCTGATATCAAGTCCAGTTCTTTCTAGGAGAATCTGTATCCCCCTCCTAACTTTAAGATAATGGTATAACAAATGTGATTGGACAAGTAGTAGGTGAAGGGTAGTACTCAAAAAATACCAAGAGCCAGTCTAATCAATTAAATAAGCTTTTATTAAACACCCACTAAAAGGAAAACATTATGTCACATGATGAGGAGACAGATTGAAATGTCTTTGCCCTCAAGAAACTTGCATCATGCAAAGGATAAGAGAAAAATTAAGAATTAATAAAGTCCACATTGCACACATTTATATAGTGTTTGAACTTTTGTAAAGAGTTTCATATGCAAAATTACTTTGATTGGGCAAACATCATTACTTTGAGTATCACAATATACCTATTGGGGGTATATATTACAATACCCATTATAGGGGTGTGAAAATTGGGAAAGAAAGAGGTTTGAAGAATTTGGATAAAAGCACACAGATTATGAGGTTTTTTTTGTTTGTTTGTTTTTGGTAATACTAAGTTCTCTATTAAATACATTAGTGAAGGACCTTGCTTGGCATTTAATTAAAATGTATGGTTTTACTTTATTATTTATTATTATTTATAAGAATGGTATCTAAAAAAAGACATATTTGAATTGAATTTTATTTCCCACACAGAATATAAATTCCTTGATTTAGGAACTATTTATTTTTCATTTTTAGTATTCTAACCCCAACTTTATCGCTATTGGTGATTTCTGCTTAGAGTATATACTTTGTGGAGGGAACTTGTCTAACCTCTCTTTATTGGTATCCGGGTTTAAATTCAAATATTCTCTACAAATTTATGTCCCTTTCGTTGAGTGCTTTTTTTCTTCCTCAACCCACTTTGTTTGTTGTCTTCCCCCATTAGGATGAAAGCCTTTAAAGACAAGCACCATAACTTTTTTCCCTTCTATTTGTAAACCCAAAGTTTAAAACAGTGTGTGACACTTAGTAAGCATTTAATATTTGTTTGTTTAATTCTTTCCTTTCTTATAGTTCAAGTTCTTCAAAACTTTTTCTATCCCAATTTGGTTTTTTCCTATCACTTTTGATCTCTTCCAGGAATTCTTTTTGGGCTTGAGAGTAATATACAATTTTCTTTGTGGCTTTGCAGTTTTGTCTGTTGTTTTCTTCTAAGTTTGTGTTTTGAGATTCCCTGTTACCACAGTAATTTTCTACAGTCAGCTTCCTTATTTTGTTGTTTGCTTCTCCCCCAGACAATTTCTTGATTTCTTTTTTTATGTCTATTTTAAGGTGGGACTCTGCTCCCATTATGGAGGGAACACTGTCCAAAGCTTTAGGACACTCTTACTGCTCTTCTCAGAGTTATTTCTGGGAACTATGCATTTTCAGTTTTTCTAAGGTGAAATGATCTAAAGAGAGGTTCTGTGACTGTTTTCCTACCCCCTGATGCCCAGAACTCTGGTTTGCTAGTGGTCCCTTTTGTCCTGGTACTGGGATCCAGGACTGGGTCCTACTACCATGTATGGACAATACAACAGTACTGCACCCAGTGCCAACAAAGGGATACCTGAAGTCTCCTTCTGAACAGTTGTGTATTTTACTTTCTGTGATCTGAGAATCACTGGCAGATGTGGCAGTTTTCAGACTTCTCAAACCATAAAAGTTAAATAGAAAGTAAAAGGTCATTGGAGAGCTATGTTGATCCTCAATGAGAGAAGAGGGTGGTCCAGCTCCTGCCCCCAGGGCAGTGGAGGTAGCTATGGCTGCAACTGTTGCTGCTGCTGCTTCTGGCTCCTAGCCTCTTAGACTCTAGGGGGACAAAATGAATGTTCAGAGAGCATTTGCAGGAATGTCTCTGCTGGCACTGAGTCAGGATTCTCCTTCTTTGCCTTGCTTGGATCTGGGTCACAAGCTTGGGTAATGATTCTGGGGTGGGGAGGAGGACTATTATGGCAGGCCTGGTTAAGGCTGTGTTTAAAAAGTCCTCCTCACAGTTCTGAGGCAGGTACCTGGAAACAACTTTGACAACAACTGTGCAGAACCAAAGAAACTGGTGAAAGAGCATTTTTCATGCTAGAAGCACAGTTCTACTAGAGCAAAGAGCTCAAAAGTCAAGTAATTGGCTGAAAAGATGAGGAAACAGTGGGAGCACAATAAGACTATAGAATACTTTTTTGGGACTAAAAGGATCAAAACATAACCAGAAGAAGACAACAAAGTCAAAATTTCTTCATCAAAAGCCTCCAAAATAAATATGAACTGGTCACGGGCCACAGAGGAGCTTAAGAAATATTTTGAAAATCAAATAAGAGAGGCAGAGGAAAAATTGGGAAGAGAATTCAGAAAGAGTCAAGAAAATCATGAAAAAAGAGTTAACAGTGTGACTGAAGAAATAACACCTTAAAAATAGTCTAACTCAAATGGCAAAAGAGGTCCAAAAAGACAATGAGGGGAAGAATCACTTAAAAAGCAGAACTGGTCAGAGGGAAAGGAATTTCAAAAATTCACTAAAGAGAATAATTCCTTCAAAATTATATTGGAGGGGTGGCTAGGTGGCACGGTGAGTAGAGCATTGGCCCTGGAGTCAGAAGGACCTGAGTTCGGATCCAGCCTCAGACACTTAAGGCACACACAAACAAAAACCTAGCCGTGTGACCTTGGGCAACTTACTTAACCCCAATTGCCCTCCAAAAAAAAACAAAAAACAAACAAAAAAAAATAGATTGGAGCAAATGGAAGCTAATGACTTTATGAGAAATCAAAAAAACTATAAAACAGATCCAAACAATTGAAAACAATTGAAAGCAATGTGAAATATATCATTAGAAAAACCACTGACCTGGAAAATAAATCAAGGAGAGATAATTTAAAAATTATTGGACTACCTCAAAGACATGATCAAAAAAGAGCCTAGACACCATCTTTCAAGAAATTATCAAGGAAAATTGTCCTGATATTATAGAACCAGAGGGCAAAATAGAAATGGAAATAATTCACAGATCACCTCTTGAAAAACATCCCCAAAAGATAACTTCATAAAATACTATAACCAAATTCCAGAGTTCCCATATCAAGGAAAAAATATTACAAGCAGTCAGGAAAACACAATTTTGAGTATTATGGAAACACAATCAGAAAAAACATAAGATCTAGCAACTTCTATGTTAAGGGGATTTAAGGGTTTGAAATATGATATTCTGGAGACCAAAGAAACTAAGATTAAAACCAAGAATCACCTATCCAGCCAAAATGAATATAGTACTTCAGGTGAAAAAAAGGTCATTCAATGAAATAGAGGTCTTTCAAACATTATTGATGAAAAGACCAGAACAGAACAGAAAATTTGACTTTCAAATACAAGAAGCAGGAGAAGCATGACAAGGGAAACAGGAAAAAGAAATCATAAGGAACTTATTAAAGATGATCTATTGACATTCCTATGTGGAAAAATGATAATTTTAACTCGAGACTTTTGTCAGAATGAGGATAGTTGAAGATAATATATATATAGTGTGTGTGTGTATACACACATACATATATGCATGTACACATATACATATATGCATATATACACACATACATATATATGTATGTATAGTACCATGTATGTGTATAGATATATATCTGAGTGTGTGTATGTGTGTGTACATGTATACATAGACAGAGGGCAAAAGGTGGATTGAAAATGAAAGGATAATGTATAAAAAATAAAATTAAAAATGAGAGAGGAATATATTGGTAGAAGTATAAAGGGAGAGATAGAATAGGATAAATTATCTCACATAAAAGAGTCAAGAGAAAGCACTTACAATGGAGGGGAATAGCATAAAGGTGAAAGGGAATGAGCCAACCTTTTTCTCATTGGGTTTGGCTTCAGGAGGGAATAATATACACACTTAATTGAATCTTTTACCCTACATGAAAGTATGGGGGAAGGAGATAAGAGGGGGATGATAGAAGGGAGGGCAGATTGAGGGAAAGGGTAGTAAGAAGCAAACTCCTACAAAAGGGGCAGGGTCAAAGGAGAAAATAGAATAAATGGGGATGGGGTAGGATGGAGGAAGATATTAATTCATCTTTCCCAATATAACTACTATGGAAATGTTTTGCATAACTACACATGTACAACCTGTATTGAATTGCTTGTCTTTCCAGTGGGGATGGTTGAGTAGGTAAGAAGGAAAAGAATTTGGAAATAAATAAAATTAAAAACAAATGCTAAAATTTGTTGTTACATGCAACTGGGAAAATAAAATATAGAGGCAATGGGGTATAGAAATCCATCTTGCCTTACAAGAAAGCAAAGGAGCAATGGGGGAGGACACAAGGAAGAACACATTGGGTAAAGGGGTATTCAGTATGCTTGCTATCTTGGGGTGGTTGATAGGGGAGAGACAAGGAGGAAATTTTTAACTCAAAACCTTGTGGAAGTGAATGTTCAAAACTAAAAAGATAAATAAATTTATTTTAAAAAGTAAAAAAAAAGAATTGTGATACAAGAAAATTGTGAAAAAGGGTATCAATAGGTTAGTAAGTGAAACAATAAAAATACTGAAGGAAAAAAACACTTTAATAAACTGAATATATCAAGGATCAAAAGATGCACAAAAATCCACTGAAGAGAACTCCTATAAAATCAAAATTTTGCAAATGGAAGTGGAAGTACAAAAGCTGACTGAAGTAGTCTTCAAAAATTAGAATTGAGCAAGTGGAAGCTAAGGACTCCATGAGACATCTAGAAATGACAAAGCAATTTTTTTAAACCTTTTTTCAATTAAGTTTTTTTATATTATTTATTTGTTTGTTTTTTCAAATGCTTAATTAACTTCTGGTTTACATCAATCATTTCCATCAGATTTTGAGTTGCAATTTTTCCCCCATTTTTCCCCTACCCACCAGCCCAGAAGAGCAGTCCCACAAGATATCCTCTCATCCAATCTGCTCTCTCCCATCTCTTCTCCCATAACCCTTTTGACGTTTCCAGTAGGGCAAGGTGAATCCCCATGCCCCAATGAACTGTACATCTTATCTCCCAGTTATATGCAAAAGAGTATTAATCATAGCATTTATATATATTTAAAACATTTGGTTTTAAAGCTTTGAATTCCAGATTTATTCCCTTCCTCCCTTGTCACCCACCATAACTGGGAATATAAGCAATTCAGTATATGTTGTACACGTGTAGCTATGCAAAACATTACCACAGTAGATATATTGTAAAAGACTCACTATATTTACTTCCCTCCAATCCTAGTCCCACCTGGTCCACTCCCCAATTTCATCCTGTACCTTTTCAAAAATGGGTGCTTCCAAATTTCCTCACTCCATTCCCTCCTGCCCTCCCTTCCATTATATCCCACTACCCCCCTTGCCCCCCACTCTCCTGAAGTGTGAAACATTTAGTATATATGTCATTCTCTCCTTGAGCCAAATTCAATGAGAATGAGGTTTTGCCTTTTTGCCTTCCTGGTCTTCCCTTCCCCTGCAACCACTTTCCCTTGACTCTTCTACATGAGATAGTTTACCCCATTCTGTCTCTTCCCATCTCCTCTCATTATGTTCCTTTCTCACCTCTCAATTTCACCCTTTAAGTCTCATGCCTTCCCATTACATTCAACCTGTGCTTCTATCTATGCATACCTGTAAACACATATACACACATTCACTTATGTATTCATATGACTATATACCGTTTTTCAGCTATTTTCATACTGAGAAAGGTTTCATCAGTTACAGTTATCATTTTGCCATGTAGGAATGTAAATAGTTCAACTTTGATAAGTTCCTTATGATTTATTTTCTCTGTTTACTTTCTCAAGCATCTCTTGCTTGTCAGAATGTCAAATTTTCTACTCAACTCTTGATTTTTCTTCAAGAATGCTTGAAAGTCCTCTATTCCATTGAGTGACCATATTTTCCCCTGAAAGAGGATATTCATTTTTGCTGGGTAGGTGATTCTTGGTTTTGATCCTAGCTCATTTGCCCTCTGGAATATCATATTCCATGCCCTTTGATCCCTCATTGTAGTAGCTGCCAGATCCTGTGCTATCCTGATTGTGTTTCCACAATATTGAAATTGTTTCTTGCTGTCTGTGTGTAATATATTCTCCTTTATCTGGGAATTCTTGAAAATGGCTACAATATTCCTAGGAATTTTCTTTTTGGAATCTTTTTCTGGGGGTGATTGCTGGATATTTTCCACCTCTATTTTGCCCTCTGGTTCTAAAACATCAAGGCAATTTTCCTTGAGAATTTCTTGAAGGATGATTTCTAGATTCTTTCTTTGATCATGGTTTTCAGGTAGTCCAATAATTTTTAAAAGATCTCTCCTGGATCTATATTATCCAGGTCAGTGGCTTTTCCCCATGAGATATTTCACATTGCCTTCTATTCTTTCATTTGTTTGGATCTGATTAAGAGCATCTCGATGTCTCATAAAGTCACTAGCTTCCATTTGCCCCAATCCAATTCTGAAGGAATGATTCTCCTCAGTGAATTTCTGAAATTCTTTTACCATCTGGCAAATTTGGCTTTTTAAAACTTTCTTCTCCTTATTGCCTTTTTGAACCTCTTTTGCCATTTGAGTTAGTCTTTTCATTTAAAATAAGGTGTTATTTTCCTCAGTCAGGCTGTTGAATCCCATTTTGTACTTTTCTTGCATCTTTCTCATTTCCCTTCCCAATTTCCCCCCACTTCTCTTATCTGCCTCTTAGGGTCCTCTATGGCCTGTAACCAGCTCATATTTTCATTTGGGGCTTTTGGTGCAGGATTTCTGACCTCACAGTCATCCTCCAGTTGCATGCTTTCATCTTCTTTGCCCCCCAAATTGGATTCTAATGTTGAATTTTTCTGTTCATTTTGTTTCCTTTGCCTAGGCATGCTGCCACTCTATTACTTGGCTTTTGGGCTTGTTGCCACAGTAGGACTCTGCCACCAGCCAGCAGAGCTTCTGTCCCAAACTCTGGGGTTTTCACAGCCGCTGGAAGTATCAGTTGGGTGGTCTCTCTGAAGCCTCCACACACTCTAATAAGGTGGTCACACAACCCAAGACCTCCACCCCAGACCATAATCCAGATCCAAGAAGGGTAAGCAAGAGTGATTACCCACCAGACTGATCACTGAAAGCCCCTACATTTCACAGGCCAGGAACTGAAGCTTGAACTTGGTTCAACTTGGTGCAAATTGGTGCAAGCTGTGCCAGCTCCTCAGGGACTTATCGCTCCCATGGGAAGAAGCTGATGCAATCACCCAACCAGTCCCAAATTCCATAGGCCACTGACTTCTCACTTTGTCGTAGGCATCTATGTGTTAATAATTCTGGAAATACCACAGCTGCTGGTGTTCTGGGGTCCCTCCAGCTGGCTGCTTGTCTGGCTGCCCTGGGGCTAAAACCACAACTCATTAGTTCTTGGGATTGGCTCCCAGAGCTCTGTGCTGGCCGCTCTCTGCTGGGCTGCCAGGTGTCCTAAGCGGGAGCTTAGCTTCTCTGCGTCATTCTATGGGTTTTTCCATCTGGCAAATTTGGCTTTTTAAGGCATTCTTCTCCTCATTGCCCTTTTGAGCCTCCTTTGACATTTGAGTTAGTCTATTTTTTAATGTATTATTTTCCTCAGTCAGGCTGTTGACTCTCATTTCATACTTTTCCTGCATTCTTCTCATTTCTCTTCCCAATTTTTCCTCCAATTCTCTTATCTGCTTCTTAAGGTAGTCTGGGGCCTATAATCCACTCATATTTTCCTTTGGGGATTTTGGAGCAGGATTTCTGACCTCACAGTCCTCCTCCTGTTCCCTGCTTTGATCCTCTTTGCCCCCAGAATAGGAGTCTAATGTAGAATTTTTCTGTTTATTTTGTTTCATTTGCCTAGGCATGTTGCAATTTAATTACTTCTTTTTTGGCCTTGTTTCCACAGTAGGACTCTGCCACCAAACAGGGGAACATTGGTCGCAAGTGTTGGGGTATTCTCAACTGCCAGAGGTATTAGTTGGGTGCCCTCCCTGAAGTCCCCATACACTCTGGCCTGCTGTATACACACCCCAAGACCTCCACCCCATATCACAGTCCAGATCCAGTGGGGTTAAAGTGAGAGCAATTATCCCCTTAGATTGATTGCTGGATCCCCCTACAATTCACAGGCCAGGAGCTGAACCTGCAACTGAACTGCAAAATGATGGCTGTGACAAAGCTCCTCAGTGGCTTCTCACCTCCAGGGGAAGAAGCTGACGTGTTCCCAAATACTGGTCCCAAAGTCCATAGGGCACTACCTTTCACTTTGTCCTAGGCATCTATGTGTTGGTAATTCTGGAGCCACAGTTGCTGGTGTTCTGGGGTCCCTCCACCCACCTGCTGCTCTGGCTGTCCTGGGTCTAAACCACAAGTCACTACATCCTGGGCTTGGCTCCCATAGCTCTGTGCTGGCCACTCCCTGCTGGGTTGCTGGGATGTCCTCAGTGGAAGTTAGCTTCTCTGTGTCGTTCTGTGGGTGCTGGAGCTCCAGAGCTTGTTCAGAGTCCCCTTTTACATAATTTTGAAGTGGTGTGGGCTCGAGTGCCATGGAAGTGCTGATTCTACTCTGCCATCTTGGCTCTGCCTCCCCCACATATAACTTCTTCTGACTACCATGTGAATGCTTGTTCTGTATGAGTTCTCCATAAAGTAATCTTTTTGTCAGGCACACATTTTGCATTTGAGCAATGTGATCATTGGAGTTACACTCTCTCAAGTAGAGTTTGAAAATTTGGCAGTTTAGTTTGACAAAGGACTTCAGTGACTGGTACCTTATGCTGCCAGGTGATCTTCAGAATCTTTCTAAGAATTTCAAATGAAGAGATTAAGTTTCCTGGTATGGTGTTGGTGTACTGTCTTAGCTTCACAGACTTACAACAATGATATCAAAATAACAGCCCTGTAGACCTCCAGTTTGGTAGTCAATCTAACTCCTCTTCTATCCCACACTTTCTTTCAGAAGTCTCCCAAACACTGAGCTAGGTCTAGCAAGGTATGCATCAAACTCATTGTCAATGTGTACCACTCTGGACGGTATACTACCAATGTAAGTGAACTTACCCACAGCAATCAAAATTTCTTCATTTGATGGTAAATTCTTCAATTGGAAAAGGCTACAATCCAAGACCAAAGTGGAGGGAGTGTTGGTGCATGATTTACTGTTTGCATATCATTGTGCACTCAATGAAGCCTCTGAGGCTGAGAAGCAACAAAGTATGGATCAATTCTCTTCTGCTTGTGCTAATTTTTGTCTAACAATTAACAGCAAGGAAACACAGGTGCTCCATCAGCTAGCACCACCAATCCATTCTTACAATAATTCTATGAGGTACATGCTACAGGTATCTTATTGTACCATTTACCATGCTTTTTGATCTTGGTGGGTTCTACTTTTTTTTACTCTTCATCATTCCACCCATGGCTTCACACATATTTTTTTTTTTTTTGTATTTCTTGTGTTTTTTTTTTCAGTTTTCATTACATCATAGTTCTTCCTTACATTAATGTTCAACATTATGTACTTTTCCACCTTTCTCTCCTAAAGAGACTGCAGTTGATACTTTTTTTTTTTTTTTAAGCAATTGGGGTTAAGTAACTTGCTCAAGGGTAAACGGCTAGTCATTTGATTTATGCGTGGGTGCTCATTTTCTGAGGCAGGATCTGATCTCGGGTCATCCAAACTCTGAGGCCAGCACTCTTACTCACTGCGCCACCTAGCCGCCCCTTTAGGGCAATTGGGGTTAAGTAACTTGCCCAAGGTTACACGGCTAGGTTCTTTTGTTTGTGCGGATTAAGTGTCAGAGGCCGGCTCCGAACTCAGGTCCTTCTGATTCCAGGGCCGGCGCTCTATTCACTGTGCCACCTAGCCGCCCCTGCAGTTGATACTTTTGATTATATACGATAATATATTAAACCCTCTGAATAGAATTCAAAAGCCTTTATCAAATGTAAATTTCCCAATGTCATTGGTCTCCAGCTTTCTCTGTGATTTCCTATAGCAAGAATCTCTCCATCAATGACCCTGTAATTCATCACTTAATTGTGTGATTTCTGATTTGGTCCTCAGACAAAGAATGTAATCTCTCACAAGGTACCTTGTCAAAGCCTTTCTAAATTAAGCCCCAATATTACATGTGTGCATAGACTGTGAGAAAATAGGATCAACTTCCACCATCCTGAAGCACTGAGGTATTTCAAAAGTTGAAGAAACTATTTTAGTAGGGCAATAATGCCTCCATGGCTGTAAATATAAGATCCACCATGAATTATCAAATTGGATTAACGATTTACTGTCCCTGAAAAAAATCATAAAAAATCATAGATGTTGAGATAAAAGGGAACTTAGAATTCATCTTTTCAAATTATTCAGACAATAACTTATTAGGGGCACTTACTGGGTACTAAACACTGTTCTAGGAACTATAAATATGAAGACATGAATAAAACAGTTCCTACCTTCTAGGAGTTTATATTCTATCAAATTAATACAATATGCATACAGATAAGTATAAGCAAATGTGTACAAAATTAATAGAAGTCAGTTGTTACGGGAAGGGCATTAGAAGCTGGGAGAAGAGGAAATGTTCTAAAATTAATGTTGCATTTGAAGAAAACTTTGATAAAAAAGATTCATATAAAGGAAGAGAGGAAAAGGGAGTACATATCAGTCGTAGAAAATAGCCAGTGTTAAGGCAAAAAAGGGGGATATTAGGCATTTTGAGTAAAGAACAGCAAGATGGCATAAATATACAGCAAGTTAGGAAATGGAGTTTTGGTTTAAGTTGCAAGAGGATTTAAAAGTAAAAAGAGAACTTACATTTTATCCTAAAGGCAATAAAAAGTCTCTGAAGTTTGTTGAATTGGAGAGTGACATAGTCATGTCTGAACCTTATGATAATTACAATCTCCTATGTGGATGTTGCATTGGAGGTAGTTAAAGCAAGAATACAGATTAGTTAGTTCCTCAATAGTCCTGGTAAGAGATAATAAGGTCCTGACTTAGGATAGTTGTTATGTGAATAAAGAAAAGGGGGTATATTCAAGAAAAAACAACATTTAATTAAATCACTGGTAGGGAACATAATATGGATATTGAATAAGCAAAGAAGACTGAGACAAAAATATTGATAGAAGTAGGAGGAGTACCAAATGGGAGGAGTATCATAAAAACCAGAAAGAGAGATTTTTTTCAGGAGTAGGCAATGATCAATAGTTACAGTTGCTGCTGGAGTCAATAAGGATGGTGACTGAGACAATGCTATGAGAGTTGGGAATTCAGATATCATTGGAACCCACCTTTTCTTTGTAGAAATGAATCAAAGTGAGCATGGATCACTGTATACTAAAGTTTACATTGAGTAGCTTAGATGAATTGTCATCCTCTTCATGTTATATATATATATGTATATATATTACTGGAGGTTTTGTGCTCCTGCTTTTGAAAATAGCTGATGACCTGAAATGTGTCTCTCCTCACACAAACCTTTTGTCTTGGAAGCAGGCATAGCACTTTGTGCACATTTTGAGGACAAGATTCTCTTTACTTCTCTGTTGCAGTTATGAGGGATGCTTCTTTGAGAGGTTAAGTTTGGAGAGGGAACATTTGAAAATGTGGGTGATAGGGAGACAAAGGATACTATTTGTAAGAGAATTATAAACTTTTATAGTAATTTTATTAAGAGGGTGACAAAATCAATAAAATGGAAAAGTGAGTCAAAAGAGAGTAAAAGGAGAAAATCAGTGTCGCATAAAGCTTTCACTAGTATTTGACTGTGAATAGGAATGTCTATAGGATAATTACTCTACTGAATGTTTCTTAAGGATGGAAATATTTGGAGGCAGTAGGAAAGGAACCAGTAGACAGGGGAAAAGTGAATATTAGGGCAAAAGAAAATATGGGACAATCTCATGGAATAGAGGGAAAATCTTGGCGATTACATGGAATGAAGTTCATCTTGGCCACAAAGGATTACATATTCAGAGCATTTAGTAAAGGGGAAAAATGTTCATAACAAGAAGCCACTATTTTCTCAGTAAAATGTATCAGTGATCTCCTCATGTTAGAGATGAGGTCCAGAAAAATGAAATCAATTGTCCAAGATAAATCATATATGAAGGAATCAATCCTAGGTCCTCTGTCTCCAGTTTCATTAGACTTTCCACTACAGTATAACCATATAAGATATAATATAATTTAAAAATAATTTTATTTTCCTGAACCCTGAAATTCCTTTAAGTATTTGTTTCTCTGTAAGCCCTCTATAAAATTATATTTTAAAATATAGATTAAGAATGAGGAGGGGGGGGGATGAGTCAAGATGGCAGAGTAGAAACAGCACTTCTGTGGAGCTCCAGCCCACACCACTTCAAAATTATGTTATAGGGGGACTCCCAATAACCTCTGGAGCTCCAGAACCCACAAAATGACACAGAAAAGCTAACATCCCATTGAGGACAGTCCTGCAGCCCAGCAGCCCAGCAGGGATCAGCCAACACAGCACACCTGGAGCAGAGCCCAGGACCCCTTGAGTCTGAAGTTTTAGCCCCAGGGGAGCAGGACCAGTAGCCAGCTGGAGGGACCCCAGAACACCAGCAGCTGTGGTCTCCAGAATTATCAACACATGGATGCCTAGAACAAAGTGAGAGGTCAGTGCCCTATGGATTTTGGGACTGGTTAAGAGATTGCATCAGCTTCTTCCCCTGGGGCAAGAAGCCCCAGAGGAGCTGGCACAGCTTTCACCAAGTTGCACCAAGTTGTACCAAGTTCAAGCTTCAGTTCCTGGCCTGTGAAATGTAGGGGGTTCCAGTGATCAGTCTGGTGGGTAATCACTCTTCCTTTACTCTTCTTGGATGTGGATTTTGGTCTGGGGTGGAGGTCTTGGGTTGTGTGACCACCTTATTAGAGTGTGTGGAGGCTTCAGAGAGACCACCCAACTGATACTTCCAGTAGCTGAGAAAACCCCAGAGTTTGGGACAGAAGCTCTGCTGGCTGGTGGCAGAATCCTACTGTGGCAACAAGCCCAAAAGCCAAGTAATTGAGTCACAACATGCCTTTGCAAAGGAAACAAAATGAACAGAAAAATTCAACATTAGACTCCTATTTTGTGGGCAAAGAGGATCAAAGCATGGAAGAGGAAGATGACTGTGAGGTTAGAAAATCTGCATCAAAAGTCTCAAATGAAAATATGAGGTACAGGCCATAGAGGACCTTAAGAAGGAGATAAGAGAAGTGGGGGAAAAATTAGGAAGAGAAATGAGAAAGATGCAAGAAAAGTATGAAATGGGAGTCAACAGCCTGACTGAGAAAATAACACCTTAAAAATAGACTAACTCAAATGGCAAATTCAGCTCAAAAAGGCAATGAGGAGAAGAATACCTTATAAAGCCAAATTTATGACATGGAAAAAGAATCTCAAAAGCTCACTGAGGAGAATCATTGCTTCAGAATTAGACTGCAGCAAATGGAAGCTAGTGACTTTATGAGAAATCAAGACACTATTAAGCAGATCCAATCAAATGAAAGAATAGAGGGAGATGTGAAATGTCTCATTGGAAAAATCATATCAAATTGCCTTGATATTTTAGAACCAGAGGGCAAAATAGAGGTTGAAAGAATCCAACGAACACCTCCAGAAAATGATCCCAAAAAGAATACTCCTAGGAATATTGTAGCCAGGTTCCAGAATTCTAAGATTAAGGAGAAAATATTACAAGCTGCCAGCAAGACACCATTTTAATATTGTGGAAACACCATCAGGGTAGCACAGGATCTGGCAGCTTCTACACTGAGGGATTGAAGTGCTTGGAATATGATATTCCTCAGGGCAAAGTACCTGAGATTAAAACCAAGAATCACCTACCCAGCAAAAATGAATATCTTCTTTTAGGGGAAAATATGGTCATTCAATGGAATAGAGGACTTTCAAGCATTTTTGATGAAAAAACCAGAATTGAATAGAAAATTTGACATTCAGATAAAAGAAGCAAGAGATGCTTGAGAAGGTAAAGAGCAAAAAGAAATCATCATGAACTTATCAGCGTTGAACTGTTTACATTCCTATATGGAAAAATGATAACTGTAACTCATGAAACCTTTCTCAGTATGAAATTAGTTGAAGAAGGGTATATGGGCATATGAATACATATGTGAATGTTTGTATATATGTTTACAGGTATGCATAGGCAGTGTACACAGGTCAAATTTAATGCTAAGGGATGATACTTAAGGGGTGAAATTAAGAGTTGAGAGAGGAATATAATGAGAGGAGATGCATAGAGACAGAATGGCGTAAACTATCTCATGAAGAAGAGGCAAGGAAAAGTGGTTGCAGGGGTGGGGAATAACTGGAAGGCAAAAAGGCAAAACCTTATTCTCATTGAATTTGGCTCAGGGAGAGAATGACATACATACTAAATGGGATGTCTCACACTACAGGAGAGTGTGGGGAAAAGGGGATGGTGGGACATGATGGAAGGGAGGGCAGGCTGGGGGGTGAGGGAAGTTGGAAGCGCCCTATTTTGAAAAGGATAGAATTAAAGTGATGTGTGTACCAGGTGGAAGGTGGGATAGGAGGGAGGGAAATATAGTCAGTCTTTTACAATATATCTACTACGTTTATGTTTTCCATAGCTACACACTCAGAACATATACCGAATTGCTTATCTTCCCAGTAAGGATGGGTGACAAGGGAGGAAGGCAATGAATCTGTAATTCAGAGTTTTAAAATCAAATGTTTTAAAAATTTATAAATACTGTGATTGATACTGTTTTGCATATAAATGGGAAATAAGATATACAGGCATTGGGGCATGGGGATTCACCTTACCCTACTGGAAAAGTCAGTGGGGGTATGGGAGAAGAGATGGGAGAGAGCAGACTGGATGAGGGGATATCCTGTGGGCCCGCTATTCTGGGGTGGTTGGTAGGGGAAAATGAGGAAAATACTGTAACTCAAAATCTCACTTAAATGAATGATATAAACCAGAAGTTAATAAAGCATTTGGGAAAAAAAAGAATGAGGAGGACCTAGTAAATTTGGTGGTTATTATTATATGTGTTTCTTCTAAGTAAGATATTAGGGGAGAGTGTTTTCATGTTTAGTGCATGTTCATTTATTGAATTGTTTAATGGATTTATATTTAAAGCTATTAGAGTTTACGTTTTCTTCCATTTGTTTCTATACTGTTTTTATTCTGAATTTACATTTGCTTATTTTCCTTTTTTTAAAACATTTGTTTTCCCCTGACAATTTTGTGTTTGCTTACTCCAATTTAAAGAAACGAAATAACACAGCTTCTCCCTATTGCCCCATTTGTCACTGTATTTCCTTGTTTGGGAGTTTTATTTAATTTATTGGTTTCTTCTTTTATTTATTTATTTCATTTTTAGTTATTTCATTATTTTACAGTCTTTCACTTTTCATTCCAGTCCTAGTCAAGTTATTAATTCAGAATTTCTTCTTTTCTACTTCCTTCTAACTTCTTTTTAAAGCAATTGTAATTTGTCTTCACATTTTTACCTCATTACCTTATTCACTTTACTAATTTCCATCCCTTTCTACATATTTTGAACTTTTATTCAGTGATTTTTACTCTGTGTAAATGCTTACTTCATTATCTGCTCTGTGTTCCACATAGGATTAAATCTATTAAAATATCAAATTTTCTGTCCCCATTCTAACCGATTTCTATGCCATTGAATTCATAGACTTTGCTCACTCAGCTTTGCTTTTTCTTCTTGTTACACACCCTTAGAAATATAACTTCATGGGGAAAGTGATCAAGATAGAAACCTTGATATATTGGAGAAACTGTCTTGTGTTGCCATTCATAAAGTCCAGTTCAAATGCCCTACCTATCTCAAGATCATTTGCTTTCTGATTAATCATGTGATATATCTGTCCTTGTTCTCTGAGTCATCTAAATTTTAGCAGTCTGAAAGAATTTTGATTTCCCTTCTTGTGAAGCATTATGTGTGTCCTTGGAGACAAAATACTTACAAGCAATATACAGCTCATGAGTCAACTTATTGTAGTTGTTACCCATTGTATTATTCTCATCTCCCATTACAGAATATAATCTTTACCCCATGGAGGTGTTTTTAAATGATACCTGTTCCCCTCATTGGATTGAGTACTGCCCTTGTCAATGCCTCTCCTTGCCATCTGTTCTATTCTTCTGTAGCCCTTATTCTGGTTCAGAGACAACAGTTGATATATTTTTTCTTTCTAATTTTCTTTTTCTATCCATGGACTTAATTAAGGCATGTCACATACTTCCTCCCAGCCTATACTTCCTCTCCACCTTTAAACAAATCCCATCTTTCTGCAATTTAATACCCTAAAACATTGATTTACCTGAAGAAGAGATTGTGAGGTTTTATTCATTTGAATGTTAAGTGTGGTCTTCAACTATCACTTCTCCTAGTTCATTAAATTCATGTTTCACCTTTATCCTCTTATATACTTTAAAAAGAAATTCTTTAGGGTCCATCTTTTGCTATTATTTTTAATCTGAAAATGTTTTCTCTTTCTCTTTTATTTCCCCTGCACTCATATGATAGCATTTCTCCCCAATTACATGCAAAGATAGTTTTCAACATTTACTTACAAGACCTTGAACTCCAATTTTTTCTCCCTCTCTCCACTCCACACTCACAAAGATGAAATGCAAATTGATGTAGTTTATATATGTACAATAATATTAAACATGTTTCCACATTAGTTAAGTTGTGAAAGAAGAATCAGGAAAAAAATATGAGAAAGAAAAACAAAGAGACAAAATAGTATGCTAAGATCTGCAATGAGACTCCATAGTTCCATCTATGGATGTGGACAGCATTTTCCATGATGAGTCCCTTGGAATTGTCTTAGATCATTGTGTTGTTGCGAAGAGCTAAGTCTATCAATGTTGGTCATCACACAATAATGCTACTGTGTACAATGTTCTCCTCGTTCTGTTCAATTCACTCAGCATCAGTTTATGTAAGTCCACATTTTTCAGAAATCATCATCATTTCTTATTTTAAAAAAATCCATTTTATCTGCGTACCACAATTTGCTTAACCATTCCTTAATTGATGGGCATTCCCTTAATTTCCCATTGTTTGCTGCCACAAAAAGAGTGGATAATAAATACTTGTTTTTGTAAGTATGAGTCTTTTTCACTTCTTAATGACATCTTTGGTATACAGATGTAGTAATCGTTTTACTGCATCAAAGATTATACACATTTTTATAGCACTTTGGGCATAGTTTCAAATTGCTCTCCAGAATGGTTGAATCAGTTGACAACTCAACCAACAATGCATTAGTGTTCCAATTTCCCATCTTCTCCAAAACCAATAATTTTCCTTCTCTCTCATATTATTCAACTGTATAGTTGTGAGCTCATACCTCAAAATTGTTTTAATTCATGTTATTCTAATTAAGAATGATTTAGAGCATTTTTCATATGACTATAGATAATTTTAATTTCTTCATTTGAAAACTGCATATTCATATCCTTTAACCTTTCATCAATTGGGGGAATGATTTGTATTCTTATAAATTAGAATCACTTTTCTATATATTTAAGTAATGAGGTTTTTATCACAGACACTGGTTGTAAAAAAAAAATGTTTCCCAGTTTTCTACTTCCCTTCTAATCTTCCATGCATTGTCTTTGTTCATGCCAAACCTTTTTGATTTAATGCAATCAAAATTATCCATTTGTATTTCATAATGTTTTCTATCAGTTGTTTGGTCATAAATTCTTACATTCTCTAGAGATCTGACAGGTAACCTATTCCTCGTCCTCCTAATTTGCTTGTGATGTCACTCATTATGTCTAAATAATTTTTTTTCCAGATTCCATTTGGTTTATTTTTTAGTGTCTACAACTTATTAATCAGAGAATGAGAGGTTCAGGAGACTCCACTTGTGACTCCTCATGCCTCAAACTCAAACTCGAAGTATTGTGGATGAAAATAGTGAATTCAGACCTAGCCATCCTCCCTGCCACTGCTGTAGTTCTTGTCATCAGGATGGAAAGCCACACTGTTGATGGGGCCAAAGTGACCCTTGACCCTTCTAAACTCTTCTTCAAAGGCAAGATGGAAGAACCTGGCCTCAAACTTGCCAATTCTGGTGGAGTTTGTGTTTACATCCAGGGCTTCCTGCCCATCACCCAGGACTACATGGTTGTAGATGGGGGAAAGAGCAGTTGAGTTGACAGGTCACTCCATTCTGAAAGTTTTTTTTTTGGTGCTCAAGGTTGGTGGAGTCAAAGAGCTTGGCTATATTGTCCTTAGATGTGGTGACTAACATTGTCATGTCTCGGAATGTCTGAATGTCATTAATCTGTCTTGAGTGCTCCTTGATATTCACCATTACTTCTCCAGACTTAGCACTGCACTGCTTGAGTTTCCCATTTTCATGGCCAGCGATGATGTACTCCCCCAAGGGTCCCCACACATCACTTGTGATGTTAGTATCAGCATTACAGGGGAACTTCATGTTCATTGCTATCAATCTGGCTGGGTTCCTGGAGGTCAAAGAAACTGACAAAACACTGGTAGCCCATCTGCTTGTAGGTGGAGAACATGATGATGTGGCCTCCAAGTCAGACCCATATGTATGGACAGCTGAGTCGGTCTTCAGCAGAGCCAGCTGCTTCCCTGTCTCACAACCCCAGTTGCTGTTGTCAGCAGAGCAGGTAAGGACATGTTTGGTGTCCCAATCAGCATCCACACACCACAGGGCTCCAGTGTGCACCGTGTACATGCCTAGCTTCTCTCCATTTATTGAGTACCATACATTGACAATGGGGTCCTTGGCCACAGTGAAGAGCAGGTCTCCCTCAAAATTGTACTTGATCTGGGTAATACAATATAATATAAGATAATATAAGACCATATAATATAATAACAATTATATAACATAATACATTATTATATCATATAAATGTATAATATAATAATAATTATATGATAATGTAATATTCTATATAATAATATTACATAAATATGTCATATATTATACTATAGTATATTATGTTATAGTATACTATACTATCTTATACTATACGATAGTATACTGTACTATATTATACTATATTAAATTACATTACATTATATTATCTTACATTCTATTCTATTCTATTACGTTACGTTACATTATGTTATGTTATGTTATATCATATTATACCATATTATATCATATTATACCATATATCATATATTATATATGTTAATATTTGTATTATGAAAATAATTTTATAGGACTCATTCTTCATCTATTTATTTTTATAGTTCATATACTTTTAGAGTTAATTGTTATTTTAAAATTTGGTAGAATTCACATGTAAACCCATCATGTCTCAAAGAAATTTTTGTTACAGAGTCCAATAATGCTTTATTTCAATTTATATTTTTCTGAAATGGGGTTATTTAAGTATTTTATTTCCTCTTGTGTTAATCTGGAAAATTTACAATTTTTGTAAGTATCCATTCATTTCAATTAGATTGTCAGAATTATTGACACAACTTTGGGCAGAATAGCTCCTAATCATAACTTTAATTTTCTCTTCATTGGTGATGAATTCACCCATTCCATTTTTGTAACTGGCAATTTGGTTTTCTTTCTTTTTTATCTAAGTAATCAAAGGTTTATCTATTTTATGTCCTTTTTTTTCAGAAAAAGAAGCAGCCCTTAGTTTTATTCATTAGCTCGATAATTTTGTTAATTTCAATTTTATTTAACTCTCCTTTGAACTTCAGAATTTTTAATTTGGCATTTAATTGGAAATTTTAATTTCTTCTTTTTCTAGCCTTATTATTTGCATGACCAAATCATTGATCTACTCCTTCTCTGTTGTATTCATGTAAGTATTTAGAGATATAAAACTTCCTCCAAAAACTGTTTTGGCTGCTACCCATTAAATTTGGTGTGTTGTCTCATTTTTGTTATTCTCTTTGATGAAATTACTGATTGTTTCTATGATTTTTTTGACCCACTCATTCTTTAGGGTTGGATTATTTGGTTTACAATTAATTTTAATCTATCTTTCCATGACACTTTATTACAGTACTTTTTGTAGCATCATGATCTGAAAATAAGACATTCTATATTTATGCCTTTCTGCATTGGGTTGTGAGGTTTTTATGCCCCAGTAAATCTTCAGTTTTTGTGTAGGTGCTATGTACCCCTGAGAAAATGGAATATTCTTTTCTATTCCAATTCAGTTTTCTCCAGAGGTCTAACATATATAAATTCTCTAAAATTCTTTTCACTTCCTTGACTTCTTTTTTGTTCATGTTGTGGATAGAGTTATCATAGTTCAGAGAGGGGAAAGTTGAAGTCCCCCACCAATAGAGCTTCTTCCTATAAAATGCCTAACTTTGCCTCTAAGCATTTGGATGCTATACTATTTGATGTATATAAATTTAGTATTGATATGACTTCATTATTTAATGTGCCTTTCTAGCAGGATGTATTTTCCTTCCTTATATCTTTTAAATTGATTTATTTTTGCTTTAGTTTTTGTCTGAAATCAGGAGTGTTAACCATGTTTTTAATTTTTTCACTTCAGCTGAAGCATAATATATTCTTCTCCACCCTTTGTATATATTTCTTTGACTCATATGTGTTTCTTGTAAACAACTTATTTTAGGATTATGGTTTTTAGTCCACTCTGCAATATGCTTCCATTTTGGGAGAGAGAATTAAGATCATTCACATTTGCAATTACGAATACTAACTCTTGTTTTTTCTCTCCATTCTATCCATCCATTTATACTTTTTTCTCTTTTTTAACACTTTCCCTCCTCACTAGTACTTTTCTTCTGACCAGCACCTCCCTCAGTCTTTCCTCCCTTCTGTCCTTATTTTTTATCTATCTGCTCCTTTTCTTTCTCCTTTCTTCTCCTACTTTCCTATAGAGTAAGACAGATTTCTATACTGAACTGAATGTGTATATTATTCCCTCTTTGAGTCCCAGTTGATGACAGTAAGGTTCTAACAATGCTTCACTCCCTCATTTCTTTTCCTCTACTGTAATTGGACTTTGCACCTCTTCCTGTGATGTAATTTACACTTTTCTTCTTCCTCCTATTCTCTTCTCTCAATACAATCCTTTTCTTCCACCCTGCAATTATTTGGTTTATAATCACATCAAGCACACACCCACTGTCTATGTACACCCCCTCTTAATGTCATGATAAAGATACTGTTCACAATAGTGACAAGTAACTTCCTATGTAAAGATGTAAACATTGTGACCTTATTGAATATATGTTATATTTTTCTTTCCCATTTACCTTTTAATGCTTCTCTTGGGTTTTGTATTTGAAGATAAAATTTTCTGTTCTGCTCTGTTGTTTTGTTTTCATCAGGAAAGCTTGGAAGTCACCTATTTCACTGAATGCCTGTCTTTTTCTCCTGAAAGATTATGCTCAATTTTGCTGAGTAATTAATTTTTGGTTGTAATCTTAGCTTCTTTGCCTTCTAGAATATCACATTTCAAGTCCCCCAAACCTTTTATGAAGAAACTTCTAGGTTCTCTGGAATTCTGACCAAGGTTCAACAATATTTAAATTGTTTCTTTCTAGATGCTTATAGTATTTTCTCCTGGACTTGACAATTCTGGAATTTGGTTACAATATTCCTTGGAGTTTTCCTTTTGCTAATCTCTTTCAGGAGATAAGTGGATTCTTTCAAAGACTGTTTTATCATCTGCTTCTAGGACCTTGGGGCAATTTTCTTTGATGAGGTCTTGAAAAATACTGTCCAGGATTTTTTTTATCATGACTTTGAGGTAGATCAATAATTCTTAAATTATATCTCCTGGTTCTTTTTTCCAGATCAATTGTTTTTTTTTTTCCCAATGAGGTGTTTTACATTTTCTTTTTTTTTCATTATTTTCATTTTGTTTGACTTGTTCTTGGTGTATCATTGAGTTATTAAATTCATGTTACCCAATTTTAATTTTAAGGCATAATTTTCTTTATTTATCTTTTATACATCCTATTCTATTTGGCCAATTCCATTTTTTAGCTTTTTTAAAATATTATTTCTATGTATTTGAAACATTTAATCTTAAGACCTCGAATTTCAGATCCATTTCCTTCCTCCCTTGTCACCCATTACCTCTGGGAAGATAAGTAATTCAGAATATGTTGTACATGTCTAGCTATGTAAAATATTACCATGGTAGATATATTGTACAAGGCTGCTTATAATTCCCTCACACTCATCCCACCCTCCACCTGGTCCATTCCCTACTTGATCCTGTCCCTCTTCTATAGTGGATACTTCCAACCTCCCCTCCCCCCAAGGATGCCCTCCCATTCATCATCCCCCATATCATCCCCCTTCCCCCTCTTCTGCTGCAGGTTGAGATATCCCATTTAGTATGTATGTCATTCTCTCCCTGAACCAATTTCAATGAGAATGTGGTTTTGCCTTTTTGCCTTCCTATTCTCCCCCTCCCTTGCAACCACTTCCCCTTGCTTCTTCTACATGAGATAGTTCACCATACCCTGTCTCTCCATATCTCCTCTTGCCACTTTCCTCTCTCAACTCATAATTTCATCCCTTGAGTATCCTCCCTTCCCAACAAATTCATCCTATGCCCTCTATCCATATATAACGGTAAACATATATACACACATTCGCATATGTCTTCATATGACCATACAACCTTCTTCCATTATTTTCATACTGAGAAAGATTTCATCAGTCACAGTTATTGTTTTTCCATATAAGAATGTAAATAGTTCAATTTTGATAAGTTCCTTTTGATTTCTTTTCCCTGATTACCTTCTCAGGCATCTCTTGCTTCTTGTGTCTGGATGTCAAATTTTCTATTCAATTCTGTTTTTTTCCTCAAGAATGCTTGAAAGTCCTCTATTCCACTGAATGACCATATTTTCCCCTGGAACAAAATACTCAGTTTTGCTGGGTAGGTGACCCTTGGGTTCAGTCCCCGCTCTTTTGCCCTCTGGAATATCATATTCCATGCCCTTCGATACCTCAGTGTAGAAGCTGCCAGGTCCTGGGCTATTCTGTTTGTGTTTCCACAATCTTGAAATTGTTTCTTCCTGGCTGCTTGTAGTATTTTATCCTTGATCTGGGGATTCTGGAACCTGGCTATAATATTCCTGGGAGTATTCTTTTTGGGATCTTTTTCAGGAGGTGATGGGTGGATTCTTTCAACCTCTATTTTGCCCTCTGGGTCTCCTAAAACATCAGGGCAATTTTTCTTGAGAATTTCTTGAAGGGTGATTTCTAGGTTATTTCTTTGATCATGGCTTTCAGGTAGTCCAATAATTTTTTAATTGTCTCTCCTGGATCTATTTTCCAGGTCAGTGGTTTTTCCCATGAGATATTTCATATTGCTTTCTAATCTTTCATTTGTTTGGATCTACTTAACATCATCTTGATTTCTCATAAAGTCATTAGCTTCCATTTGCTCCAGTCTAACTTTGAAGGAATGAATCTCCTCAGTGAACTTCTGAGATTCTTTTTCCATCTGGCAAATTCGACTTTTTAAGGCATTCTTCTCCTCATTGCCCTTTTGGGCCTCCTTTGCCATTTGAGTTAGTCTATTTTTTAAGGTGTTGTTTTCCTCAATCAGTCTTTTGACCCTCATTTCATTCTTTTCCTGCATCCTTCTCATTTCTCTTCCCAATTTTTCCTCAACTTCCCTTATTTGATTTTTAAAGTCCTTCTTAAGGTCCTCTATGGCCTGCAACCCGCTCATGTTTTCCCCTGGGGCTTTTGGAGCAGGACTTCTGACCTCACAGTCCCCTTACTGCTCTAGTCTTGGATCCTTTTTGCCCCCAAAGTAGGAGTCTAAGGTTGCATTTTTCTGTTTAATTTGTTTCTTTTGCCTTGGCATGTTGCCACTTAATTACTTGACTTTAGGTCTTGTTGCCACTCTATGGCTCTCCTGCAAGACAGGAGAATTTTCTTCCCGAAAGTGTGGAAGACAACTTCCATTTCTGGCAAGCTGGAAACCCACCCACAACCTCCACCCCAGATCACAATCCAGATCCAGGGAGGTTAAAGCAAGAGAGATTACCCCCCAAGACTGATTGCTGGATCTCCCTACAGTTCGCAGGCCAGGAGCTGGAGCTGCCTCTGAAAATTACAAAATGGCTTGTCTCCTCAGTGGCTTCTAGCCCCCAGGAGAGGAAGCTGAAACCTTCCCCAAATACTGGTCCTAAAGTCCATTTGTCCTAGGCATGTCTATGTTGATAATTCTGGAATCGCCACAGTTCCTGGTGTTCTGGGGTCACTCCAGCTGACTGCTGGCACTGCCACCCTGGGGCTAAAATTGCCACTCAGGCTCCCCATGCCCTGTGAACTGCACTGCCAACTCCCAGACCGCTGGGTTAGTCTTTCCTGCAGGGCTGCTGGGCTGTCCTCAGCGTGAGGTTAGCTTCTCTGGGTCATTCTGTGGTTCCTGGGGCTCCAGAAGTTGTTCAGAGCCCCCTTTTACATAGTTGGGAGGGAATCTGGGGGCAGAGTGACTTGGACAAAGCTGTTTCTACTCTGCCATCTTGGCTCCACACCCTCCATTTTTTTTTTAAAAGAAATTCTTCTCTTAGGTGAATTTTTGTACCTTTTATTCCATTTGTTCAATTCTACTTTTCATGGAGTAGTTTTCTTTGGTGGATTTTTTCCTTCCTTTTCCAAGCTCTTAGCTCTCCCCATATCCTCTAATTTCTTTTCCCAATTTTTCTTCCACCCCTCTTATTTTACTTTTAAAGTACTTCTTGAGCTCTTCTGAGAAAACTTTGGTTTTTTTTTTGAATGGAGTCCAATTCATATTTCTCTTTAAGTTTTCAGATGTAGGCATATTGACAATGGTGCCCTCTTCTGAGTTTGGGTTTTGATCTGCCCTCTCCCCATAGTAACTCTCTATGGTGAATGTTTTTTTTTGTTCCTTTTTGCTTATATTTTTTCCCATTTGCTGACTTTTTAAAGTTGAATCTCCACCTGGGTCACAAAGGGGCACTGTCTCAATTTTCTTGTGCAGGGAGTTAGGGGTCTGGTCACTGGCTTTGTGTTCTGGGGTCTAGGGTGCTGGCAGATGGAGGTTGTATAGAGTTTGGCAGTCTTCCTGGTGCTGATCTAGGGTCCTAATGTTGGTTTCTGGTGTGACCTGGGGCCAGGAAGGGTTTTGTTCCATTCCCCCATGGCTGCAGTGAAGCACATAGAAGTATGGCCACTAGAGGACATGGGCTACCCAGACTGTGCTGTAAACACATGGTGGTTCTCTGAGCTGAAGTCTACTGGTTTTCCACCTCTGCTAAGGTATATTAGAGGTGTTGGTGTTGGCACTTTCCTGCTCCACCATCCTGGGTCTCAGGATCTCCCACTGGTTCACTGAGGTGTGGCTTGGTTCTCTTTTGCTGGGATACTTCCTGCCCTGGAATGTGCTCCCCTTTTTCCCAAGGGAGAATGTCCTTTCTTGCCCATCCTACAAGTTTCCTAGGCTAAAAGACTGCTTCATCCTATTTAGCCACTGATTCAACTATTCCAGGATTTGTAGGGGGTGCTATTTTATGGTTGTTCTGAGGTGAAAATGGAAGAGTGATAGCAATTTAATGTATACTCTGCCATCTTGTCTCCCAGAAGTCCTGTTTTTAATTTCTTTCATTTATGTTATTGATCTCCTTTCAAAATTATCAAGCAAATGATGTTTCATGATGAACTACTCTATAAAAATGAATTTCTAAGTTCTAATGCTTGGCTTTTATTTTATGCTTTCAAAATTACTTTTTAATAATTTCCTTATCTGCCATGATGGAGTTCATATGAAAGTCCTTTGAGGTATGTGAAAAACAACATCAATATCATTAGATTACAAAGCAATGCACATGGTAAGCATTTGGTCGATAAAATCTTGTCAAATTGAATTATTTACCATTATAAGTTACTATTTTATCCTCTTTGAACAATTCCATTGAGACACTAAAATGATGTTTCTTGCTTCATTTCTTCCTTACTTCCTTTTTTCCTTTTTTTTTTTTCTAGGACAATACTTCTAGGATTCAGATCGTTAACTTTTGGATGATATATGAAAGATCCCACCTGTGACCATATAGACATAGTAGCACAAAGGAACAATAGAAACCACAAAATATGATCAAACTGTTGGAGACACCAACTTTTAGGATCATGTTTTTAGTGACATCATGAATCTCAAAAAATCATGTAGTACAGCAATTTTTATAGATAGCTGAGTTTGATAAAAATGTAGTTCCCCTGATTACCATTTATCTTACTTACTGATTCAATACTGACTTCCTGATTTGAATTCACTTCAGAAGTTCTGAAGAAATACTGATATTTGAACTAGATTTCTCACCTGATTTATGATTGGTGTTGGAATCTCTGGTTCCCATCAAACCTCAACTCATTATTATATTATCTTCCCACATAATCTACTTTCTACCCATATTAGCACACATTCAATTTCCCACATATTATTTTCTATTTCCTACACCCATGCCTTGGCACAGACTGTCCTCTATTTCCAAAGTATCCTCTCTCTTCATCTTCACTTGTTGGCATCTCTAACATCCTAAAAGGTTCGGGCCAAGTCACATATCCTTTTTACCATAACTCTGTGCCTATCCCCTTTGCATAAAACAGTGCTTTGCAAATGTTAGAAAATGATTGTTCATTGAATCAAACCCTGGACTGAAAGAAATTTATTTGAAAACTTTGTATTTGGAAAACACTTTATATTAATAAACTTGGTTATTTCCATTTGTTTTTATAAAGCTATGTTTTTGAGTTATTTTTATTATGATTTTTCCCCTGAAAATTGTTCTGACTTTTGTTAAATGTAGGGAATATTCTTATACTCACAGGAGGCTAGATTTAAAATTAAAAGAGACATTTAGTCCAATGCTCTCAGTTTAAAAAGTGAGGAAAATGAGGTTCACAATGGACAGAATGTGTTTCCCAAATTAACACAATTAGTAAATGTTATAACCAAGATTTGACTCAAACTTTAGCATTTTTCCCATTGAATAGATGATGCTTTTTTTAGAACATTATATATATTTAACAGAAATGGATATTAACACTAATTGAATGAAAGAAAATATTTGATATCACTAAATTAGTTTTCAATACAGAAGAGAAGATTGAGAAGCTTAATTTTTTATATTTCATATTATTTTACACACCATAACATATCTGTAAGAAAGTGATATTTTAACTCTTTCCTAAAACCTTATTCATTTGACATGTGGTTAGTTCAAACAAGTTGCATTAAACATAAAGCCTTTCTGCCAAAATATCATTTTTATCAAAATTAAAGTCGTCCAATATATGTAGAGTGACCTCAACATTCAATAGGGTGGCTAGGTGGAATAAAGAAAAGAATGCCAGATATTCCTGAGTTCAAATCTGGTCTCAGTCAATTACTACTTGTGTGACCTGGACAAGTCACCTGTTGTTAAGGGAATGAGAATTTAAGATCTTCCCTCCCCCTAGGCCCTTTGATAGGCTTAAGTGCACCTGGAGCCTGTGACAGGAGGCTTGGTTTTCAGGAATGCCCACACGTTGGTGCTCTGTGATTGGGCAGTGGGTCAAGAGGGCTGCGACATTCTTTGAGCCAGGAGAAGGGTATATAAACCCTGATGTCAGGCTTTGTTTTTGGGCTTACTTTGAAAAACGTGTGATTTGACCAGATGAGACTGTGGGCAGCTGTGGAGCCCCACTGGCTTTGAAAACCTAGATGTTGATCCTTCCCTCTCTGTTAACTGACTAGGCATGGATGTAATGGTTAGTCAGTTGGAGGCCTGTCTGCTCGATCTGTTTTTCTGTCTTCTTGTAACTTCTGCTTTTAAGTTGTTTGTATTCTCTGAAGTTTGGGGTGCTGACCTTTTCCCCCTGAACTAGGTAAATGACATATGTTTGATTAAAGCAAGATTTTTAACCCGTTTTTGAGTTGCTTTCCTTTAGAAAAACAAATCTAAGAACCTGTGTCAGCAGCCATATGGGGGATGCTAAGGTGCTTGCTTCTACACCTGTTTGGTCCATGTAACTGTCTATCTATCTCCTTCTCTACCATCTATGCCAAATTACCATTATCTTTAGTATTTCCCAAGATCAGGGTACTTTTACAATGAATCTTGTCTTCTCATTGTGTGGCCAAAATATTTAAGTTTTAGTTTCAATATTTGACTTTCCAGTGAATGGGCTGAATTAAGCTCTAGAATTCCTTTGCCTCTTCCATAATTCAGAAAATATTGGAAATTTGGTCTTTAGTTCTTCTGTCTCTTAAACGCCCCCAGAATATTCTACTGGAAATTCTTGTTGCACATATTGCTAAAGTCTATTTTTAGAGAATCTCAAGCATATTCTTACTGGCTGTGAAATGACTGTGATTGTTTAATAATCTGGACCGTCTTCATTATTGTCTTTCTTTATGATTAGGATACAAAGTGATCCATGTTTAGAGTCTTTTGGGGTTTTGAAAAAGAATGTTTCCTATAACCAGTAAGTTATGTTGACAAAATCCATTAGTCTATGCCCTGCTTCTTCTTGTAATCCAAAGGCAAACTTGTCCATTATTCCTATTATCTTTTGATTTCCTACTTTAGCATTCCAATTCCCTCTGATGAATACAACTTTTTTGAAAAGTACTCTTTCTTCAAAGAACTGATCTTCCAGTGTCTTATCTTTCATCATTTTAATGCTGTCCATGAGGTTTTCTTAGCAAACATACTGGAATGGTTTTCCATTTTCTTATCTAGCTCATTTCAAAGATGAGAAACTAAGGCAAACAGGGTAAATGACTTGACCAGGACTAGTGTCTGAGACAAGATGTGAACTCAGGAAAATGAGTTTTCTTGATTCCAGACTGGGCACTCTATTAATCTGCCACCTCACTGCCCTATAGAATGGCAAGCAATATATTTTGCTTCATTCACCTTCTTTCTACTCACACATTTATGTTGCTGGTTGAGACCCACATTTACTTTCACAAGGAATATTGCAATAACATCTTTATTCCATTCTTGTCAATAAAGACATCTAGTTGGACACAGGGAAGTGATGAAAGTGGTTCTGCTATGCCCTGTTGTGTGTTTGGTTGTAGATAATCAAAGATTAAATAAAAGAGTTTCAATTAAGGAAACATTTATAAAGATTACTGAAAAAATAAGAAAGTTGAGGGTAGAGAATATCCATTATATAACATTGTATGAAAATTTAATGTCAATTATAAGGGAAGGAGCTAATTAAATAGTTTAATCCAACAATTCATAGAAAGAAGACAGAATAGACGATTCCATAATAAATTCTGATGTGATTAAAACTGGATTTAAAATGCAGGTTTTATCTGAAGAAATACAGTGATTTTTATTAAAACAAATCAATAAGGAATGATCACAATGAGTAAATATTACATTTATTCATAATAGTAGAATAAGAAAATATAATTCTGAACTATGTGTCATGAACATTATCCTGAGAATGTTCAAATCACAACAGATTGGACATGTTTGTAAAATCATAGAATGCTTTAAAAAATTCTTGTATTTTTATTGCTTTAGGAGTCCATATTATATAATTTAGCTCAATACAGAGAAACATTTTTTAATTGTGCTCAATGATGTGAATACAAAAACAAAAATGAAAAATTCTTTCCTCTCAAAGAACTTAAATTTAACTTCCAGGAAGAAGATTAACAAAATATATATGAAGTAAATTCATGTTTTATGGAAAGCATAGTACAATAGTAAAAATAAAGATGATCAGGAAAGGCCATCTGTGGTATTTGGTACCAGACAGAATTCTGGTCTGGAGAAAGCTAGAGATTCTATGAGGCAAAGGTGAAAAGGACAAGCATTTCAGGTATAAAATGCTCTTGGGAAAGGCACTGAATTAATGAACCATGTTACAAATCCCCAATTTAATAGTTTGTTTCAAATGAGAGTGGAAATTAAAGTTATTTTAAATGTCTAATAATACCTTCAATTAGGTAGATAGATATACTTATATACATATATGTACATATGTGTATGCAATATACACATGTATATTTTAGTCTTGTATAACTGCACTGATTTTTGGCACATCGAGAGAGAGAGAGAGAGAGAAAGAGAGAGAGAGAGAGAGAGAGAGAGAGAGAGAGAGAGAGAGGGAGGGAGGGAGAGAGAGACATTAAAGAGTACACATACTAGAGGTTAATAAAGCTTAGGCAGATATTTCAAGAGTCCATCCAAAAGGTGAAGAGACTCTAAATAAGTGATGGTTGTCATGTTAATGGAGAAAAGAGATGAAGGGCATGTGAGGAGACAAAATCAGCAAGATTTGGGAATTGATTAGACATGAGTGATGAGGGACAGTAAAGAGCATAGATTAGAAGTGTCAAACGTACAATCAGCCAAATTCCCGGGATACAGGTTAAAATACAAGTAAGAAACATTCAATAAAATAAATAAACATAAAATACAGTATTGATAGCATTATTTTGTGTTTTTTTTAAGTCTATACACATCACAAAAGTATCTGTTTCTATTTTATTTGACATCACTGGCATAGATAACTCCAAAAATATGAACCTAGGTGACTGAAAGAATGGCTTTGCTCTTGACATATAAGGTTATTTATTTGTGGCCAGGGACAAAGAAAAAACAGATCGTTCCAGCTTTCTACATTCTGATATTAATATATTAATGGAAGATCCATTTGGAAATAAACTCATGAAAGATGGAATGGTGAATTATAGAATACCATGATTTCTCTAGCCTTAAAATTACATGTGAACTATAGGGCAATGAAAACAATAGCTATGAATAGCTTGTAGCATATTGTCAGTAATAACTTCATTGCTTTCATTGTTGGGACATATTTTACCATGAGGACATATTTTTCCAAAAATTAATAGCTTGAAATGTCATGTAGGGTGAACAAAATGTATTCAAATTACAAGTCAGATTCTTGTCCATGTTATTCATCCTATCCATGAAACATTAAAAATGTTCCTCACAAAGACAGTAAAGATTCTAGATCATTCGAAAATTTACAGAAGAACATGAGCCTGCATTGTTCAGAATAAGAAAGAATCACTGTACTGCAAGTCCCACATGTAAAAGGACCTTGTTGATAAGATCTCCTGTCCCTAAATATGTCAAAAGAAGAAAGGAAAGTTTATACTACTATCTAAGTAGCAAAGTCGATTAATTAAGATTATATTTTCTAATTTTATTTAGTTAAATAAGAAAACTGAATATCTATCTTCAATGTTTATTTCTATTCTAGGGCCATAGTAACATTTTTTCATGCCTTGAGAACCATATTTTTACATTAAGAATTGTTCAAGGGGCAACTAGTTGGCACAGTAAGTAAGAGTAAGAGTGCCGGCCCCAGAGTTGGGATGAACTGGGATTGGTTCCAAACTCAGTACTTAGCACCCACACAAAAATATCTAGTCATGTAACCTTGAGCAAGTTACTTAGCCCCAATTGCTTAAAAAAAGTAATTGTCAAACTTTCTCAAATATAGCCCTAGCAAACATTCCAAAAAAAAAAAAATCCATGAAGCCTGGCTTACTGAAATGAAGACTGGGCTTATAGTCAAGAGATGCAGATTGAGATTGCCATTTTGTCTTTAAATAGACACATGGTTAGATTCTTCATGAAAAAATGAAATGAAATGAAATCTAAAGTTTGTGTAGCTTTAACTTTGAACACTATAAGCAAATGAAGATGGAAGATAAGAAGATGAGAAGTATGATTCCTATTCAGGATAAACAAAAAAAAAAACTGATTTCCCATATATATGATTCCAATTAGCCACTTTTGTCCCCTGTTTTCAGGTTATCCCCCACTCAATATAAATGTGAAGTTACTTATGATGCAACACTGAGTAGTCAGTAATATCAAGAAAATAAATAATTTAAGCATGGAAATACAATCTTGTGGAAAGGAAATTGGATATAGAATCAGAGCACCTGCTCTCCATTCCATGCTCTTTTGTGTGAACGTGTCTTAGTCACTAAATATATCTGGGTCTGAGTTCCTAAAGCAAGAGTGTTTAATTAAGTGAACTCTGAAGTCATTTCCAAATCAAACTGGAAGATCCCACAAGTCAATATTTTTAAAAGGATTATAAATGTATATGTACAATGGATACAATAATCAAAATGGAAAAGTCAGCTATCTTCTAACAATGAGAAATGAATCTTGCAAAATTCTCTTTCTTTAACACAGGTCTAGCATTATTGGGTCAGAAATATTTCTTGTAATTTAAGATTTAACCATAAATATGTAGGTATGGATATTTGTGTATAACCAAATTGTTTTTATACTCTATTTTTTTCTTTTCAAAGAAACTTTGTTTGAAAGAATTGTTTTCTTTTTCAAATGCTTTATTAACTTCTGGTTTACATCATTCATTTCTGTCAGATTTTGAATTACAATTTTTCCCCATTTTTACCCTATCCACTACCCCAGAATAACAATATCCCCTCATCGAATCTGCTCTATCCCATCTATTCTCCCATACTCCCTTTCAAATTTTCCAGTAGGGCAAGGTGAATCCCTGTGCCCCAAAGCCTGCATATCTTATCTCCAAATTATATGCAATATAGTATTGATCATACTACTTATATATTTTTAAATTTGATTTTAAAAGGAAGATAAGCAACTCAGTATATGCTCTACATGTGTAGCTATGCAAAACATTACCATAGTAGATATAGTAAAAGACTGACTATATTTCCCTCCCTCCCCTCCCACCTCCCACCTGGTCCACCCCCAACCCTGATCCTGTCCCTCTTCAAAAGTGGGTGCTTCCAAATTCCCTTCCCCCAGCCCACCTTCCCCTCTACCACCTTCCGTTGTCCCCCTCCTCCCCATGCTCCTGTAGGGTGGGACAACCCTATTTAGTATGCATGTCATTCTCTCTGTGAGCCAAATTAAATGAGAATAAGGTTTTGCTTTTTTTGCCTTCCTGTCCCTCCCCTCCCCTGGAACCACCTCCCCCTGCCTCCTCTACACCAGACAGTTCACCCTATTGTCTCTCCCCATTCCCCCTCACCACCTCTTCTCTCACCTCTTAACTTCACCTTTTGATTAGCATCCCTTCCTACTAAATTCGACCTGTGTCCTCTATCTATGTATACCTGAAAACATATATACACACATTCATATATGTATTCATCTTGATTTCTCATAAAGTCACTAGCTTCCATTTGCTCCAGTATAATTCTGAAGGAATGATTCTCTTCAGTGAGCTTTTGAGATTCTTTATAAATCAGGCAAATTCGGCTTTATAAGGTATTCTCCTCATTTCCTTTTTGAGCCTCTTTTGCCATTTGAGTTAGTATATTTTAAGGTGTTATTTTCCTCAGTCAGGCTGTTGACTGTCATTTCATACTTTTCTTGCATCTTTCTCATTTCTCTGAGCAATTTTCCCCCCACTTCTCTTATCTGCTTCTTAAGGTCCTCTATGGCCTGTAACCAGCTCATATTTTCATTTTAGGCTTTTGGTGCAGGATTTCTGACCTCACAGTCCTCCTCCTCTTCTATGCTTTGATCCTCTTTGACCCAAAATAGGAGTCTAATATTGAGTTTTTCTGTTTATTTTGTTTCCATTGCCTAGGCATGTTGGCACTCAATTACTTGACTTTTGGGCTTGTTGCCATAGTAGGACTCTGCCACCACCCAGGGGAGCTTCTGTCCCAAATGTTGGGGTTTTCTCAACTGCCTGAGGTATTAATTGGGTGGCCTCACTGAAGCTTCCACAAGCTCTGGCAAGCTGGTCCCACTCCTCAAGACCTCCACCCCAGACTAATATCCAGATCCAAGAAGGGTAAAGCAAGAGCAATTACCCCCAGACAGATTGCTGGATCCCCCTACATTTCACAGGCCAAGAGCTGAAGTTGCAATGTGCCAATGTGGTGCAAGCTGTGCCAGCTCCTCAGTGGCTTTCTTGCCCCCAGGGGAAGAAGCTGACTGTGCTTTCCCAACCAGTCCCAAATTCGATAGGGCACTGACCTCTCACTTTGCCCTAGTCATGTATGTGTTGATAATTCTGGTAACTCCACAGCTGCTGGTGTTCTGGGATACCTCCAGCCTGCTGCTGGTCTGGCCACCCTGGGGCTAAAATCTCAGATTCCAGCAGGCCTGGGCTTGGCTGGATGCTCCCTACATGGCTGCCGGGCTGTCCTCAGTGGAAGTTTAGCTTCTCTGTGTCATTTTGTGTGTTCTGGAGCTCCAGAGGTAGTGCAGAGTTCCCCTTTTACATAATTTTGAAGTGGAGTCCGCTAGAGCTCCATGGAAGTGCTGTTTCTACTCAACCATCTTGATTCTGCCCCCAAGCATCAGTTTCTTAAAAAGGAGGTAGAAGAATACAGAGGAAATTTATTCAGTGTAAAACTAAAATATATCAATGTAATTTAAGATAAATATAAAGATAAAATTGTTAGTTTATCTAACTTAACAGTGTAGAATCTGCAGCCTCGAGGATGAATGTGGCCCCCTAGTTCCTCAAGTGGAGCTCTTTGGGTGAATACAAACTTTACAGAATAAATCTTTTTAACAAAATTTGTTCTATAAAACTTGGACTCACTTCCCTACCCCCAGGTCTAGCCTCTAGGTAGGTCCTAGCCCATATTATTAACTTTAAAGATATAAGTTCAATTCTAGAACAAATGTTAGCAAACAAATTATCCTCAGCAGAGTTGTAAGGGGTCTGTTCAATAAAGTGGTGAAAATTACATCCAACAGCATATTCAATGCCTTGAATATATTTTATGTTTATATACATATATGTATGTGAATAGGAACCCAAAATCTTCACATGCATTTAGTCAGAGGATATGCTTATAAATAAGGACTTAGGGTTTCTTCTTAGTCCCAGTGTAGTTTTAAAGCTAATGTCTATGAAAGACACTAGCCTCTCATTTAAGAATGAGAATCAGGATTTTAATAGAATTTTATCTTTTTTCTCAGAGAGAGAAAAAATTATCTGACAGAATATCTCACTCCATTCAACCTTAAATTAGGCTTTTAGAGTTTAATTCTTACCTCATTTTTATAAATTCATGTAACTCCTACTAGCATTAAAGGGAATTATATGCATATTTAAGGAAGAATAGACCCCTTTCTGGCCTTTCTAATTCTAATAGCTCAGTTCAGTAAGCATCACCTATTATTTTGTGGCACATACATTTATACCTCCAACACTTAGAAAACCAAATATAATTATTATGGTAATTACAGACTATTACTATAGTGACTGAAATGGGAGCTTAGGTACAGATATGCAAAATGTTAAATTATTGAATTGTAAATATTCTTCAAATGATGATTATTAATATTAACAAAAATACTGATTTAAATAAATTTTACCTGGGAGTGGTACAGGGAGGAATACAGTTCCACTAGCATGCAAAGTTTCAGATGCTTTTAGATGGTCGTTCTGGAAAAGAATGAAAAAAAGTGTACTTGTTCCTCAATGGTAATAGAAGGAAACATAGTAACATGGAGAAATAAGCTTTGTTTTCTTCTCCTAACATTCAGGACGCAGATATAATCTCAAGAAAAAATAAACTTTACCCATTGGAAAGTAAATCAGTCAATAAGTGAATCCAGAAGCACATATTAAATGCTTACTATAAAAATACCATTACAGGCATCAATCAACAATAAGCTAATATTTTAAATTATTTAATATATTTCAAGTACTATGCTTAGATGAAGGATACAAAGATAATGAATAAAACAATACCATTGTACAAAGTACTTACAATCTAACTGGGAAGACAAATATCTATAGATGGTATAACTTGTCATAGAATGTTTAAACCTTAATAGTTTAAAACTGCACTACAACTTTTGGAACACTGTATAAGTAGAAAGAGAATAATTACTAAGAGAATATATATATATAAATTAATGCAAAGAAGTTAAATACAAGTAAGTCTGAGGGTAAAGGCACTAACAGAGTTGAGTATTTAGGAAAACTTGTATATAAAGTCTTACTTAAATTCTGGATTTGTGCTACAAAACAAGATGTTTTTTGTTTGTTTGTTTTTTGAGTTGGATGGGAAGGAGGGAGTATATTGAAGGGAACATCTTAAATTAGTTCAATTGAAGGATTTTGCTTGTGGTATGTGAGGTTGGTTGTGCCCATCTCTTTCTCTCTCTCTCTTTCTCCGTGTGTGTGTGTGTGTGTGTGTGTGTGTGTGTGTGTGTGTGTGTGTGAGAGAGAGAGAGAGAGAGAGAGAGAGAGAGAGAGAGAGACAGAGAGACAGAGACAGAGACAGAGAGAGAGACAGAGACAGAGACAGAGACAGAGAGACAGAGACAGAGAGAGAGACAGAGAGACAGAGAGACAGAGACAGAGAGACAGAGACACACAGAGAGAAACAAAAACAAAGACAGAAACAGAGAGAGACACAGAGAGACAGAGAGAGAGGCAGAGAAAGAGAGAGACAGAGACAAAGAGAGAGACAGAGACATAGAGAGAGACAGAGAGACACCAAGAGACAGAGACAGAGAGAGACACAGTTTATTAGGTGACAAATATGAAACAGACATGAGGGGCTTTTTAATAGTAAACAGTTACAGATAAGAAGATGTAGAGTTGGGGAATATATGGAGGAATAAAATTATGTAATTTAGAGCAAAAGGTACATCCTCTATTCTAACCCTCTTATTTTGGAAGAGGGGGAAACTCAGAGCAAAGAAAGAGGTATATGTCTAAAGACCATGTATGGTTTCCTTCCTAAGGTAGCTTATGTGTTGAGATTTGTACTTCTCTTAAAGCACTGCTATTCTATTAAATGATTCCTAATTCATATGAACAACCAGGTGTAGCCATTCCCAGATTCATGTTTATATCCCATATACTCATTCACTCTAGGCACCTTAACAGCTGCCCTTATGCCCTAACTATATACACATATATTCTGCTATCAAATGTTAGTACTAATTATCTTTTAATAAAATAATTTGGGGCTTTTGGCTTCCAGATAGTGGTGGTGAAGGTGCAACTTCTTTCAGCCATCCTGAATCCCTGACACTGGCAGCCACCCTGAAGTGTCCAGGCCAAGTCTAAACCTTTGTCACTCCCATGTCACCCACATTTGAGCCAAATGTAATTAAAGTCATGTTTAAGGTGCACTGGTGGTGAAGTTGGTACCAAATCAGCTCTGGGCCCCAAACTTTGTCGTTTTGGGTTTGTCTCCCAAAAAGTTTGGTGATGACATTGCCAAGGCAACTGGTGACTGGAAAGGGCTAAGGATCACAGTGAAGCTTACAGTTCAGAACAGAAAGGCTCAGTTTGAGGTTGTGCCTTCTGCCTCAGCCTTGATCATTAAAGCCCTAAAGGAACCTCCTGAAGACAGAAAGAAGCAGAAAAATATTAAATGCAATGGAATCATCGGTACTGATTAAATTGTCAACATGGTTTGACATATGAGGCACCAGTCCTTGACAAGAGATCTCTCTGGAACCATTAAAGAGATACTTGGGACTTTCCAGTTTGTGGGATGTAACATTCATGGCCAATATCCTCATGATATCATTGATGACATCAGTTGTGGGGCTGTTGAATGCCCAAGTTAAAAGCTACAAAGGAGACTATTACAATAAAGAATAAGACCGGGGCAAATGGAAACTAAGGAATTTATGAGAAATCAAGATGCTATTAGGCAGATCCAAACAAATGAATGAACAGAAGACAATGTGTAATATCTCATTGGAAAAACCATTGACTGGAAAATAGATCCAGGAGAGATAATTTAAAAATTACTTGTCTACCTGAAAGCCATGATCAAAGAAAGAACCTAGAAATCATCCTTCAAGAAATTCTCAATGAAAATTGCGCTGATATTTTAGAACCATAGGGCAAAATAGAGGTTGTAAGAATCCACTAATCACATCCTGAAAACGATCCCAAAATGAAAACTCCTAGGAATATTATAACCAGGTTCTGGAGTTCTCAGATCAAGGAGAGAATATTACAAGCAGCCAGGAAGAAATAATTTGAGTATTGTGGAAACACAATCAGGATAGCACAGTATCTGGCAACTTTTACACTGAGAGACTGAAGGGCTTGGAATATGATATTCAGGAGGGCAAAGGAGCTGGCATTAAAACCAAGAATCACCTAACCAGCAAAACTCAGTATCATGATTCAGGGGAATATATGGAATTCACTGGAATAGAGGACTTTCAAGGATTCTTGATGAAAAAAAAAAAACAGAGTTGAGACACACCACTTCAAAATTATGCAAAAGGGGGACTATGAATGACCTCTGGAGCCTCAGAACCCACAAAATGACACATAGAAGCTAACCTCCTGCTGAGGACTGTCCTGCAGCCTGCAAGGAATGGCCAGTGCAGAGCTCTGGGAGCAGAGCCCAGGGCCACATGAGTCTTGCTTTTAGCCTGAAGGTGGCCAGACCAGCAGCTGGCTGGAGGGACCCCAGAACACCAGCAGCTGTAGAGTTCCCAGAATTATCAACACATAGATGCCTAGGAGAAAGTGAGAGGTTAGTGCCCTATGGACTTTGGGACTGGTTGGGAGAATCCTTCAGCTTCTTCCTCTGGGGGCCAGAAGGTACTGAGGAGCAGGCACAGCTTGCACCACATTGCCTCATTACAGCTGCAGCTCCTGGCCTGTGAAATATAGGGGGGATCTGGCAATCAGTCTTGGGGGGAGCACTATTGCTTTACCCTTCTTGGATCTGGATTGTGGTCTGGGGTGGAGGTCTTGGGGTGTGTGAACAGCTTGCCAGAGTGTGTGGAGGCTTCATAGAGGCCACCCAAGTGATACCCCCGAAAGTTGTGAAACCCCAGTGTTTGGGATGGAAGCTCCCTTGGCTGGTGGCAAAGTCCTACTGTGGCTACAAGCCTAAAAGTCAAGTAATTGAGTGGCAACATGCCTAGGCAAAGGAAACAAAATAAACAGAAAATTTCAACATTAGCCTCCTATTATGGGGGCAAAGAGGATCAAAGCATGGAAGAGGAGGAGGACTGTGAGGTCAGAACTCCTGCACCAAAAGCTCCAAATGAAAATATGAGCTGGATACAGGCCACAGAGGACCTTAAGAAGCATATAAGAGAAGTGGTGGAAAAATTGCTCAGAGAAATGAGAAAGATGCAAGAAAAGTATGAAATGAGAGTCAATAGCCTGACTGAGGAAAGTAACACATTAAAAATATACTAACTCAAATGGCAAAAGAGGCTCAAAAAGGAAATGAGGAGAAGAATACCTTATAAAGCCGAATGTGCCAGATAGAAAAAGAATATCAAAAGCTCACTGAGGAGATTCATTCCTTCAGAATTAGGCTGGAATAAATGGAATCTAGTGACTTCATGAGAAATCAACATGCTATTAAGCAGATCCAGAGAAATGAAAGAATAGAAAGCAATGTGAAATATCACATGGGAAAAAAAACTGCCCTGGAAAATAGATCCAGGAGACACAATCTAAAAATTATTGGACTACCTGAAAACCATGATCAGAGACAGAATCTAGAAACTATCCTTCAAGAAATTCTCAAGGAAAATTGCCTGGATGTTTCAGAACCAGAGGGAAAAATCGAAGTTGAAAGAACACAGATCACCTCCTCAAAAAAATCCTGAAAAATAAAACTCCTACGAATATTGTAGCCAGGTTCCAGAATTCACAGATCAAGGAGAGAATATTACAATAGAGGACTTTCAAGCATCCTTGAGGAAAAATCCAGAGGTGAATAGAAAATTTAACATTCAGATACAAGAAGCAAGACATGCTTGAGAAGGTAAACAGGGACATGAAATCACTATGAACTTATCAAAGATGAACTATTTACATTCCTACAAGGAAAAAAAATAACTGTAACTGATGAAAGTTTTTTCAGTGTGAAAATAATTGAAGAAAGGTATATGGGCATATGAATATATATGTGAATGTGTGTATATATGTTTTCAGGTATACATATATAGAGGACACAGGTTGAATTTAATTGGAAAGGATGATACTTAAAAGGTGAGATTAAGTGGAGAGAGAGTAATGTGGTGAGGAGGAATGGGGAGAGACAATGGGGTGAACTGTCTTGTGTAGAGGGGACAAGGGAAGGTGGTTGCAGGGGAGGGGAAGAATAGGAAGGCAAAAAGGAAAAATCTTATTCTCATTGAATTGGACCAGTGAGATAATGGCATGCATACTAAATAGGGTGTCCCACCCTACAGTAGCAAGGGGGGGAGGGAGATGGGGGAAGGTGGTTCAGGGGAGGTCAAGCTGTGTGGGAGGGAAGCTGGAAGCACCATTTTTTGAAAAGGGACAGGATCAAGGTGGGGAGTGGACTGGGTGGAAGGTGGGATGGGAGGGAGTCTTTTACAATATATCTACTATAGTAATGTTTTGCATATCTACACATGTGGAGCATATACTGAGTTGCTTAACTTCCTCTTAAAATCAATTAACATATATATATATACATATATATATATATATATATATATATACTATGATTAATACTATTTTGCATATAATTGGGAGATAAGATGTGCAGGCAAGGGGGCTCTGGGATTCCCCTCCCGCTACTGGAAAAGTCAAAGGTGTTATGGGAGAAGAGATGGGAGAGATCAGATTGGTTGAGGTGATATTGAAGAGAGCAGTTTGGTTTAGGGGATATCCTATATGACTGTTATACTGGGGTGGTGGGTAGGGGAAAATGGGGAGAAAATTGTAGCTCAAAACCTGATGGAAATGAATGATGTAAACAAGAAGTTAATATTTAATTTAAAAAAAGAAAAAAAAATAGTACCTAGCTCAGGAAAATAGGAAAAATTGTCTACTTTGACAAATGGAGCAGTCCAGATACGAAAAACCCAAAAGCAACTGGGTATCCTAACCTAGTGCTCAAGAAGCTGAAGGACAGACACCACTTTCTGGCATAGGGTTGTGGCATTTGACAAAAACAGATGGAAAAAATGGAAAGTGATTTGTCAGAAATCAGCTTTAGAAAAACACTTTCTACTATATACGACAACAAGCCTCAATTGGATAGATATCTAAATACAAAGGGCTGTATCATTCTTAAAAATTAGTGAAGAATAGATGAGACTACCATACACTATGGTCAGGGGAGAAATCTGAATTAAGCAAGGGATTAATGTGCTTAGAGAAGGAAAAATGGACAATTTTATCATATAAAATTGAAAAACTTTTTTGCACAAACAAAATCAATGTAAACTGTTCTGTATAACAATTTGTAATTAGACTTAAAAATTACTAAATTGGGGCAGCTGGGTGGTGCCGTGAATGGAGCACTGACCCTGGAGTCAGGAGGACCTGAGTTCAAATCACAACCTTAGATACTTGACTCGTACTAACTGTCTGACCTTAAGTAAGTCACTTAATACCAATTGCCTTGCCTTTCTGCCTTCAAAATAAAAAATAACTAAATTGTATACACCCTTGACCCACAAATACCACAGCCAGCTCTATACCCTATAGAGGCCAAAGACAAATGAAAAGGTCACATATATATTCAAATTATAGTAGACAAGAACTGGGATGGAAAAGTAGGTACACATTAATTGGAGACTGGGTGAACAATTTTTACATGAATGATGGAATGTTACTGCTTTGTCATGACAGAAAGAAAACAGGGTGGTGGCTAGAAAGCTGATATGAATCATGAAAACTTAGGTTCAAGTCTTGACTGATAAATACTGCCTCACTGAACTTGGGCAAATTACTGTATGTGCCATTGCCCCAGGCAATCCTTTGAGACTATAAATTGTAAAATAAATAAATAAATAAATGAAATGCTGACCTGCTTTAATGGAGGGAGTTTCTTTCTGAGGAGTTCCCTTTACTAACAGTTCCATTTCATCTCAAGATATGGAGATACATACTTACAAATATGAAGAATTCAGATAAACAACAACAACAACAACAATAATAACTAGCATTTATAGAGCATTTTGAGGTTTACAAAGTGTCCCCAGAATAACCCTATAAGGTATGCCAGTGTGATTCTCTTCTTTAATATTTGGGATTTTTGAAATCTATTATTTAATGTTGTAGTTATAAGTTAAAGGACTCCAAAATGAAGTCTCTTGGACTAGGTGTTTCTAATGACCATAAACATGTAGCCAATAATAGCCAACCCATATTTTACATTGCCCTGACTCATTCTGACACTGTGAATTACTTTGATTCCTGATTAAAAGAGGGACCTAGCTGAATGCAGTCACTGTGTGCTGACACCCATTCCTGGCAGCCCAATTACCAACATGAACCCTTGTCTAATCTGGTCCAGATTAGGACATTCCTCCACCAGAATCTAGTATCAATTCCCACTGTTCCCCGAGCCCCTGGTCAATTTTTCCCATCATATTTAGTTCTGATTAAGAAAGACACCCCCCCCCCCCATTTGGTGCTGATTGTCCCAGCCCACCCAACCCATAAGACTTCTCCACCACATACTGAGCCTGTGTTCCCACCAAGATATAAGCACTAATATCTATCTCACTCTGGTGAGTAACCCCGACACTGTGTGACCAAGTCTCTGTCAGTCTGTTGCCAAACACTGTGTGTGTACGTTTTCACTTTTTGCCTGCTTGATGTGTCTGACCCTAAATGCTGACACGAGTTTTCTGAGTACCACTTTTCTGTAAATCCTCCCACCTGGGTCCTGGCTCTCACCTGAGCCATGAAGCCAAATAGAGCACCCTCATTCTATAGATGGGGAAACCCAAGCAGACAGAGGCACCCTGGGCTCCCACAATTTACTAGTTTGTTGTTGTTGTTTAGTCCTTTCAGTCATGTCCAACTCTCTGTGACCCCATTTAGGGTTTTCTTGACGAGTTAATGGAGTTGTTTGCCATTTCCCGCTCCATATTTTTATTATTCTGTTGTTTCAGAATTTTGTGACTCCATTTGAGGATTTCTTGGCAAAGATACCAGAGTGGTTTTTCATTTCCTTCTCCAGCACAGCAACTTGCCGAGGGTCACACAGTTAGTCAGTGTCTGAGGCTGGATTTGAACTTAGGGAGATAAGTCTTCCTGATTCCAGGCCCAGCACTCTATCCACTGTGCCACCTAGCTGCCCCCATTTCCTTCTCCAGGTCATTTTACAAATGAGGAAACTGAGGCAAACATGATTGGGTGGCTTGCCCAAGGTCACACAACTAGTCAATGTCTGAGGTCAGATTTGAGCTCAGATCTTCCTGGCTCCAGGTTTAGTGCTCTATCCATACTTCCACCTAGCTGCCCTGTTTATTAGTTTACTAGTATCTTACTTCATATAAAGGCACAAAGATAGGAGTTAGAATGAAGGCATCAGGGAATTGTACAGAGAACAGTCTGGCTAGAAAAGGGGTGAGGAACCTGCAGCCTCAAGGCTACATGTGTCCCTCTAGATCCTCAAGTGCAGCCTTTTGACTGAATCTAAATTTCACAGATTTGTTCTGTAATAAGCACTTGAGGACCTAGAGAGCTACGTTTGGCCTTGAAGCCAAACATTCCCCAACCCTGGGATAGAAAGTAGAGTATATAAAGGGGCAGTACTCTGATATATCTAAAAAAGTAAACTGGAGACAGGTCATGAGAACAGGGCTTCTATTTCATAATGTAATAGGAGGGATGGGATAATAAATTTCCAGTGATAAATTTACAATACATTGTAACTGATTATTAGCACCTTTCTTCTCCCAAATTGAATGCAAATAAGAGACATAAAAATATCAAAACTTCCACAAGGTGATATTAAAGACATTGATCTTGTAAAAAAAAAAAAGAACAATAGAGTTGAATAGAAAATTTGGCATTCAAATATAAGAAGCAAGATAAGCTTGAGAAGGTAAACAGGGAAAAGAAGTCATAAGGAACTCTTCAATGTTCAACTATTTGCATTCCTACATGGAAAATGATAATTGTAACTGATGAAACTTTTCTCACCATGAAAATAGTTGAAGAAGTGTATATGGACATATGATTACATATGTGAATGTGTCTATATATGTTTACAGGTATACATAGAGGGCACGGGTCAAATTTAATGGGAAGGGATGATACTTATAGGGTGAAATTAGGAGGTAAGAGAGCAATATAATGAGAGGAGATGGGGAGAGACAGAATGGGGTAAACTACCTCATATAGAAGAGGCAATGGAAACTGGTTACAACGGAGGAGAAGAATAAGAAGGCAAAAAGACACAACCTTATTCTCATTGAATTTGGCTCAGGGAGAGAATTACATATATACTTAATAGGATATCTCAGCCTACAGGAGAGTAGGGGAGAAGAGGATGAGATGGGGGGGTGATGGAAGGGAGGGAAGGCTTGGTGGGGAGGGAATTTGGAAGCACTCAGTATTGAAAAGGGACAGGATCAAAGTAGAGAATAGAACAAGTGGGAGGTGGGATAGAAGGGAGGGAAATATTGTCAGTCTTTTAGAACATATCTACTCTAGTAATGTCTTGCATAACTACACATGTACAACATATACTGAATTTCTTATCTTCCCAGTAAGGGTGGATGACAAGGAGGAAGGCAATGGATCTGGAATTCGAAGTTTTAAAATCAAATGTTTAAAAATATATAACTATCATTATTAATACTATTTAAATATAATTGGGAAATAAGACATGCAGGCATTGGGGCAGATAGATTTACCATGCCCTACTGGAAAATTCAAAGGGGTATGGGAGATGATATGGGATATAGCAGATTGGAGGAGGAGATATACTGTGGGACTGACATTCTGGGATTCTTGGGTAAGGGAAAATGTGAAAGAATTGTAACTCAAAATCTGGCAGAAATGAATGATGTAAACCAGAAGTTAATAAAGCATGTGGGGAAAAATACAATGGGAAAAATAGAAACGAGACCACATATTGAATAAAGAATAAAATTATTTAAAATTAGAATTCGGCAAGTGGAAGCTCTGAAGTCTATGAGATATCAAGAATCAATTAAAGAAAATCCAAAGACTGGAAAAATACAACAAAATTTAAAATATTTCGTTGTGAATAAAAGCCCATTTACCTGGAAAATAGATGTAGGAGGGACAATTTAAGAATTAATTGTCTACCTGAAAGCCATGATAAAAAAAAAAAAAGATCCTGGATAACATATTTCAAGAAAGTGTTAAGGAAATCTGTGCTGATGATCCTAGAACAAGAGGGTAAGACAGTCATTGAATGAATCCACATATCACTCCCTGAAAGAGATAGCACAATGAACACTCAATGGAATACTGTAACCAAATTCCAGAATTATCAGGTCAAGGAGAAAATACAGTAAGGAGCTGGCAAGAGGCATTTTAAATGTAATGGAATAACAATTAATATTACACAGGACTTAGGAGCTCCTACATTAAAGAATCAGAGGGCTTGGAATATAATACTCTGCAAGGCAAAGGAGCTTGGCTTAAAACCAAGAATCAACAAACCAGAAAAACTGATCATGATTTTTCAGGGGAGGACATGGACATTAAATGAAATCAGGACTCCCAAACTTTTCTGATTGAAAACAAATCAAAACAAAACAGAGCTGAGCAGAAAATTCACTCTTCAAATACAAGAATCAAGAGAAGTGTGCAAAGGTAAACAAGAAAGAAAAAAACATGCCATTTGATTAGTCCAAATTGTTTACATCTCTACTAGGGAAGATGAAGCTTGTAACTCTTGGTAACTGTTTCTTGTTTTTTTTTTTCAGATTTCCTTTACTTCCCTCCCCCCTCCCCTCATGACAGCATATAGTACAGTATAGGGTCTGCAAATGCATTCATATTAAACATTATTCCAATTACAAAGGCATATTGTACTAGGTGGGATGAAAGATGGTAAGGAAGAAGTAAAGCCAAACAATGAGAAGAACAAGATCATTTAGTTTGCTTCCATCAGGATTCAGGCTCAGTTCTTTCTAGTTATATCTCTGGATGGCACATTTCTCACTTTCTTGAGTCATTCGGGATTAATTTATATCACTGCATTGCTGAAAAGAGTCCAGTCTGTCATAGTTGGTCGTCACAGATATGGTATGTCTGTGATTGTATACAAATTTCTTCTGATTCTACTCTTCTCGCTCAGCATCAGTTTGTATAAGTCTCTCCAGGTAATTATGAAATCCGTCACCTCCTCGTTTCTTATAGCACAATAAAATTCCATTACATTCATATACCACAACTTGTTTAGCCATTCCCCAATTGATGGGCACCCCTTTAGTTTCCAATTCTTTGCAACCACAAAAAGGGCTGCTAAAAATATTTTTGTACATATGGGTCTTCCTCCCACTTCTATGATCTCTTTGGGATATAACCCTAGAAGTGGTATGGCTGGGTCAAAGGGTATGAAATAATTTATAATCATTTGGGCATAATTCCAGATTGCTCTCCAGAATGGTTGGATAAGTTCACAACTCCACCAGCAATGTATTAGTGTTCCAATTTGCCCACATCCTCTCCAGCATTTGTCACTTTCTTGTTTTGTCATCTTAGCCAATCTGACAGGAGAGATGTGGTATCTCAGAGTTGTTTTGATTTGCATTTCTCTAATTAATAGTGATTTAGAGATTTCTTCATATGCTTATAGATATCTTTAATTTCTTTCTCTGAAAACTTCCTATTCATATCCTTTGACCATTTCTCAATTGGGGAATGACTTGTATTCATATAGATTTGGCTCAATTCTCTATAAATTTTGTTATTATTTTGTCTAACTCTACAAAGTATTTTTTTGGTAAATTGATTGGAATGGCACTAAATATATAATTTAATTTGGGTAAAATTGTCATTTTTATTATATTAGCTCGACCCAGCACATGAGCAATTGATATTTTTCCAACTATTTAGATCTGATTTTATTTGTGTGAGAAGTGTTTTGTAGTTGTGATCATATAGATTCTGGGTTTGTTTTGGCAAGTAGATTCCCAAATATTTTATAATGTCTACAGTGACTTTAAATGGGATTTCTCTTTCTATCTCTTGCTGTTGAGTTTTATTAGAGATGTACAGGAATGCTGAGGATTTATGTGGGTTTATTTTATATCCTGCAACTTTGCCAAATTTATTTATTGTCTCAAGTAATTTTTTACTTGATTCTCTAGGATTCTCTAAGTATATCATCATATCATCTGCAAAGAGTGACAGCTTGGTCACTTCTTTGCCTAATTTGATTCCTTTGATTTCTTTTTCTTCTCTAATTGCTACTGCTAACGTTTCTAGTACCAGATTGAATAAGAGGGGTGATAGTGGACACCCTTGTTTCACTCCTGATCTTATTGGAAATGTTTGTCTCTATTGCTATAATACTTGCTGATGGTTTTAGATAGATGCTAGCAACTATTTTAAGGAAGGCTCCATTTATTCCTATACTTTCTAGTGTTTTTAATAGGAATGGATGTTGTACTTTGTCAAAAGCCTTTTCTGCATCTATTGAGATGATCATGTGGTTTTTGCTAGTTTTGTTGTTGATATGCTCAATTATATTGATGGTTTTCCTAATATTAAACCATCCTTGCATTCCTGGAATGAATCCTACCTGATCAGGGTGTATTATTTTTGTGATAAGTTGTTGGAGTCTTTTGGCTAATATTTTATTTAGAATTTTTGCGTCTAAATTCATGAGGGAGATTGGTCTATAATTTTCTTTCTCTGTTTTATCTCTTCCTGATTTAGGAATCAGTACCATATTTGTGTCATAGAAAGAGTTTGGTAGGACTCCTTCTTCACTAATTTTCCCAAATAGTTTGTAGAGTACTGGAATCAATTGTTCTTTAAATGTTTGATAGAATTCACTAGTGAACCCATCTGGCCCTGGGGATTTTTTCCTAGGGAGTTCATTGATGGCTTGTTTGATTTCTTTTTCTGAGATGGGGTTATTTAGGTAATTCACTTCCTCTTCAGTTAATCTGGGCAATTTGTGATTTTGTAAATATTCATCCATTTCACTAAGATTGTCATATTTATGTGCATACAATTGGGAAAAATAATTCCTCATTATTTTTTTGATTTCCTCTTCATTGGAGGTAGATTCACCCTTTTTATTTATTTATTTATTTATTTTTTTAAAGCAATTGGGGTTAAGTAACATGCTCAAGGTTACACGGCTAGTCATTATTTATGCGTGGGTGCTCATTTTCTGAGGCTGGATCTGATCTCGGGTCATCCAAACTCTGAGGCCGGTGCTCTTACTCACTGCGCCACCTAGCCGCCCCTTTAGGGCAATTGGGGTTAAGTAACTTGCCCAAGGTTACACGGCTAGGTTTTTTTTGTTCATATGGATTAAGTGTCAGAGGCCGGCTCCGAACTCAGGGCCTTCTGATTCCAGGGCCGGCGCTCTATTCACTGCGCCACCTAGCCGCCCCCACCCTTTTTATTTTTGATACTCATAATTTGGTTTTCTTCTTTCTTTTTTTTTATCATATTGACTAAGGTTCTATCAATTTTCTTGATTTTTTCATAAAACCAGCTCTTAGTTTTATTTATTAATTCAATGGTTTTCTTAATTTCAATTTTATTAATCTCACCTTTGGTTTTCAATATTTCTAAATTAGTACTAAATTGGGGATTTTCAATTTGTTCTTTTTCTAGCTTTTTCAATTGCATGTCCAATTCATTGACCTCCCTTCTCTCTGCTTTAATTAAGTATGCACTCAGGGATATAAAACTTCCCCTGAGAACTGCCTTTAGTGCATCCCACAAATTTTGGTATGTTGTTTCATTATTATCACTCTCTTGAATGAAATTATTGATTGTTTCTATAATTTCTTGTTTGACCCACCAATTTTTTAGGATTAAATTGTTTAATTTCCAATTAGTTTTTAGTCTATCTTTCCATGGCCCTTTATTGCATATAATTTTTATTGCATCATGATCTGAGAATGATGCGCTTAATATTTCTGCCTTTCTGCACTGGATTGTGAGGTTTTTATGCCTTAGTACATGGTCTATTTTTGAGTATGTACCATGTACTGCTGAGTAGAAAGTAAATTCCTTTTTATCCCCATTCAGTTTTCTCCAGAGATCCATCATATCTAGTCTCCCTAAGATTCTATGCACCTCCTTAACTTCTTTCTTGTTTATTTTGAGGTTAGATTTATCGAGTTCAGAGAGGGGGAGATTAAGGTCCCCCACTAGTATAGTTTTGCTATCTATTTCTTCCTCTAATTCCTTTAACTTCTCCTCTAGGAATTTGGATGCTATACCACTTGGTGCATATATATTAAGTAGTGATATTTCTTCATTCTCAATGGTGCCTTTTAGTAGGATATAGTTTCCTTCCTTATCTCTTTTAATTAGATCTATTTTTGCTTTTGCTTTATCTGAGATAAGTATTGCTACACCTGCTTTTTTTTACTTTAGCTGAGGCTTAATAAATTTTACTCCAACCTTTTACCTTTACCCTGTGGGTATCCCTTTGTTTCAAATGTGTTTCTTGAAGACAGCATATTGTAGGATTATGGTTTTTAATCCATTCTGCTATCCGCCTCTGTTTTATGGGAGAGTTCATCCCATTCACATTCACAGTAATGATGACTATCTGTCTCTTCCCTTCCATCCTATTCCCTCCCCTGTTTATGTTTTTGTTTATTCCTTCTCCCTTCCCCTCCTTGAAGTTTTCCCTTTTGACCGCCCCCTCCCTCAGTGTTCCCACCCAGTGACCCCCCTTCTTAACCTACCCTCTCCCCTTACTACTATTTCCCTCCCTTATAATCCCTCCCTTTAGTCTCCTCCTTTTCACCCCCCTTACCCTCCCACTATCTATAGGACACAATAAATTTTTATACTTATCAGAGTAAATTACTCCCCGTTTGATTCCAAACCAATGAGAATAAATTTCAAATAGTGCTCCTCTCCCTCCCTCCAATTCCTCTATTTCATGAATTTATGTGTCTATTCACGTTAGATTCTTAAACTTCACTGATTAATTTGATCCTTCTTTGAACCAGAACCAGTGAGAATAGTGTTTAAATGATGTTCCTCTCCCTCTTACTTTCCCTTCTTTTATAGTGTGTTTTGATGCCTCTTCAGATGGCATATTTTACCTTTTCCTAGCTCATCCTTTCCTTTTTCCCATTACAGTACCATTGATCCCCTTAATAGTCTTTTTTTTTTTTTTAGACTCCATGTTAGTGCATTCATACCCACACCCTCTAAGTATAACCCTTTTGCAGGTCATGATAATCATAGAGATTTCAAATATTGACAGTTATCAGCTCCACATATAGGGATGTGAACATTTTGCTCTTGTTGCATCCCAGGTAATGAGCTTGTGTTTGTGGGTGTGGGTGTGTGCACTTCTGCATGTGTGAGTCTATGTTACCCTTGTTTACCTTTTTATGTCCTTCTGGAGTCTTGTAATTGGAGATCAAATTTTCCATTGAGCTCTGGCTTTTTCATTAGGAAAGTCTGGAAGTCCCTTACTTCATTAAACGTCCATCTCCTTGCCTGAAAGATTATGCTCAGTTTTGCCGGGTAGTTAATCCTTGGTTGTAGTCCTAGCTCTCTTGCCCTATGAAATATCAAATTCCAGTCCCTCCACTCTTTTAATGTAGAAGCTGCTAGGTCCTGTGTGATCCTAACTGTAGTTCCTCGATATTTGAATTGTTTCTTTTTGGCTGCTTGTAGAATTTTTTCTTTAATCTTATAATTCTGGAATTTGGCTACTATATTTCTTGGAGTTTTCAGTTTGGGATCTCTTTCAGGAGGAGTCCGGTGAATTCTATCAATAGCTATTTTATCTTCTGATTCCAGGACCTCAGGACAGTTTTCTTTGACAATCTCTTGGAGGATGTTGTCTAGACTGCTTTTCTCATCATGGCTTTCTGGTAGACCAATAATTCTTAGGTTGTCTCTCCTGGATCTGTTCTCTAGGTCAGTTATTTTTCCAGTGAGATATTTTACATTTTCTTGCAATTTTTCGATCATCTTGTTTTTTTCAATTGACTCCTGCTGCATCATAGAGTTCTGAGTTTCAGTTTGATTGTATCTAATTTTTAGTGAATTATGGTCTTCAGTTAGTTTTTGAAGTTCCTTTTTTAGGGAGGTATTTTCTTTTTCCAAGTTGGTCATTGCCTCCCTGATTTGGTCTTTAAAATTTTTCTTAAGCTCCTCCAGGAATGCTATTTGGGCTTGAGACCAGATCATGTTTCCTTCTGTGGTCTCTGGTGTGGGCAGAGAGTCTATATTGTCCTGTGTGTTTTGTTGTTCTTGCCCTGTATAGTATGCTCGAATAGACTTTCTTGCCTTCCCCTTCTCCTTTTCAGCTTCCTTCCTTCCCATTGTGACTTCCTGTTTCTTAGTGTCTCAGGCTATGAGTTTGAGGCCTGATCCTTGACTTTGAATACCTCTGGGTGGCTAGTTTATGGCTAAGTCAGGGAAGTCATTGAGGAATGTAGATGTGTAGGTGGGGATGAGTCTGACCACTTCAGATTTCTGCCTCTATACCCCTGGGCTATAAGTAGGCTTTTGTTGGTGAGGTGAGGTGGGGCTTGTTGGGTCCCCTCCCTCTCTTCTCTTCAGATTCCTGGCTGTCTCAGTTACACCCTTTCTTGGAGATTCTCAAGCCTGAGGCTATTTCCATTAACTTGGGATTTCAATCTGGGTGGGAGACTTATCTTTGGGTTTTCTGCTTCATGAAGGAGGGATGGGAGGATCAGAGCAGCTAGAACTTACTTTGCCATTCCAGCCCCTGTATTATACAGGCAGGCAGTTTCTAAACTTCCAGGCTGGGGGCTGAATGCAGCCTGAGAAGCCACTCTCTCCACTGGGGGCCCGACTCTCCTACCTGGCTGCAGTGATCCATTCCCTCTGCGAGATGACTGCGATTCGTTCTTGGTAAATCTGCAGGCTGGGGCTTTTTCTCTCTCTGGTGTAGTCTGCTTGCCTGCTCTTAGGTCTGAGCTGTGCAGACCCCACGTGCTCTGCGCTCGACGTGTGCAGACACTCTGGGCAACCTCCTGGGCTGGATTCTGCCACACTCTGTCTTCCACTGGGCTCCGTCACTCCGGAATCCGCTCAGATTTACCCTTTTGGACTTAGTGACAGAGGAGCTCAGCGAGGTTACTGCTTCCTTTCCGCCATCTTGGCTCTGCCCCTCAACTGTTTCTTTATTATGGCATTTTGAAAGTGTATACAGAGATAGAGAGTATAGGCAGAACTTCGATGTGATGATAAATAGGTAATTAAAGGGTTAAAAAGTATTGTACTTGGAGAAAATGAAAGAGAAAACAGAATGGGGTCAATAACATCATGTGAAGGGACACAAAGATCTATTACAGTAGAGGTAAAGAAGGGAGGGAGGTGAACATTGCTTGAAACTTAGTCTCATCATTTTGGACTCAAAGAGGGAATATACACACTCAGTTAGGTATCAAAATCTATCTTACTCTACAGAAAGTAGGAGGGGAAGGAGGGAAAAGGAATGGGGTATTTAGGAGGGAGGACAGAGAAGAGGGAGGAATAAGGGAATGCGGAACTCAAAGGGAATGGTGAAATAGAAGGGAGGGCAGATTGAGAGAGGTGGTATTCAGAAGCAAAATAGTGGGGAGGAGGAAAAGGGAGAAAGAAGAGAGAAAAGCATAAATTGCAAGAGGGTGGAAAGATAGAATGGAGAGAAATACAGGGCTAGTAATTGTAATGCAAATGGGGTGAACTCTCCCATAAACAGAAGTGAATAGCAGAGTGGTTTGAAAACCATGATCCTACAATATGTTGTTTACAAGAATCACATTTAAACCAGAAAAATGCATGAGAATAAGGTAAAGTGGTGCAGCAAAATATATTATACTTTAGCAGAAGAAAAAAAAATAAAGGGATAGAAATTCTGATCTCAGTAAAAGGAAGAGAAAAATATATCTAGGGTTCCTCTAGGTGGTGCAGTGAATAGAGCACCAGCCCTAAAGTCAGGGGGACCTGAGTTAAAATGTGGCCTAAGACCCTTAACACTTACTAGCAGTGTGACTTGGGAAAGTCACTTAACCCAAATTGCCTTGCCCTCGCAACTCCAAAAAGCAATATAAATATATATAATTAAAAGATATAAGAAAAGAAGCTACATCCTGCTAAAAAGGTACCATAGACAATGAACTCATATCAACATTAAACATATATGCACCAAGTGGTATAGCACGCAAATGCTTAGAGGAGAATTTAAGGCAATTACAGGAAGAAATAGAAAAACAAACAAACAAACAAAAAACTATCCTGGTAGGGGACCTCAACCTTCTCCTCTCAGAACTAGATAATCCAAATCACAAAATAAACAAGAAAGAAGCTAAAGAGGTTTATACAATTTTAGAAAAGTTACATAAGATAGACCTCTGGAGAAAATAGAATGGGGATAGAAAGGAATAAAACTTTTTTCTCAGGGTAACATGGCACCTATGCAAAAAATAACATTTACTGGGGCATAAATACCTCACAACCCAATGCAGTAAGGCAGAAATATTAAATGAATCCCTTTCATATCATCATGCCAGAAAAAAAAAGTATATGTAATAAATGGCCATGGAAAGATAGACTAAAAATTATTTGGAAACTAAATAATCCAATCCTAAGAAATGAGTGTATCAAATAACAAATCACAGAAGCAATTAGTACTTATACACTAACTACATCCAAGGGAATAACAAGAATGAGAAAACATACTGTTATTATATGTCTCTCATGGGATGCAGCCATAGCAGTTCTTGGGGCAAGTTTTATATCTCCAATTGATTACATGAATAAGATAGAGAGAGAGGAGATAAATGAATCGGGCATGAACTAAAAAAATCTAGATAAAGTACAAGTTAAAAATCATCAGTTAAATACCAAATAAGAAGTTTTGAATATCTAAGCAGAGATGAATAAAAATGAAATTAATAAATTATTGAAATAATAAATAAAACTAAGAGTTGCTTTTCTGAACAACAACAACAACAGCAACAACAACATAGATAAGTCTTTGGTTTATTTGTTTTAAAAAAAAGAGGCCAAATTATCAGTATCAAAATGAAATGGGGGAATTCACCACCAAAAAATGGAAAGTAAAACAATAATTAAAAACTATTTTACCCAACTGTATGCCAATAAAAATGTCAATCTAAGTGTAATGGATGAATATTTACAAAAATATTAATTTTCCGGATGAACAGAAGGGGACATAAAATACTTCAATAACTCCATTTAAAAAAGAAGGAAATTGAATAAGCCCACCAATAACCTCCCTAAGATAAAAATCTCCAGGGTCATATGAATTTGCAAGTGAATTCTATGAAACATTTAAAGAAAAAATAATTCCAATACTATATAAAGTATGTGGAAAAATAGGCAAGGAAGGAATCATACCATACACTTTTCATAATACAAATATGGTGCTGATACCTAAACCAGGAAGAGCCAAAACAGAGAAAGAAAATTATAGACTAATTTCCCTAATGAAGATATATGCAAATTTTTTATTAAAATATTAGCAAAGAGATGACAGGAATTATAATGAAAATAATACACTATAACAGTGGGATTTATACCAGGTATGCGTTGCTGGTTAAATGTTAGGAAAAATATCTTTATAGCTGGTCATATCAATAACAAAAGTAACAGAAAGCATATGATTGCCTCAATAAATGAAGAAAACACTTTTGAGGAAAACCAACATCTATTCCTATTGCAAAACTCTAGAGAGCATAGGAATAAATAGAGTTCTTCTTGATATGATAAATGAGACCTATCTAAAACCATTAGTAAACAGTATATGTAATAAGGATAAGATAGGAGCATTTGCAATAAGATCGGAGTGAAATAAGGATATCCATTATCACCACTGTTACTAAATAACTAGAAATATTTGCTTTAGCAATAAGAGAAGAAAGATAAATTGAAAGAATTGGAATAGGCAAAGAAGCAACAAAGTTATCACTCTTTGCAAAGGTTATGATGCTATACTTAGATAATCCTAGAGAATCAAGTAAAAACTTACTTGAAATTAAAAAAAAAACTTTAGCAAAGTTGCAGGATATAAAATAAACTCACAAAAATCATTGGCCTTCCTACATATTACTAACAAAATCCAACAGCAAGAGATAAAAAGATAAATTACATTTAAAGTAACTGTAGATATTGTAAAATATTTGGGAGTCTACATGGCAAAATTAACTCAAAATCTATATTAACACAATCACAAAACACTTCACACAAATAAAGTCAGATCTAAATAATTGAAAAAAAATATCAGTTACTCATGTAGGTTAAGATGACATAATAAAAAATGGCAACTCTAAATCTAGTAAAACATTTTACTTATTCTTTTTTTTATTCTTTTTTATTTTATAAATGCTTTATTGATTTCTGGTTTACATCATTCATTTCCACCAGATTTTGAGTTACAATTTTTCCCCTATCCAACACCCCAGAATAGCAGTCCCACAAGATATACACTCATCCAATCTGCTCTCTCCCATATCTTCTCCCATACCCCCTTCGACTTTACCATTAGGGCAAGGTGAGTCTCAGTGCCCCAATGCCTGAATATTTTATCTCCCAGTTACATGCAAAATAGTATTAACAATAGTATTTATATATATTCAAGACATTTAATTTTAAAACCTCGAATTTCAGATCCATTACCTTCCTCCCTTGTCACCCATTCCCTCTGGGAAGATAAGTAATTCAGTATGAGTTGTACATGTATGGCTATGCAAAATATTATCATAGTAGATATATTGTAAAAGGCTGCTTATAATTCCCTCCCACCCGTCCCACCCCCCATCTGGTTGATTCCCTACCTTGATCCTGTCCCTCTTCGATAGCAGGTACTTCAAACCTCCCCTTCCCTCAGAATGCCATCCATCCATCATCCCCCCTCTCATTCCCCTTCCCCTACTCTCCAGCAGTTTGAGATATCCCATTTAGTATGTATGTTATTCTCTCCCTGAGCCAGATTCAATGAGAATATGCTTTTGTCTTTTTGTCTTCCTGTTCTTCCCCTCCCCTGCAGCCACTTCCCCTTGCTTCTTCTACATGAGATAGTTTACCCTACACTGTCTCTCCCCATCTCCTCTTGCCACTCTCCTCTCTCACCTCATAACATCACCCCTTAAGTATCATCCCTTCCTACCAAATTCAACCTGTGCCCTCTATGCATGTATAACTATAAATATATATATATATACACACATTCACATATGTATTCATATGCCCATATACTCTTCTTCCATTATTTTCCTACAGAGAAAGGTTTTATTAGTCACAGTTATTGTTTTTACACTTAGGAATGTAAATGGTTCAACTTTGATAAGTTCCTTTTGATTTCTTTTCCCTGATTACCTTCTCAGGCATCTTTTGCTTCTTTTGTCTGGATGTCAAAATTTCTATTCAACTCTGGTTTTTTCTTCAAGAATGCTTGAAAGTCCTCTATTCCACTGAATGACCATATTTTCCCCTGAAACAAAATACTCAGTTTTGCTGGGTAGGTGACCCTTGGGTTCATTCCCAGTTCTTTTGCCCTCTGGAATATCATATTCCATGCCCTTGGATCCCTCAGTGTAGAAGCTGCCAGGTCCTGTGCTATTCTGATTATGTTTCCACAATATTGAAATTGTTTCTTCCTGGATTCTTGTAGTATTTTCTACTTGATCTGGGGCTTCTGGATCCTGGCTATAATATTCCGGGGAGTTTTCTTTTTGGGTCTTTTTCAGGAGGTGATCTGTGGATTGTTTCAACCTCTATTTTGCCCTCTGTGTCTAAAACATCAGGGCAATTTTCCTTGAGAATTTCTTGAAGGGTGATATCTAGGTTCTTTCTTTGATTATGGCTTTCAGGTAGTCCAATAATTTTTAAATTATCTCTCCTGGATCTATTTTCCAGGTCAGTGTTTTTTTTTCCCCCATGAGATGTTTCACATTGCCTTCAATTCTTTCATTTGTTTGGATCTGTTTAACAGCATCTTGATTTCTCATAAAGTCATTAGCTTCCATTTGCTCCAGTCCAACTCTGAAGGAATGAATCTCCTCAGTGATCTTTTGAGATTCTTTTTCCATCTGGCAAATTTGGCTTTTTAAGGCATTCTTCTCCTCATTGGCTTTTTGAGATTCCTTTGCCACCTGACTTAGTCTATTCTTTAAGGAGTTATTTTCCTCAATCAGGATGTTGACTCTCATTTCATACTTTTCCTGCATCTTGCTCATTTTTCTTCCCAGTTTTTCCTCCACTTCTCTTATCTGCTTCTTAAGGTCCTCTGTGGCCTGTATTTTCCTTTGTGGATTTTGGAGAAGGATTTCTGACCTCACAGTCCTCCTCCTGTTACCTGCTTAGATCCCCTTTGCCTCCAAAATAGGAGTCTAATTTTGCATTTTTCTGTTTATTTTGTTTCCTTTTCCTAGGCATGTTGCCACTTAATTACTTGACTTTTGGGCTTGTTGCCACAGTAGGACTCTGCCACCAGACAGGGGACCTTCTGCCCAAATGTTGGGGTCCTCACAACGTCCAGTTCTGGCCAGTTGGATGCCCACCCCAGACCTCCTCCCAGATCACAATCCATATCCAAGCAGGTTAAAGCAAGAGCGATTAACCTCCAAGACTGATGGCTCGATCTCCATACAGTTCACAGGCCAGGAGCTGATGCTCCCACTGAAGCTGCAAAATGGTGAGTGTCTCCTCAGCTGCTTCTAGCCCCCAGGGGAGGAAGCTGACACATTCCCCAAATACTGGTCCCAAACTCCATAGGGCACTATCCTCTCACTTTGTCCTAGGCATGTTTGTGTTGACCATTCTGGAATCGCCACAGCTGCTGGTGTTCTGGAGTCCCTCCAGTAGGCTGCTGGCCTGGCCGCCCAGGGGCTAAAACCACAGCTCACAGGGACCTGGGCTCTGCTCTCCATGTGCTGGGCTGTCAGCTCCCAGAGCACTGTGCTGGCCCTCCCTACAGGGCTGCTGGGCTATCTGCAGTGGGCAGTTCTGTGGGTGTTGGGGCTCCAGAAGTTGTTCAGAGTTCCCTTTTACATGGTTTGGAAGAGGTCTGGTGGGAGGGCACCTTGGAAATGCTGTTTCTACCCCGCCATCTTGGCTCTGCCCCCAATATTTTACTTATTCAATGTAATAGCAATCAAACATCCAGAAATAAATTTATAGAACTATAAAAAATAATAACAAAATTTACCTGGAAGAAAAAAAAACGGTCCAGAATATCAAGGCAATTATGAAAATAAATGCAAGGAAAAGTGGCTTAATCATACCAAATCTTGAAATATACTAAGAAGAAGCAATCATCAAAAGTACTTTATAGGGGCGGCTAGGTGGCGCAGTGAGTAGAGTGTCGGCCCTGAAGTCAGAAGGACCTGAGTTCGGATCCGGCCTCAGACACTTAACGCACACACAAACAAAAAAAAACCTAACCGTGTGACCTCGGGCAAGTTACTTAACCCCAATTGCCCTCCAAAAAGAAAAAAAAAGTACTTTATACTGGCTAAGTAATAGAGTATAGATCAGTGGGAAATATTAGGTACAGGAGACACAGTAGTCAATGACTATAGTAATCTATGGTTTAATAAACCCAAAGATTCCATCTTCTGGGATAGGAACTCATATTTGACCAAAAAACAAAAAATCTTCTGGGAAAAACAGAAAACAGTAGGGCAGAAATTAGGCATAGAGTAACATCTTAAACCCTACCACAAGATAAATTCACAATCGATGTATAATTTAGATACAAAGGCTAATACTATAAGCAAATTAGGAGAGAAAGGAATAGTTAACTTGTCAGATTTATGGAGAATGGAAGAATGTATGACCAAACAAGAGATAGAGAACATTATGAAATGCAAAATGTATCATTTTAATTACAATACAGTAAAAAGTTTTTTTTTTCATAAACAAAGCAAAGGCAACCAAGATTAAAAGGAAATCAGCAAGCTGGGAAGCAAGTTTTACAACCCCTGTCTCTGATAAAAAGTTTATTTTTGAAATATATAATAAATATATTTTGAAATAAATATGTTTCAAATTCAAAATAATACAAGTCTTTCCCCAATTTATAAATGTTCAAAGGATAAGGGCAGTCAGTTTTTAGATGAAGAAATTAAAGCAGTCTATATTCATATGTAAACATGTTTTAAATCACTATTGAATAGAGAAATGGAAATCAAAATATCTCTGAGGTAACACATCATACCTCTCAGATTGGGTAACATGATAAAAAATGAAAATGATAAATGTTGGAGAAGATATGCAGAAATTGGAGCACTAATGCACTATTGATGAAGTTGTAAAGTGATCCAACAATTCTGGAAAACAGTTTGAAGCTATGAACAGTTTGAAGCTATAAAACCGTTCCTACCATAAGTCCTAGAGTTGTATCCCAAAAAGATCATAAAAAAATTGGAAAATGACAAATATGTATGAAAATATTTATAATAGCTCTTTTTGTGATGGCAAAAAATTGGAAATCAAGGGGATGCCCATCAATTGAGGAAACTTTGGACAAATTGTGATATATGGATTTAATGGAATAGTATTGTTCTATAAGAAGTGATGAGCAGGCAAAATTCAGAAAAAAAAACAACTAAAGAATTAAATGAACTCATGCTAAGTGATGTGAGCAGAATCAGGAGAACATTGTACACATTAACAGCAACATAGTGCAATGACTAACTGATAAGCTTAGCTCTTCTCAACAATGCAAAGATCTAAGACAACTCCAAAAGTCTCATGATGGAAAATGCTATCCACATCCAGGAAAAGAACTATGGATTCTGAATGCAGATCAGAGCATGCTCTTTAATGTCTTTTTTTCTGTTTTTTCCTTCTTTCTTGTGTTTTCTCCTATTGGTCCTATGTTTTTTTTCTTTACAACATGACTAATGTGAAAATACGTTTAATATGAATGTGTGTTTGTGTGTGTATGTGTGTGTGTGTGTGTGTGTGTGTGTAGAGACAGAGACAGAGACAACAATAACAAAAACACACACACAATAATATCCATATTTTTATTTAGCAAAAATGAGCTCATTAAACAAAGAGGTAAAGTGACTTGTCAAGCTCACACAGCAGCAAGGTGATTCAAACTATTCTCTGAAACGAGATCCAGTGATCTTTCTATTTAAATACTTGTCTTTAGATAATTGAAAAATATTAATAAGCATCTTGTAAAGATGAGAATTAACATGTGGCTGAATTTATTTATATGCATGATTATTTGCATATGAAACCATCGTTATTTATTTAACCTTACATTATGCAACTAGGTATCAATTTCTTTTACAAACATAAGAAGGTAGGTTTAAAAGTAAAATAGGATTCTTATCACCTGCCTCTCAAAAAATGTTGAATTTTAAAGTTAAAATCATGATAACATGTAGAAATGCTTCATTGAATCAAAATTCCCATTCCACAGTCATCATATTGAATATGGTGCATGTATTATTTATATGTTATTGACAATTTCCCTTTCATTCATTTTTCTTTATATTTTGAATGTGCATCAAATACAAACTTAATTATTACAGAATTGAACTGATCACGTTAGAAAACTAAAGCTTATTTTATTTTCCAGGTTCCTGAGATTTTACTCCTAAAGCATTTGTAACTGCTTTTTGGGGAGGTATTTATTAGAAAATTGGAGGGAACATTCTCCTTTTAAGAAAAAAGTAAAAAGAATAGTTACCTTTTGGTAAACAAAGAAATAAAAATCATATTTGTAGATTATACTATTAGACTTTTTAAGACTGCTTTCAAAATCAAGCAATTTTTGCTCTTTGAACTCTAATTCTACTCCATTTTTAATCTAATTATCAGCTACCTAACCTTGCTGAACTTTTCTAGACAATATTTTCATCAAAAATAAGATTATAGAATGACAAAAGAAAGTACAACTCATGCAAAGCATACCATTAAGATGGAATGAACATATGTGTACGAGATAATGCCACAATGTTACCACCCATCATTTAAATTGATATTCAAATTTCAATAATTTAAGACGGGAAATTACCACACAGGCACAAATAGTATGTACTCTCACACATAAATGTATATATGTGTGTAAATACACACATATCTACATATTTGTGTGAAATGTTCATGTTTTATACATACATATATTTTTTATTTTTTATTTCAACATATGAAACAAATGTAAAAAGATTTATTTGAAAGACTGATGGGAGATTCTTTCATTGCTTTGCTTAATTTATGATCAATATTCTTCAAGATAGTGTCCTTGATCAATGCATTATTAGCCATTGATATCACTGTAACCAGGGAATCAATTTGCCACTATCAAATAAATCCTTCCACATCCTGCCCTAAGTTTCTACCTGTTTACTGTAAACAAGAAAAACTTAAAAAATAACACTGTGAGGTAATGCATAAAAGTACTTTATTAGTATCATTTTGTATAAACAGCAACAAAAATATCATTATCTAGGCATTTCTAAAGACCCTTCACCATTTTCTCACTATCTGATGGATGTTTTCCAGCTTATAAATACTCTTCCTAAAAGGGAGCACTTGGAACTTAACAAGATACTTCATATGTTGCCTGACCTGAATAGAGTCAAGCCAAGAGTACCATTTTCTTTGTTCTGTACATTGTGAATCTCAGTGCAACCTATAATATAATTAGCTCTTTTTACTGAAATGTCATCTGATTGACTCATATGCATCTAGAAAAAAAAAACTCTTAAAACATATTTCTTTCACATAAATGATAATTATCTAACCATATTTATTTTTGAAAATGATTTTCTGAACCCAGGTGTAGAAATCATTTTTAATTGTTTAAGGAATACAATTATTTGGTTCTGTAATACATAACAAACATTTTCAGTTCCACCTTGCCCCTTCATATTTGTCAAGTGAACCTTCAGGACAATGTGCATGGCTCTGATGTTAGTTTCCACTTGTGTGGTGAGAGTTTAAATGAGTTAATTTGTTGCCATGTTATAATAGAGCTATCCTTGAGAAAGTGCTGGTGGAGATAAATTGAAAGAAAAACTGAGACTTGAGAGCCCTTTTCTTTTCTGGTCAGATATGAACATTGCCCTGACAAGAGAGTTGAAAACATGTTCATTTTTCTAGGCATTTCAGACAGGAAAATCTCACTCCCTTTTATTTGGAAATCCTAGCTGCTGAATTAAGCTCCAGTAGGTGGCAACAGCTGAGTTGAGAAGAAGTTCAGTGGCTCAGTAAAGGAAAAAAAAAAACGCTTGTAAAGACAACAGCAGCCAATTTGTACTGAAACAATAACCTTTGTGGGGACCTAGGCAACAGTTGAAGAGTCAGAGAGAAGCAGCAGGAATGTATAATGGTTTGCTGGGAAACTTATATAATGAAGGGATGTGAGTTATTCCATAAGAGATGTTACCCTAAAATGATGAGTTTGATGTTTTTTTTGTTCATTTCTAACATGACTTAAAACTTCATTGGACTGTGGGAATAGAGCTTTGGATAATACTACTTGCTACCAAGACTTATCATAAGCATTAGAAATGGTGAAGTGTTCTAGATTCATGTGGGGAACTGAAATAATTGTCTCTGTCCTACATTAGAATTCCATCATTGTTCTAAACAGTCAAGATTTTGGATTCTTATATAGCTATTCAATATATAAATTACCCTTTGTAGCATCATAATATTTTCAGATTTATCAAGAATATTTTCTAGGACTTCATCCAAATCATTGCCCCTAATTTATGGAGAGCACAGGTCTCAGGCAAATCACTCTTCCACTCTACAAGGTGTTTCTTTCCATACTGGCTTTGAGCTATTTATAACTCAGGCCCACACTTCACATAAGCTGTTATTGTGGTAGATCTTTTATGTTTTTATTTATTTATTTTTCCTAGAAAGGGGCAATGTATCTTAGCTTTCTGCTTGGAATACACAGTACATTTATTTCTACTTATCTATAGTCAGGGTGATTATAACTTTTAATAACCTTATTGTAATAGTCTGGAAAAGAATTTTGAATGTGGGGAATTAGCATTTATTCATTCTGTTTCTGCCCTAGCTACACTCCCTCCTCTGTTGTATTACTCATTACTTTCTACTCTCTTCATTTTCTGGAATTTCTATGCTAGATAACTTCTATTACTATCCCTACAAAAATCCCTTTCTTTTTGATATTTAAAAGAGAGGAGAAAGTCAATTAGATTATAGGGTTAAAGAAGAAAAAGTTTAAGAATTTGACTTTTCTATTTCAAATGGAAAGCCTAAGACTACATGAAATATAACCATAAGTCCTCCTCAAAAAAACATTTGGCAAAGATAAAGAGAAAAATATTATTTTTATAGATTTGTCAGATTACTACTTACTCTAAATGACATGCCATGTTCTAGGCTAAATTAATACACAAAATGCAATAGAAATTTTCAGAAGGTTAATAAAGAAAAAATAGTAAGTTGCTGATCTTTTTTCTTGACATGAATGTGTTCTTATGATACTTCCAAAAGCCAAGATGGTGGAGTAACCAGTAAACTATCACAACTCTCCCATATTGTCTCCAAACAACCATAAAATGGAACTGCAAAACAAATCCTCAAAGAGCAGAACCAGAAAAAATGTGGTGAAGCAATATTTTTGCTCAAATGACTTGGAAGATTGGCAAGAACGGTGTGTTTCACTTGAGTAAAATGGAAATGCAGTCCATTACAGGAAGTGTCCCAGCAAGCCAGTGCAATGAAGCAAGCCTATGCTAATACCAGTATCCCTCACCCTCACCCCCAGGTTCCTCAACATAGCCAGAAAAAATGGCAGACTCAAGCTCTGAGAACCATCATGTGCTTCAGTGGATTCCTGGGTAAATAGGAAACCTTGAGTAGCCAGACCTCTGTGTGCTTTAGCATTGGCCCAGGTGAAGAAGCAGATGACAACCTAATAGGTGCATAAGCAAATAGTTAGCTGCTAGGCAGGAGTTGCCATTTGATTCAACATAGCATCAAGCAATTAGGCAGTCCCCAGCATCCAGATCACCATGCACTTCAGTGAAGTAAAAGGGAAATGTAGAAATAGCCTCACTAACCTCACCACATGCCAGACACCAGCACTAAGACCCAAGTTGACTATGAGGTAAGCTGTTAGACTCTTTTGGGCTCCAGCAGCAGCACCCTTCCCTCTCCACCTCACTCCCTTAGCACATCAAAAAACATGAGTCCCCTGTGGGCATCAGGGCAACATCAGTCCAGCACCAGGTAAACAGCCACGGCTTGCAGCTCTTGACATAAGAACCTTGAGACAGTGCCCCTTCCACTCTAAAAGCAGAGTTCAAATTCAAAAGAATGGAAAAAGGCCAGAATGGATGAGCAATAAATAGCAAAAAAAAATCTGACAGTAGAAAGTTATTATGGTGACAGGGAAGACCAAGACACAAATTCAGAAGAGGACAGCAATGTCAAAGCACCTATAGGCAAAACCCCAAAGAAAAATAGTACATGGTCTCAAGTCCAGAAACAACTCATGGAATAGTTTAAAAAGAGCTTAAAATAGAATAAGAGAGATAAAAGTAAATATTAGAAAAAGACATGAGAATGATGCAAGAAAATTATTTTTAAAAAGAGTCAATAACTTAGGAAAAGAAAACAACTGCTTAAAAAGCGTACAAAAATCCATTGAAGGAAACAACTCCTTAAAGAGTACAAGTGTCCAAATGGTAAAGAAAATGCAAAATCTGAGGCAAAACATTCCTTAAAGGTTAGAATTAGACAAGAGGAAGCTAATGACTATGATACTCCAGAAATTAATTGAACAAATTCAAAGAATAGAAAAATAGAAGAAAATATAAAATACCTCATTGGAAAAACAACTGACCTGGAAGATATATTCAGGAGACACAATGTCAGAATCATTGGACTTACCTGGAAGCTACAGTCAAAAGGAAGACATGGACAGCACCTTTCAAGAAATTATTAAGGAAAAATGCTATGAAATACTGGAACCAAAGGGCAAAATAGGGGTTGAAAGAATTTCACTGATGCCCTCAGGAAAGAGATCCTAAAATAAAAAACCCAAGGAATATTATGCCCAAATTTTAGAACTACCAGTTCAAGAAAAAAAATATTGCAAGTGGTCAGAAATAAACAATGCAAATATTGGGGAGCCTCAATCAGGATTAGATAGGATTTAGCAGCTGCAACATTAAAGGACTGAGCATTGTAGAATTTGGTCTTTCAGACAGCAAAGGAGTTAGGACTACAACCAAGACTCACCTACCCAGCAAATTAAATATAGTGCATTAAGGGAAAAAATAGTTGTCTAACAAAATAGAAGAATTTCAAGCTTTGATAAAGAAAAGAACAAAATCAGACCAAAAAATGTTTTCCAATATCAAGACGGAAGAGAACCCTAAAAAGTTAAAAAAAAAATGGAAAAGAAAGCAATAGGGATTTAATAGAGCTAATCTTTTATATCCTTACATGGGAATTTGATACATATAATTTTTAAAATGTATCATTAATATAGCTAGTAGGAATGTACACAGAGGGTACTTTCATAAGGTGAATTTGAAGGGATGATATAAAAAATAAAGTATAAGAAAGAGGTGTACAATGGATGCAGAAGGAAGAGAGAGGTAGAATGGGATAAATTATTTCACATGAATAGGTACAAAAAAAACTACTGGAGGGAAAAATGAGAGAGTGGACTATGGGCATTTCTTGAAACTTATTCTCATCAGTATTGGCTCAAAGATGACATAATATACACGATTGGTTGAATACAGAAATCTATCTTATCTGGCAGGAAAGTGTGAGAGGAGATCAAAACGGGCTGGGGGAACTGACAGAAGAAAGAGCAAATGGGGGGTGCTGTAGACAGAAGCAAAAAAATTGTCAGTGAAAGAAAGGGTGAAAGGAGAAAGAGAATAAATAGCAGGAAAAATAGGATAGAGAGAAATACACAGTAATCATAACTGTGAAAGTGAATAGGATGAACTCTCCCATAAAACAGAAGTGGATAGAAGATTGGATTAAAACCAGAATCCTACAATACATTGTTTTAAAGAAACACACTTGAAGCAGAAAGATACAGAGAGTAAAGGCAAGGGTCTGAAGCAAAATCTCTTATGCTTAAACTGAAATAATAAAATCAAGAGTGACAAACCTGATCTCAGATTTAAAAAATAGGAAAAATATACTAATTAAAAGAGATAAGGAAATTATATCTTGCTAAAAGGTACCATATACAATGAAGTACTATCAATATTAAAGTTCTTTGCACCAAGTAGTACAGCTTTCAATTTCTCAAAGAAGTTAAGTGAGTTGCAGGTTCATGACCAAACAAGATATATCTTGTGAAATGCAAAATACATAATTTGATGATATGAAATTAAAATGCTTTTGCATAAATAAAACCAATGCAACCAAGATTAGGAGCAAAGGAGAAAGCTGGTAAACAATCTTTACAGCAATTGTCTCTGATAAAGCTTTCATTTCTCAAATATATAGAAAAGTGAGTTAAATTTATAAGGATGCAAACAATTCCTCAATTGATAAATGGTCAAAGGATATGAACAGGTATCTTTCAGATGCAGAAATCAAAGAAATCTATAGGCATATGAAGAAGTGCTCTAAATAACTTTTGATTAAAGCAATGCAAATTACAACAGCTCGGAGGTGCCATGTCAGACCTATCAAATTGGCTAATATGATAAAAAAAGGAAATTGATAAATGCTGGAGAGGAAAATTGAGACATTAATGTACTTTGGGTGGAATTGTGAACTGGTTGAACCATTCTAGAGAGCAATTTGAAACTATGCCTAAAAGACAATTAAACTGTGCATAACATTCAATCTAGCAACACCACTAGTAGATCTGTATCCAGAAGATATCACAAAAAAGGGAAATATATAGGGGCCCTTTTCATGGTGGCAAAATATTGGAAATTGAAGGTATATCCACCAATGAGGAATGGCTGAATAAGTTGTAGTATACAATTGTAATGGAATACCATTGTGCAATAAGAAATGATGAACAATAAGATTTCAGAAAACAAAGAAACAAAAAAAAAAAGAAAGAAAACCTGGACAGGCTTGTACAAACATAAATGAAAAGTGAGATGAGGAGAACCAGAAAAAAATAATAAGCCATACTGTGTGATGGTCAACCATGAATGACTGAGCTCTTTTCAGCAACTCAATGATCCAAGACAAATACAGAAGACTCATGAAGGAAAATGCTATCCACATCCAGATAAAGAACTAATGGAGTGGAGCCAAGATGGCAGAGTAGAAATAGGACCACCATGTGGCTCCATCTCCCACCACCTCCAAAATATGTAAAAAAATTATGCCAAATAAATTTTACAGCCACAGAACCCACAATGTGACAGAGAAAAACAAATCTCCCACTGAAGGCAGCCTGGCAGAACAACAGGAAAGATCTATTGCACCACACTGGGAGCTGAATGCAGTCCCATGTGAGGATGGTTCCAGCTCCAGGGTGGTCCCAAGCAGCAGTAGCCAGAGCAGAATTCAGGAGAGTGAATCATCAACAGCCATGGCAGTTTCCAGACTTCTCAACCATAAATGCCAAAAACAAAATAAAAGGTCTCTGTGGAAATCTGTTATAACTGGGGGTAGAAGAGCATGGTCCAGGCACTGCATCCAGAGTGAGAAGTGGCAGAGGTAGAGCACCTGCAGTTGTTGCAACATGGATGCTTTCAGAGCTCTTGGCCTGCAGAACATAGGGGGAACAAGCAACCATTCAGAGGGTAATTGCTCTTGCTTTAACATGCTTGGATTTGGATTGTGGTCTTGGGTAGTGGTCATAGGGTGTGTATCAGTGTGCCAGAGATTGAGGGGCTTCAGAGATGTCACTCTCTTAAAAGCTCCACCAGCTGCAAAAACCCTAGCAAATTGGGACATAGCTTTCAGCAATCTGGAAACAGAATTCTATCATGACAAAAAGCTCAAAAGTCAAATAATTGGCTGGCAATATGAGCAAGTAGAGAAACACAAACAGACCATAGAATCCTTGTTGGGGGACAAAAAGGATCAAAGCATGGAATGGATGTAAGACAAGAAAGTCAGAACTCCTGCATTAAAAGCTTCTAAGAAAAATATGAATTGGTTACAGGCCATGGAGAAGCTCAAGAAGGATTTTGAAAATCAAGCAAGAGAAGTGGAGGAAAAATTGGGAAGAGAAATGAGAATGATGAAAGAAAATCATGAAAAGCAAGTCAAAAATCTGTTAAAGGAGACCACCCAAAATACCAAGGAAAATAACACCTTAAAATAGACTAACTCAATGGCAAAAGCAGCCCAAAAAGGCAATGAGAAGAAGAACTCTTAAAAAAATCCAAATTTGCCAGATTTCAAAGGAAATTCAAAAACTCACTGAAGAGAATTCTTCCTTCAAAATTCCATCAGAGCAAATGGAAGCTAATGACTTTATGAGAAATTAAGATACTATCAAACAGATACAAACAAATGAAAAAATAAAAGGCAATGTGACATATCTCATTGGAAAAATCACTGACGTGGAAAATAGATCCAGGAAAGATAGTTTATAAATTATCAGACTACCTGAAAGCTATGATAAAAAATAGAGCCAAATTCCACTCTTCCCAGAATTTATAAAGCAAAATTGCCCTGATATTCTAGAACCAGAGGGCAAAATAGAAATTGAATGAATTCACCAATTGCATATTAAAAATCATCCCAAAAAGAAAACTCCTAGGAATATTATAACCAAATTCCAGAGTTCCAGGTCAAGGAAAATATATGGCAAGCAGTCTGGAAGAAACAATTTGAGTACTGTGGAAACACAACCAGTATAACACAAGACCTAGCAGCTTCTATGTTAACAGATCAAAGGGCTTGGGATATGATATTCTGGTGGTCAAAGGAGCTAGGACTAAAGCCAAGAATCGCATTCCCAGCAAAACTGAGTGTAATACATCAGGGAAAATATGGTCATTTAATGAAAACGAGTATTTTCAAGCATTCTTGATGAAAAAAAAAAAACAGAGCTGAACAGAAAATTTGACTTTCAAATACAAGAAGGAAGAGAAGCATGATAAGGTAAACAGGAAAAAGAAATCAAAAGGAACTAATTAAAGTGCAACTTTACATTCCTACATAGAAAAAATTATCATTGTAACTCATAAGACTTTTCTCAGTATGAGGATAGTTTAAGGGAACATATGTGTGTGTTTGTGTATGTATGTATATATATATACTTACATATATATGCATGTATAGGAGGGTGTCTGTATAAATATACACGTGTTTGTGTATAAATGTATATGTGTGGGTGTTCGTATGTATATACATGTCTACATAGACAGAGGTCACAGGATGAATTGAATATGAAGGGATTATATCAAAACAAAATAAAATTAAGAGTGAGAGAGGAATATATTGGGAGAAGGAGAAAGGGAGAGATATATTAGGGTAACTTATCTCATGTAAAAGAGGTAAGAGGAAACTGTTATTGTGGAGGGGAAGAACAGGAAGGTGAATGGGAATGGGTCAACCTTATTCTCATTGAATTTGGCTTACGGAGGGAATGCCATACATATTCAATTGAGTATCTTACCTTGTAGGAAAATAGGGGAGAATTGGGATAAGAGCAGGAGTGATAGAAGGGAGGTCAAATTATGAGAGAGGTTAGGTAGAAGTAAACACTTTTGAGAAGGGACTGGGTCAAAGAAGAAAATAGAATAAGTTGGGGGAAGGATAGGATGGAGGAAATTATAGTCTTTCACAATATAACTAGAAAATATTTTGCATAACTACACATGTGCAACCTATATTGAATTGCTTATTTCCCCAGAGGGCTTGGGTGAGGAGGGCAGAAGAGAAAAAAAAATCTGGAACTCAAAGTTTTAAAAACAAATGTTTTTTTTTTAAAGTTTGCTTTTTTTACATGCAACTGGAAAATAAGATATATAGTCACTTGTTTAGAGAAATCCATGTTGTCCTACTAGAAAGTTTGAAGAGGGGATGAAGGAGGATAGAAGAGAGAACAGATTGGAGGAAGGGGTATTCAGTAGGCTCCCTATTTTGGGGTGGGGATAGGGGAACATGGGGAGAAAAATTTATAACTCAGAATCATATGAAACGTAAAAATAAACAAATAAATTTTAAAAAAGAGAAATAATGGGACTCAGTGGAGATTGAAGCATACTTTTTAAAAATTATTTTATTTTTTTGTGTTTTTTTCTTTGATCTGTTTCTTCATCCATAATTGTGACTAATATGAAATTTATTTTTATGTTGTAGTACATAAACTATATCAAACTCTAATATTTTCAGAAGAAAGGAGGGAGGGATAAAATTTGGAACTAAAAGTCTCACAAAAATTAATGCTAAAATTCTCTTGACTTGTATCTGGGAAAGAATAAAATCAAAGAAGAAATAAATGTGTGCTTATTCCAAAAGGCTTTGTGTGTTTAGTGTGACTCAAAGAAAGTGATATATGATTCTGATATAGGATTGTCCATTTGTACAAGGGGAGCATGATGCCATATCTATACCTAGCATGTGGTTTGTTTTATTTGTCATTCATCAAAACATAATATTTTATTTGTATAAAAGATACAATATTGTTTATAAGTTCAAAGCATTTTGATATTCACAAAAGATTGAGGTTGTCACTTTAGGACATGAACCACCATTATTAACAAGCACTGAAGTTAGTCATAATTGTGAATACATTCCATCTCATGATTCATTTGCATTCAAAACCAAATTAATAAATGACTATCAGAGCATTAACTAGAAATATTTATAACTGAGTTAAGTAGCATAAAGGGATGTCATTTTGGTTTGGTGGAAGAAAGGGGATGAAATTAACCAGAAGTAGAAAATTCATACCATGTATTCTTTTCCTGTTTTAACTAACTTCTTGTGAAGTAGTGAAAGTCATCATTTTTAAGTTCTGTTGGAGTAGAAGAGATACCATTACTCCCTATTGCTAATAGGCTGGCATAAATCCATAATCTTCCTATAGTTTTGATTCATGTGATGTCCTGAGAATGAGAGATATGAAGGCAAATGTGAAATTGTTCTTATTCTTGGGGAGATTATATTTTACCACAAATTCATAATCTCATTGTTGATAATCTTCCTGATTCTCATTTATATGGTGCTAAACTTGCTAATTTCTGAAAAAAATCAGTTCACATACTTGATTGATTGGAAGAAACCCAAACCCAAGTATTATTTGATTCTATGATTTTATTGAAATAAATTTTATTTTATTTGCTTATTTAAAAATGGTTTTCTTTATTTAAATTCAGTCATTGTAACATGCAATGACCTTGTCCTTATGATATTTTCATTCCTCTCAATCCTAAATTCAAGTACCATTTAAATTAAGCAAATGAACCCCATACTTAAAAGCATTCACTCTGTTTCCTTTTTAACTGAAAGAAATCATTGTTAGAGATGAAGGTGATAAATAAAACAGAAGTGAACCTTAGGTAGTTTTAAAAAATGTGTGCTGTAGAGAAGTTGTTGGAATGTTCTAAAATTTTTAATTGATAGTTTTTTGTAGATTAAATAAAAAAAAATTCAACAGCTATTGGTGGTTTCACAAGAAGGAACACGCCTGTATTCACATCGTGACTTTATTTTGTTAATGAGAATTATTAGGATAGAGAACCCCAGCATTGGCTTTGAATAATACAAGGGACAAAAATAGGGAAGTAGGAAGAGACAGGTAGAGAGGGAGACTCTTCTTTGTTACATGATACCAAGTTACCAACTTTCCCCCTCTGAAAACAGATTACCTAAATTTAACAATTCTAATTTATTAAGCTTAGTAATACAACATATGATTTATGGATCTAGACTAATAAGGAAAATAAATTGTCTCAATATATAAAGGTGTGAGAAATAATTTGCTAAAAGCGATTAAGATTTTTTTTGACTTCTTAAACTTGCCTTTTGCCTTCTTGCATATATAAATGGTTCATTGGAATAAAGGTTGATAGATTTTAAAGATGGAAAAGACACATGTTACCTATTCAAACTTCATCATTTTATACCTGATGAAACAGACACAGAGAATCAAATTGACATTCCTTGGGTCACACGGTTAATTAATCAAAGAAACAGTCAGGAGACAAGCCTAGTCCATTTGGCTTGAAATAGCTTGAAAGATTTGATGGATTTTATAAGCATGGAAAAAAGAATGTGCGTTTGAACCTTGCCTCTGAAATTAGCTGTGTAATCATGGCAAGTCACTTTTTCCCATTAAGCCTCAGTTTCTTTATTTGCAAAATGAGAGAGTAGAAGTAGATGGACTCTAAAATTTTTTACATTTCAAAGTTGGTGATTCTACATTTTAAAGTCATGTAAACTGCAAATAAGGCTTTTTTAATCTCAAAAATGAAAATGATAACTATTGCTTTATGCAGTTGGATATAGTGAGCTTCAAATAATTTAATGCAATTTAAATAAGGTATAAATATCTATTGTTTTTTAACAGTTAATAGAAGTTTTAAAAAAATAAAATTAAGACTTCTAAGCAGCTACTGCTCCCCACTTCTGCAATTCATGTAAAAGTGGACTCTGGACAAACTTTGGAGCTACAGAAAAGACAAAATGACACAGAAAAGCTAACCTCCCACTGAGGACAGCCCTGCAGCCCAACAGGGAGAGGCCAGCAAGGGACTCTGGGAACTGACCCAAGCCTCATGTAAGCCAGAGGTTTTAGTCCCAGGGCAGGCCTGACCAGAAGCAAGATGGAGGGACTCCAGAATGCCAGCAGCTGTGGCATTTCCAGAATTATCAAAACATAGATGCTAAGAACAAAGTGAGAGGTCAGTGCACTGTGGACTTTGGGACCAGTACTAGGTAGAGCGTGGTCAGCTTTGGTCCCTAGGGCAAGAAGCCACTGAGACACTTAGGCCCAGCCCCTGCTAAGTTGGGCTTCAGCTCCTGGCCTGCAGACTGTAGGGTGACAAAGCCACCAGTCTGGGGGATAATCACTCTTGCTTTAATCTACTTGGATCTGGATTGCTGTCTAGAGTAGAGGTCCTGAGGTGTATAACCAGCTTGCCAGAGCATGTAGAGGCTCCAGAGAGAGCACCCAACTAATATGCTAGGCAGCTGAAAAAAACCCAGCGTTTGGGTCAGAAGCTCCTCTGACGGGTGGCAGAGTCCTACTGTGACAAAAAGCCTAGGGGTCATGTGATTAACTGGCAATATGAGTAGGCAAAGGAAGCAAAATGAAGAGAGAGCACCCCAGGTTTACACTCCTACTTTGGTAACTAAAAGGATCAAAGCATGTAACAAGAGGAAGACAATGAAGTCAGATCTCTTGCACCAAAAGATTCCAAGAAAGATACTAGCTGGTTAAAGGCCATAGAGGACCTTAAGAAGCAAATAAGAGAAGTGGAGGAAAAAATTGGGGAGAGAAATGAGAAAAATGCAAGAAAATTATGAAATGAGAGTAAATAGCCTGACTGAGGAAAGTAATACCTCAAAAAATAGACTAATTCTAATGGCAAAAGAGGTTATAAAAAAGGCAATGAGAAGAAGAATGCCTTAAAAAGCCGAATTTGCCAGATGGAAAAAGAATCTCAAAAGATCTCTGAGGAGAATCATTCCTTCAGAATTAGATTGCAGCTAATGGAAGCCAGTGAATTTATGAGAAATCAAGATGCTATTAAGCAGGTCTAAACAAATGAAAGAATAAAAGATAATGTGAAATATCTCATGGGAAAAAACACTGACCTGCAAAATAGATCCAGGAGAGATAATTTTAAAATTATTGGACTACCTCAAAGCCATGATCAAAGAAAAACCTAGAAATCACCCTTCAAGAAATTCTCAAAGAAAATTGCCCTGATGTTTTAGACCCAGAGGGCAAAATAGAGGTTGAAAGAATCCACTGATCACCTCCTGAAACCCCCCCCCCAAAAAAAAAAAAAAACTCCCAGGAATATTATAGCCAGATTCCAGAATTCCCAGATCAAGGAGAAAATACTCCAAGCAGCCAGGAAAAAACAATTCCAATATTGTGGAAATACAATCAGAATAGCACAGGACCTGGCAGCTTGTACACTGAGGGATAGAAGGGCATGGAATATGATATTCCAGAGGGCAACAGAGCTGGGATTGAAGCCAAGGGTCACCTACCCAGCAGAACTTAGTATTTTGTTTCAGGGGAAAATATGGTCATTCAGTGGAATAGAGGACTTTCAAGCATTCTTGAGGAAAAAACCAGAGGTGAGTAGAAAATTTGACATCCAGACGCAAGAAGCAAGAGATGCCTGAGAAGGTAATCAGGGAAAAGAAATCAAAAAGAACTTATCAAAGTTGACCTATTTACATTCCTACATGGAAAAATAATACCTGTGACTGATGAAACCTTTCTCAGTATGAAAATAATGGAAGAAGGGTATATGGACATATGAATACATATGTCAATATGTGTATATATGTTTACAGTTATACAGGGATAGAGGGCATAGGTTGAATTTGTTGGGAAGGGATAATACTTAAGGGGTGAAATTATGAGGTGAGAGAGGAGAGTGGCAAGAGGAGATGGGGAGAGACAGGGTAGGGCAAACTATCTCATGTAGAAGAAGCAAGTGGAAGTGGCTGCAGGGGAGGGGAAGAACAGGAAGGCAAAAAAGTAAAAACCATATTCTCATTGGGTTTGGCTCAGGGAGAGAATGACATACATACTAAATGGGATATCCCAACCTACAGCAGAATAGGGGGAAAAGGGTTGAGAGGGGGAATTATGGAGGGGAGAACATTCTGGGGGGGGCAGGTTGGAGGTATTCACTTTTGAAGAGGGCCAGGGTTGGAGTGGGGAATGGGCCAGGTAGGGGGTGGGATGGGTGGGATGGAATTATAAGCAGCCTTTTACAATATATCTACTATGGTGATGTTTTGCATGGCTATACATGTACAACACATACTGAATTACTTATCTTCCCAGAGGGAATGGGTGACAAGAGAGGAAGGGAATGGATCTGAAATTTGAGGTCTTAAAATTAAATGTTTCAAATATATGCAGATACTATTATTAATACTATTTTGCATGTAATTGGGAGATAAAATGTTCAGGCATTGGGGCATGGAGATCCACCTTGCTCTAGTGGAAAAGTCGAGGGGGATATGGGAGAAGATATGGCAGAGAGCAGATTGGAATGAGGGGATATCTTGTGGGACTGCTATTCTGGGATGGTGGGTGGGGGAAATATGGGGAGAGGATTGTAACTTGAAATCTGGTGGAAGTGAATGATGTAAACCAGATGTCAATAAAGAATTTGTTGAAAAGAAAAGAAAAGAAAACAAACAAAAAAAAGAAATAATTTTCCAAGAAATTTTCAAAGCAAGCAGCCCTGCTGTTTTAGAACCAGAGGGCAAAACAGAGGTTGAAAGAATCCACTGATCACCTCCTGAAAAAGATCCCCAAAAGAAAACTCCTAGGAATACTATAGCCAGGTTCCAAAATTCCCAGATAAAAGAGAGAATATTACAAGCAGCCAGAAAAAAATGAATATTGTGAAAACACAATCAGGATAACACAGTATCTGGCAGCTTCAACACTAAGGGATTGAAGGGCTTGTAATATGATATTCCACAGGGCAAAGGAGGTGGGATTAAAACAAAGAATCACCTACCCAGCAAAACTGAGTATCATATTTCAGGGGAAAATATGGTAATTCAGTAGAATAGAGGACTTTCAAATATTCTTTTTTATTTATTAATTTGTTTGTTTAGTTTTAGTTTACAGGATTCAATTCCATAGTTCCTTGAGTTTCAAATTTCCCTTTCCTCTCTACCCCCATCCCCCACAATGGCATATAGTCCAGCTTAGGGTCTGCAAATACTTTCACATTAGATATTGATGCTAATGGGATTGTACATGTTTCTGCAAAGGATAAAGGGACAGGACGTGAACAACAAATTGCAATCCAGTCTTCTGGTGGATTAAGCAAAGATAACATTGAAACTATGGTTAAGAATGCAGAGAAGTATGCTGAGGAAGACAGGAGGAAGAAAGAATGTATAGAAGCTGTCAATATGGCAGAAGGAATTATTCATGATACTGAAACAAAGATGGAAGAATTCAAAGACCAACTTGCAGCAGATGAGTGCAATAAACTAAAAGAAGAAATATCTAAAATGAGAGAGCTCTTGGCATTGGAAAGATAGTGAAACTGGGGAAAACATCAGGCAGGTAGCATCTGCTCTTCAACAAGCATCATTAAAGCTCTTCTAGATGGCATATAAAAAGATGGCATCTGAGAGAGTAGGATCTGGAAGTTCTACTTCTGGGGAACAGAAGGAAGATCAGAAGAAGTGGAAGCAGTAATGTCACCAGTTGACCTTGACTGGAGCAGAAATTAGGAAAACATTTGTGAAGCTTGGGAATGAAGGGGCACAAGGCCCTTCCTGAGCAGAAATGGGCACACTTCAGTCTTACTGTGTTTTTGCAGTATTCTATATATAATTTCCTTAATGTATAAATCTAGTGAGTGTATTAGCTAATTATCATTTGACAGGTAATTCGGACAATACAGAGTTCTAAATGTTCACCCCCAGCCTATCTTTATTTTCCAGCTGCATGAAAGGGGAGGGGAGGATTCACCGATCATTATAAAGGCTTGACACAGTTGTCTGCAGCAGTTGACTGTGTTTCTAAGGAGTGAAACAAAACCATGTCACAAAATTGAGAGTAGAGGACCATAATCCTTAAAAGACTCTGTAGGGACTGGTCCTTCTAGTTAGCCAAGTACTGATCAGCTGTGACTGATGGACTCCTTATCCATAGCCCATGCAGGGCCAGCTGCATTGCCAGAGAAGGGAGAACCTAGATTGAAAGAGATGGGTCTGCTTCGTTCTGTCTAGAACTATTCCTTTTGAAACAAGGTGATTAATGAGACTCTTCAGCTTACCCAAAGCATTGTTTTCTGCACCTTCCAGCTTTTGCTTTGGGTATGTACTTCCTTGATAATTGTTCTTTTGATCCATTCTGTATTTTTTAAGAAAAAATAAATATGAAAAGAAAAAAAATAGACATTAGTCAGGTTACAAAGCAGGATAGTACTAGATGGAATAAAAAAATGTTAAAGAAAAATAAAACCAAACAATGAAAAGAAAAAATCAAGTAGTTTACTTCCATCAGGATTCAAACTCAGTTCTTTATAGTTATTTCTCTGGTTGCAGGCATGTCTCTCCTTCATGAGACTTTTGGGATTGACTTATATCACTGAAATGCTGAGGAGAGTCCAGTCTGTCATAGTTTGTCATCACACATATGTTGTGTCTTTGATTGTATACAAATTTCTCCTGGTTCTACTCTTCTCACTCAGCATCATTTTGTATAAGCCTCTCCAGGTATATATGAAATCTCTCTCCTCCTTGTTATTTATAGCACAATTTTATTCCATTACATGCCTATACCACAACTTGTTTAGCCATTCCCCAACTGATGGGCAATGCTATAATTTCCAATTCTTTGCAACCATGAAAAGAGCTGCTACAAATATTTTTGTATATATCAGTCTTCCCCCCACTTCTATGATCTCTTTGGGATATAACCCTAGAAGTGGTATTGCTGGGTAAAAGGGTAAGAAATTATTGATAGCCCTTTGGGCATAATTCCATATTGCTCTCCAGAATGGTTGGATAAGTTCACAACTCCACCAGCAATGCATTAGTGGTCCAATTTGCCCACATCCTCTCCAGCATTTGTTATTTTCCTGTTTTGACATCTTAACCAATCTGACTGGAGAGATGTGGTACCTCAGAGTTGTTTTGATTTGCATTTCTCTAATTAAAAGTGATTTAGAGTATTTCTTCATATGCTTATTGATATCTATAATTTCTTTCTTTGAAAATTGCTTGTTCATATCCTTTGACCATTTATCAATTGGGGAATGACTTATATTCATATAGAATTGGCCCAATTCTTTACAGTTATCATAATTGTAATGTCAAAGTTGATGGCATCAATCCATGAAATTATTGTTGAACTGTCTAAATTTGTGGCCTAATGAACTTCTTGCTATCATAGTGCCCTGATAGAATCCATCTCCGACTTTCTTTATAATTTTGCTATATCCATGTGTTGCAAAGATTACATTAACTATGTAAGTCATAGTTCTGAATGGAGACCACATTCTTAGAATGAGATGTTGTTTTTACTTTGCAAAATAGTGCTTTTGAAGTGTATGTTGTTCCAAAGCCCAAACAGCTTTATTAAAAAAAAATTAATTTAGTGGTATTTGGTGTTCGTTTTCCTCATATTATTTTGTTTATATCTTTACAATCATTTCACATAAGCACTTAATATTTCTTTGTGCACTATTTCTATTAACTTATCTTCACCTAAGTCACTCAGGGCAAGAGGATTAATTATCTCAGGAACTGTGGTGGTTTAATCTATTTATTTATTTTTATATCACATTATCATGAACAGATTTTCAACAGCTTTTAATTTCTATTCCCTAGTTCTGACAAGTTTTAACTTTGGAAGGTTTAAACAAAGTAGAAGGCCATAGGCTAAGGATCTACCTAGAAAGAGTCTATCTCTTCTATTTGAATACTTGAATAATTAAGAGAGGCTTACAGCAGAAGTTTGGCCCATAGATGGTTTGCTTGGGAGTTTTTGTTAACCATTTATATGACATATAAAAGAAGCATCATTTTGTGTGTGTTCAAACTAGGATTACAAGAATGTAGGAATAGAACCAGATGCCATGTGAGAACCCATCTATCTAGTCCAATACCCTTTTATTAGAGAAGAGGAAACTGATACTCAAAGAGGTCAAGAGAATTGTTCAAGGTCACACAGATAGTAAATATTGAAGGCTGTATTTCAAAAGAGGCCCTATGACTCTAGGAACTCATTCAATTTCTCATTCTACTCCACTGTCTTCTACTCTACAGGATTAAGAATGAGGCAAGGACTTCCAGTTTCTAGTCTTTCACTCCATACACTGGGTTTGAACTTGCTCTCTGGCCCCTTTCCCCTGTAATGTCTGCATACCTGGTGGGACAACATAGAGCCCAGGGCACTGGCCCAGAGAATATTCAGATGTCTCAGCTGGTTGTGATCTCCCTGATGAAGCAAGAGGAAGACTTTGGAAACTCTTGAACAGAAATACCCTAAGGATGAGGACACTAATGACATACCATCAGAGTGGTCTGAGAAAGATGTTGTCCCAAACACACAACATGAGGATACTAAAGAAATTCCATTAGAAAGGGGAAAAAAATGGTCACATTCTGGAGTCTTGAGTGGAAAGAAACAAATGAGAATAATTGCAAGACAGAAACTCAGTAGAGGGAACCTATGGGAAAAGAACAAAAGAAGTCTATTTCCTGAAAATGGGGCAACAAAACCAACCAACCAAACAAACAAACAAAAAATTCGTTGAAATTACTGTCCATCAGACACTACCCAAAAGAGGCAAATCGCACAAATGTCTTGAATGTCAGAAGAGCTTCAATAACAGCTTTTACCTTTGAATTCATCTAAGGATTCACACAGAAAAAAAGTCTTACAAATGTTCAGAGTATAAAAAGTGCTTTAGTAATGCCTCCTATTTACTTCAGAATCACAGAACTCACTCAGGAGAAAAGCCCTATCAATGCAATGAATGTGGGAAGAGCGTTAGCAATACCTCACACCTTATTATCCATGAGAGAACACATACAGGAGAGAAGCCCTATAAGTGTCCATAATGTGAGAAGAGCATCAGTAGCAGTTTCCATCTTACTCAGCATCACAGATCTCATACAGGAGAGAAAGCTTATGGATGTCCTGTGTGTGGGAAATGCTTCAGTCACAGCTATGTCTAATTGAGCATTAAAGGTCCAACACAGGAGAAAAATCCATATAAATATCTTGACTGTGGGAAAAGATTTAGTCATAGCTCCAGCCTTACTTGCCAACAGCACACACACATTGGTGAGAAACCCTAGAAATGTCTTGAGTGTGGGAAAAGCTTTGGTTGTAAGTTTACCCTCATAAAGCATCATATAATTGACACAGGAGAAAAAAACATATAAATGCCCAGAATGTGGGAAAAGTTTTAGCTGCAGCTCAAACTTTATTGCATACTGGAAAGCACACATGGGAGAGGAATTTGGAGTAAATTTGGATCACAATTGTAACTCAGTAGAAAGCCAGAGATCTCAGTCAGGAGAGAAAACATATGTGTTGTGAATGTGGGGAAAGTTTCAACCTTAATTCATACTTCATTAGACACCAGAGAACACACACAGGAGAAAACACCCTATAGATGTCCTGAGTGTTGGAAAACTTTCAGTCAAAGCTTCATACTGGGGATTCTCCAGAGAAATCATACAGGAGAGAAACCATATAAATGTCCTGACTGTGGGGAAGGTTTTGAGTCAAAGGTTTAACCTTACCAGGCACTGAAGGACCTATATAGGAGAAAAGCCTTATAAATGTACTGACTGTGAGAAATCTTTCAGTTGTTGTGCCTACATCATTCAGCATCAGAAAACACACATACAAGAAAAATTTTTCAGTTCCCTAAAGTTGAGCAAAAGTTTACACATGAATGGACCAAAAAATATTGAAGTGGGGATGGGAGGGTATATGGATTTCATCTACTCCTTTCCAATTCCAAAATCTGTTTCCTCCTGAAAGGAAGTTTCTTTTAAACTTTTCTTTTTATTAACCCATCACAATTAAGGTATTGTAAGATCTGTTTACTATTGAATTTCTTTGGCTTATCATCAACACCTCTGGAAAAGAGAGCTAAGGCCACTCTGCTTAGAAGATGCAAATATTCAAGCCAACCAGGTCATGGATCTTCCCAGTGAAAAACAGCACCAAAGATGGAAAGAAAACAGAAATTTTATTTAAGGTAAGACAGGAATAGTTCAGGGTAATCCTACCAATAAATTTTTAAAAAATACACCTGAAATCTTGAAGCTAAGACTTGCTAAAGTTTGCAATTTTCTTTTGCAGTTTTAGTTGTAGGCAACTGTAATTTGTCCCAGATAGCTTGCTGATAAAATGAATCTGCTGAAGATCAGTGTGGTCCTCCAGCTTTTTGTGGGGGAAGGTGATCAGGCAAGAAACAATAGTTTATATTTGAACAGTCTTGTTCCTTGAAAATTAACTCTTGTAGAGTGTGCCATAAAGTGAATCATAAGTAAGAGCTAGGTAAATCTTATCTGACCTGTAAAGATTTTCTATAAGTCCATAAGAGATCTAGAACTATATATGGGTTTTATTCTCTTCTAGTTCAATCTAAAGGAGCAGTGAAAGAGTGTCAAAGAACAATGGATTTTGAGGCAACATATGCCAAGGGCACTCTGGAATTCCCAGTCAATGGATTATTTACCTATAACCTATTGAGATGCCCTTGCTACTATGTTCCAGTATCCCTACCGTGAAAAAGCGAGATTAGGAGCCAGGGCAACTGAATTATTTTCTTGTAATTAGTAATTAATAACTAGTCATTGCCCCCTCTCTGTGCCTTGGTTTTCCTATTATGCAGAGGTTCAGTGAAATTGGAAATAAAATCCTGTAACTAGCTCAATGACTTAGAATTCCACTATTATTGGAGTAAATATTACTTGGGTCAGGTCCTAATAATTCTTTTCTCTTTGGCCTTCCTAGGGAAGAGGCAGAAAACCTAATATTTTCCCATATCCTTTCCTATCCTAAATAGGAACTTTATATAAATTATTAAGTATTCTTTTTCATAAATCCTTATTCATCTGCTGCAAATGAGAAAGGAGAAATGGAGATGAGGGGACCCACAGATATATTTTAGGATTTCTAAATGTATTTAAAAGGTATTGAGTTGAAAATTTAAAATTCAGCAGGAGGGAATTGAATTGTAGCATTCCCAAAGAGAACATTCTTTTTGTCACTTGGGGGCAACTGAGTTACACTGGAATTGCTATATCCTCCCCTCTCAATGAGATGCAGTTGATACTGGGTAGAGACCATATTATGATTTTTATTATTAAAGGATGAAATCATACCAAAAACAGTCAAATAAGATGTTAAAAAAAAGAATGAGGTGAGAAAAAATGAGGCAGAAAATGCTACTTCTTCATGTATAACTCTTAGTTTTTATATAAACATTAACTTCATACTGTTCATTTGTGTCCAATGATTAACAAGGTGAGATAGTACCATGGGGTTTGAAACAGAAATGACATAAGATTCTTGATAAAGACAAAACAAAACAAAACAAAACATATGGAAGATTCAACTATGTCAAGGGGTAGTTGACAGTTTATCTTAGGTAAGGTAAATGAGTAAGTCTCAAAGTTAGTTTCATTGTACATGTAATGGAAATAAGAAGAGACATTTCATGAATAGCCAGCCAAGTCTTAGCCAATGGGGTCCCATTCCCTGAGCTTGTGCAGCACCCTCTGTATGCTAGTTTGTCTTGAATTACTAGAATTGTCAAAAAAAAATCCTAAAAGGTAAAATGGAATAGATTTGACCCTGAAGATCTCTCTTCTAGTAATAATTGATTTTTATTCTCACCCTATATGCAATTGTAAATAGCATACTAGAAGAATGGAAAGGAAGAAACAGAATCAAGAGATGTGACATATATGTATATGAATATATGTGTATACATTTATGTGCATATATACATATACAAACATTATATACATATAATATAGATTTAGATTCACACAATATATAATGCATGTATACATACATATACAGATATATATGCATATACATGCACACACGTGTGTGTGTGTGTGTGTGTGTGTGTGTGTGTGTGTGTGTGTGTGTGTAACCCTTGAGGGATAATTAAACATGAGGGAAGGTTCAAGTTTACCAGTTCAGCTAGTATTATCTGAAAAGACCCCAGAATTTAGTTATGGCTAACAGCACTTGAAGTAATTTAATAGCTTAGAAAACATCAAGCTTGCATCAGACACCGTAATTATACTAGTATCATTGCTTGCAATAGCAAACAACTAAAAACAAAGCTCTGACCTTTTAATTGAGGAATGGCCAAATAAGTCATGACAAGGGAATGTAATACAATATTATTGTATCAGAAGGATATTAGTAAAATATGCATAACAATTGCAGCAGTAGAACGCACAATAATCATAACAATAAAACCCTTAAAAATCATCGAAGTTGACGGGCCAACTTCTCTCAGAAGTAGAGATGATTGGTGTCTCCTCCTTTTCTTTACACTGTTCATGAGAAGCATTGTGTGTATTTTAATGCTCAATTGGTGGGTTAGTTGATTTTACTGAATTGAAGGTTCTTGTCTTCCTTTTTCAAAAATTTTTCATTATAAAAGATGTCTTTCTCTGGGTGGGGGATTTATTTAGAAACAAAAATGATATGAAAACAAAACATTTATCTCTGCCTAGATACATTGAAAAAATAGAGATTACCTGTTGCTGATAAAGGAAAATTCCTTTAATTGGGATGCAACATAATTTCAACTTCTCTATTGTATGCCTTATATTTGGTTACTGATGACAACCTTTGTTTTTCCATCCTTTCAGTTTCAGGGAACATATCATGCCATTAATTTGGGGTGAAGTTTGTATGGTAAGAAGAGGTGAAATTTCTGAGTAACTTCTTTAAGGTTAAGTGAGGATGAGGAAAGTTAAAAATTACATGTTTGAAATTTGAAACCTAGTGACTAAGAGAATGATTGTACGATTAATGGAAATTTGAAGATTAGGAAAATAAATATATTGGATTACTAACATTTTGAAACTTAGATGATCCAAGTCAAAAAAGCAGAAATATCTGGTGGCAATTTGTAATTTAGGTAGGTATATAGAGAAGAGGTCATAAGTAAATAGTCATATGAGAAATAGGAAAAAAAAGATTATTACTTATTATTTTTAATTGTTTTAGTTGCATGTAAAATAATTTTAACAGTTTTAAAATTTTGATTTCCAAATTCTCTCAATCCATCCATTCTCTCTGTAGGTTTATTTTATATTTATTTTATATTTGGTAACTTTGCTGAAGTTGTTAAATTTTTCTAACTAGGTTTTAGCTTTTTCTCTAGTATTCACTAAGTATATCACCATATTGTCTGGAAAGAATAATAATTTGATTTCCTCATTGCCTATTCTAATTTCTTCAATTTCTCTGACTTCTTTTATTGCTAGAACGTCTGGATCTCATGACTATTCTTGTTAACACCCTAATCTTTCTTTGAAGGCTTCTAGCTTCATTACAGCTAATTCTTGCTGATTGTTTCAATAGATGTTACTTATGATTTTAAGAAAAAAAAGTTTTCTAGTGTTGTTGTTGTTCTTTTTGTTGTTGTTTTTTGTTTTTTTTTTATATTTGAAACATTTAATTTTAAGACCTCAAATTTCAGATCCATTCCCTTCCTCCCTTGTTACCCATTCCCTCTGGGAAGATAAGTAATTCAGTATATGTTGTACATGTCTAGCTATGCAAAGCATTACCATAGTAGATATATTGTACAAGGCTGCTTATAATTCCCTCCCACTCATCCCACCCCCAACCTGGTCCATTTCCTACATGATCCTGAACCTCTTCTATAGTGGGTAATTCCAACCTCCCCTCCCCCCAAGGATAGTATGTCATCCTCTCCCTGAACCAAATTCAATGAAAATGTGGTTTTGCCTTTTTGCCTTCCTATTCTTCCCCTCCCTTGCAGCCAGTTCCCCTTGCTTCTTTTACATGAGATAGTTTACCCTACCCTGTCTCCCCCCTTCTCCTCTTGCCACTTTCCTCTCTCAGCTCATAATTTCACCCCTTGAGTATCATCCCTTCCCAACAAATTCAACCTATGCCCTCTATCCATATATAACTGTTAATATATATATATATATATATATATATATATATATATATATATATATACACATTCACATATGTATTCATATGGCCATACACCCTTCTTCCATTATTTTCATACTGAGATAGATTTCATCAGTCACAGTTATTGTTTTTCCATATAGAAATGTAAATGGTTCAACTGTGAAAAGTTCCTTTTGATTTCTTTTCCCTGTTTATCTTCTCAGGCATCTCTTGCTTCTTGTGTCTGGATGTCAAAATTTCTATTCAACTCTGGTTTTTTCCTCAAGAAAGCTTGAAAGTCCTCTATGCCACTGAATGACCATATTTCCCCCTGAAAAAAAAATACTCAGTTTTGCTGGGTAGGTGACCACTGGGTTCAGTCCCAGCTCTTTTGCCCTCTGGAATGTAATATTCCATGCCCTTCAATCCCTCAGTGTAGAAGCTGCCAGGTCCTGGGCTATTCTGATTGTGTTTCCACAATATTGAAATTGTTTCTCCCTGGCTGCTTGTAGTATTTTCTCCTTGATCTGGGGATTCTGGAACCTGGCTATAATATTCCTGGGAGTTTCCTTTTTGGGATCTTTTTCAGGGGGTGATCGGTGGATTCTTTCAACCTCTATTTTGCCCTCTGGATCTAAAACATCAGGGCAATTTTCCTTGAGAATTTCTTGAAGGGTTATTTCTAGGTTATTTCTTTGATCATGGCTTTCAGGTAGTCCAATTATTTTTAAATTGTCTCTCCTGGATCTATTTTCCAGGTCAGTGGTTTTCCTCATGAGATATTTCACATTGCCTTCTAATCTTTCATTTGTTTGGATCTGCTTAACAGCATCTTGATTTCTCATAAAGTTACTAGCTTCCATTTGCTCCATTCTAATTCTGAAGGAATGAATCTCCTCAGTGAGCTTTTGAGATTCTTTTTCCATCTGGCAAATTCGACTTTTTAAGGCATCCTTCTCCTCATTGCCCTTTTGGGCCTCCTTTGCCATTTGAGTTAGTCTGTCTTTTAAGGTGTTCTTTTCCTCAGTCAGGCTGTTGACCCTCATATCATACTTTTCATACTCCTCCTGTTCTATGCTTCAATCCTCTTTGCCCCCAAAGTAGGAGTCTAGGGTTGCATTTTTCTGTTTAATTTGTTTCCTTTGCCTTAGCATGTTGCCACTTAATTACTTGAATTTTGGGCTTGTTGCCACACTATATCTCTGCCGCCAGACAGGGGGCCAGACAGGGGAACTTTCATCCTGAAAGTGTGGGGGGACAACTTCCATTTCTGGCAAGCTGGAAACCCACCCACGACCTACACCCCAGATCACAATCCAGATCCAGGGAGGTTAAAGCAAGAGTGATTACCCCCCAAGACTGATCGCTGGATCTCCCTACAGTTCGCAGGCCAGTAGCTGGAGCTGCCTCTAAAAACTACAAAATGGCTGTCTCCTCAGTGGCTTCCTCCCCCCAGGGGAGGAAGCCAACGCATTCCCTAATACTGCTCCCAAAGTCCATAGTGATACTAAACCTTACTTTGTCCTAGGCATGTCTGTGTTAATAATTCTGGAATCACCACAACTGCTGGTGTTCTGTGGTCCATACAGCCAGCTGTTGGCCTGCCCGCCCTGGGGCTAAAACTGCGACTCAGGTGGACCTGTGCTCGTTTCCCTGAGCTGCCGGCTCCCAGAGTGCTGCGTTGGTCCTTCCTGCAGGGCTGCTGGGGTGTGCTCAGAGGGAGGTTAGTTTCTCTCTTCTTTCTGTGGGTTCTGGGGCTCCAGAAGTTGTTTGGAGTCCCCTTTTACATAGTTTGGATGTGATCTGGGGGGAGCGTGGCTTGGACACGCTGTTTCTACTTCACCATCTTCGCTCCCTGTTGTTGTTGTTGTTTTTTTTAATAGGAATGGATGTTATATTTTGCCAAAAGCTTTTCCTGCCTTTATTAAGATAGTCATTGATAGTTTTCCCAATATTAAAGAGCCCTGCATTCCTAGTATAAATACCACCTGATCATAGCATATAATCCTTGTGACATACTGCTGTAATCTCCTTGCTAGTATTTTATTTAAAATTTTACAATATTCATTGGAAAAATTGATTTACAGTTTTCATTTTCTTTTTTGCTCTTCCTGATTTAATTATCAGTATGATTTTTGCTTTGTAAAATAAATTTTGTAGAACTTCTTTTACTATTTTTCCTAACAGTTTAAATAGTATTATAATTAATTGTTTTTAAAATGATTGGGTATATTCACTTGAAAATTCATCTGGCCCTGAGGATTTTTTTTTCCTTAGGGAGCTCATTGGTGGTTTGTTCAATTTCTTTTTTCCTAACATAGAATTATTTAAATGTTCTATTTCCTCTTTTGTTATCAAGAATAGTTTGTTTTTACAAATATTCATTCACTTTACTAAAATTGTTAGATTTATTGGCATATACTTAGGCAAAAGAGCTCCAAATAGTTGCTTTAATTTCCTTTTCATTGATGGTGCATTCACCCTTTTCATTTATGATATTGGTAATTTGCTTTCTTTTTCTAAACAAATTAACCAGTGGTTTACTATTTTATTGATGTTAAAAAAAAATCAAACCAGATCCTAATTTTGCTTATAAGTTCAATGGTTTTCTTGCTTTTAATTTAATTACTTTATCAGGTTTTCTAATTTGCTGTGTTTATTTAAAGATTTTGAATTTGTTCTTTTTCTAGTTTTTTTTAGTTTTTCCCCATTTCATTGACTGGTTTTCACTATTTTGTTGATGTAAATTTTTAGAGATATAAATTTTCCCTGAAGTACTTCTTTTCTTGAACACTGTGAATCTTGGTATTGCTGCCATTGTTGTCATTTTCTTTAAAGGAAATATGTTTGTTCCTTTCATTTGTTTTTTTAACTAGTCATTGCTTTTATATTGTATCATTTAATATCCAGATAATTTAATCTGTTTTGACCCTTTATTGCCTATGATTATTATTGCTTTATAACCATAAAACTATGCATTTAATATTTCTGTTTTTCTACAGTTGGTTGTGAAGTTTTTAATGTTCTAAAACATGGTCAATTTTGGGGATGGTATCATGTACTGGTGAAGAAAAGGTATGCACATTTTTATTCCCATTCAATCTTCTATAGAGGTCTATCACACCTATCTTTTCTAAAAATCTCTTCATGTACTAAAACTTATTCCTTTTTTATCATTTTTGGATAATTTTTTTCTAGTTCTAAGAGAGGAAAGTTTTCCTTGATAATATCTTGAAATATGATGACCAGGCTCTTTTCTTATTATGACTTTTAGGCAAGCATATAATTTTTAAATTATCTGTCCTTGATCTATTTTTCCATATAAGCGTTTTTCAATTGTATATTTCACAATTTTTAAATTATTTTGATTTTGTTTTATTGTTTCTTAATGTCTAGTGGAGTTATTAGTTTACATCTGTCAACTTCTAATTTTTAAGAAATTATTTTCTTCTATTGTTCTCTTTCCCATTTAGTAAATTATGCATTTCAAGAACTTTTCTTCATTGAATTTTTGTGTTTCTGTTACCATTTTATAAATTTTGTGTTTTTTAATGGTATTATTTTATTTAGTATTTTTTCAAACTGTTGACTCTCTTTTCATAATATTTCTTGCATCACTCTCATTTCTTTTTCCAGCCCCTTCATCTTTTGTTTGCTTTTTAAAATTCTTTTTGAGTTCTTCCAAGAATCGTTTTTTGGTATTGCATCCACTTCAAAAATTCCTTTGAAACTTTCCTTGTAGCTCCTTTGATTTCATGGTCTTCTTCTCAGTTTTGACCTGTCACTACAGTAACTTTCTATGGCCAGGTTCTTGTGTAGTTGTTGTTGGTCCTTTTTCTTTTTTAGCCCATTTCTGTGCTTTTAATTTTATGTTAAAATAAAGTTGTGTTCAACTCCTGGGGTCCAGGGGCATTGTCCCAAGCTTCAGGCTTATCATGCTGCTTTTTTCAGAGAGAATTATGAAGGTCAGCAAATTTTCAGTTCTTCCAAGATATTATGATCTAATAAGAGATGTGGTCACTGAACTTTTAACATTTGCTCTGTTCTGTGAATGATCATAAGCAATTTTGTAACCCGGATCTGTGATGAGGAACCCATTCCTTTGTGAGCTACCAAAACTACTCTTCTCCACCCTGAAACTTTTATTATGGCCCCTCTTCCCTTTTCCCTGCAAGTGCTAGTGTACTGATGCTCCACCTAGCTCTGGGACTGTGACCCTGACTGTGTATAGGCAATTCAAGATATTCATGTACTCAGCACCAGCAAAGGATCCCCTGGAATCTCCTTCTGACCAGTTTTCCAACCATCTTGCCAGCTGTGGATTCAGAGCCCCTGAAACTTCTACCATTGGGGTAATAATTTCCATGGACTGTTATTGGCTTGTCAATACATGAATTATGTGATGAGTTATTATTGATGAAGTGTAAAAGAGAAGAAAAAGGAAGAGGAGAAAAAAAGGAGGAAGAGGGCAATGAGGAGGATGAGCAACAGAATGAGTATAATGAGATAACTATGGTGGCAGATATGGAAGAGGAGAGTATGGAGACTGAAGAGTGATTTTCATGGAATGTCTATTTTTAGGAACTACAAAGAACAAAAGGAACAAAGTTAATTAGAAATGATAATCAGAAGTATAACTACATAAGTCATTCCCCAACTCCCCTAGAAATCTCATATAGATTAAAATATCAGATTATGATGCTGAAGACTTCCATTGTAGCAGGAAAAATTCCCTGGCTTTCAAGACTCTTTTTCTAATAAAACTTTGTTTACAACTGTGAGCAAAGAAAAAAATGTGGTATCCCCAGCTGGAGGCATTTTGAAGGAAAATATTCACTCAATTTAGAACACATATTTTTTCAATTTTAAAAATATTTAAAAGACTCTTTCCCAACACCTGAGATAACAGAAGGAAATATGAACTGGTCTCAAGCCCAAATAGCATTCTGGGAGGAGCTTAAGAAAGATTTTAAAGACCAAATCAGGGACCAACTTTGAAAAAAAAATTCACTGAAGAAAACAAATCTTTGAAAAGTAAAATTTGTGAAGTAATTGGAGAAAATACCTACCTTTTAAAAGACCTTCAAAAACTAACCAAAGACTATAATTCAACTAAAAATTAGAATCAATCAAATTGAAACCCAGAACTCTATGATGCACCAAGAGTCAATCAAACAAAACATGAAGATTGAAAAATTGGAAGAAAGTGTAAAATATCTCACTGGAAAAACAACTGACCTAGAGAACAGATCCAGGAGACATAAATTAAGAATTGTTGCTCTACCAGAAAGCCACGATGAAAAAAGCAGCTTGGACAATATCCTCCAAGAGATTGTCAAAGAAAAACTGTCCTGAAGTCCTGGAATGAGAAGCTAAAATAGTTATTGAAAGAATTCACCTGACTCCTCCTGAAAGAGATCCCAAATTGAAAACTCCAAGACATATAGTAGCCAAATTCAAGAATTATAACGTTAAGGAAAAGATACTGCAAGTAGTCAAAAAGAAACAATTCAAATATCACAGAGCTACAGTCAGGATCACACAGGAATTAGCAGCTTCTACATTAAAAGATTGGAGGGACTGGTATTTGATGTTTTGTAGGGCAAGAGAGGTAGGAATACAACCAAGGATTGACTACCCTTCAAAACTGAGCATAATCTTTCAGGCAAGGAGATGGTCATTTAATGAAATAAGTGACTTTCAGACTTTCCTGGTGAAAAAGACAGAGCTTATTTGAAAATGTGATCTCCAATTACAAGACTCAAGAAAGGCATAAAATGTAAACAAGGAAAACACAACTTCACATGTACATACATGCACACCCACACACTCATGCACACATGCACATAACTTTTGATGCAAGGGGAGCAAAATGTTCACATCCCTATATGAGGAAGTGATAACTTTCAATATTGAAATTTATATGATTATCAAGACCTTTAAAAGGGTTACACAAAGATAGAGGGTGTGGGTATGAATGAACTAACCTGAAGATTAAAAAAAAAAAGTTATTATGGGGATCAAAGGGACTATAATGGGACAAAAGGAAATTATGAGATAGGAAAAGGTAAATTATGGCATTTGAAGAACATGTGAAACATAAGCACACATTATAGAAGAGGAAAAAGAAACAGGGAGAGGAATATAATTTAAACACTATTCTCTCTGGTTCTGGTTCAAAGAGGGATCAACATAATCAGTTAAGTTTAAGATTCTAATGTGAATAGACAAGTAAATTCATGTAAAAGAGGAAAAGAAGGGAGGGAAAGGAGCACTGTTTGAAATTTACTCTCATTGGTTTGAAGTCAAACCGTGAGTAACATACTCTGATAAATACAAAAATTTACTGTGTGCTATAGGCAGTAGGAGGGTAAGGGAGGAATAAAAAGGAGGAAACAAAAGGGGGATTAGAGGGAAATATTAGAAAGTGGAGAGGGTAGGTAAAGAAGGGTGTCACCAGGTGGGAACACTGAAGGAGGGTGTGGTTAAAAGGGAAAACCTCAAGGAGGGGAAGGGAGAAGGAAGAAACAAAAACATAAGCAGGGGAGGGAATAGGATGGAAGGGAAGAGACAGATAGTCATCATTACTGTGACTATGAATGGCATGAATTCTTAAATAAAACAGAGACAGATAGCCAAATGGATTAAAAACCAGGATCCTACAGTATGCAGCCTACAAGAAACACATTTGAAAGAAAGGGATACCCACAGGTAAAGGTAAAAGGGCGGAGTAGAATATATTATGCCTTAGCTAAATTAAAAAAAAAAAAAACCAACCAGCTGTGGCAATCCTTATCTCAGATAAAGCAAAAGCAAAAATAGATCTAATTAAAAGAGATAAGGAAGGAAACTATAACCTGCTAAAAGGCAAAATCGAGAATGAAGCAATAACATTATATAAGATATATGCACCAAGTGGTATAGCATCCAAATTCCTAGAGGAGAAGTTAAAGGAATTAGAGGAAGAAATAGATAGCAAAACCATACAAGCGGGGGCCCTTAAACTCTGCTCTCTGAACTTAAAAAGTCTAGCCTCAAAATAAACAAGAAAGAAGTTAAGGAGGAGAATAGAATTTTAGAGAGACTAGATATGATATATCTCTGGAGAAAACTGAATGGGGATAAAAAGGAATTTACTTTCATCTCAGCAGTGCATGGTACATACTCAAAAATGGGGCACACTAGGACATAAAAAACTCATATTTCCATGCAGAAAGGCAGAAATATTAAATGCATCATTCTCGTATCATTATGCAATAAAGAGCCTTGGAAAGATAGACTAAGAACTAATTGGAAATTAAACAACTTAATCCTAAAGAATGAGTGGGTCAAACAAGAAATTATAGAAAAAATCAGTAATTTCATTCAAGGGAATGATAATAATGAGGCAACATACCATAATTTGTGGGATGCATTAAAGGAAGTTCTTAGGGGGAGTTTTATATCCCTGAGTGCATACATGATTAAACTAGAGAAAAGGGAGGTCAATGAATTGGGCATATAATTGAAAAATCTAGAAAAAGTACAAATTGAAAATCCCCAGTTTAGTACTAAATTACAAATACTGAAAACCAAAGGAGAGTTTAATAAAATTGAAAGTAAGAAAACTATTGAATTAATAGCTGAAACTAAGAGCTGGTTTTATGGAAACCAATAAAATTGATAGACACTTAGTCAATATGATAAAAAAGAAGAAAACCAAATTATGAGTATCAAAAATGAAAAGGGTGAATCTACCTCCAATGAAGAGGAAATCAAAACAATGTTTAGGAATTATTTTGCCCAATTGTATGCACATAAATTTGACAATCTTAGTGAAATGTAGGAATATTTACAAAAATACAAGTTGCCCAGATTAACTGAAGAGGAAGTAAATTACTTAAATAACCCCACCTCAGAAAAAGAACTCAAAGAAGCCATCAGTGAACTCCTTGGAAAAAACCCCCAGGGCCAGGTGGGTTTATTAGTGAATTCTATCAAACATTTAAAGAACTATTGATTCCAATTGCCTACAAACTATTTAGGAAAATTAGTGAAGAAGGAGTCCTACCTAATTCTTTCTAAGATACAAATATGGTACTGATCCCCAAATCAGGAAGGGATAAAACATCAAAAGAAAATTATAGACCAATTTCCCTCATGAATTTAGATGCAAAAATTTTAAATAAAATATTAGCTAAAAGACTACAACAACTTATCACAAGAATAATACACTGTGATCAGGTAGGATTTATTCCAGCAATGCAAGGATGGTTTAATATTAGGAAAACTATCACTATAATTTATTATATCAACAACAAAGCTAGCAGAAACCATATGATTATCTCAATAGATGCAGAAAAGGCTTTTGACAAAGTACACCATCCATTCCTATTAAAAATACTAGAAAGTACAGGAATAAATGGAGCCTTCCTTAAAATAGTAGATAGCATCTATTTAAGAACATCAGCAAGCATTATATGCAATGGGGATAAATTAGAAGCATTTCCAAGAAGATCACGAGTGAAACAAGAGTGTACACTATCACACCACTTTTTCCATCTGGTACTTTTAGAAATGTTAGCGGTAGGAATTAGAGAAGACAAAGAAATCAAAAGAATCAAATTAGGCAAAGAAGAGACCAAGCTATCACTCTTTGGAGATGATGTGATGATGTACTTAGAGAATCCTAGAGAATTAAGTAAAAAACTACTTGAGCCATTACATAAATTTGGCAAAGTGGCAGGACATAAAATAAACCCACATAAATCCTAGGCATTCCTGTATATCTCTAATGAAACTCAACAGCAAAAGATAGAAAGAGAAATCCCATGTAAAGTTACTGTAGACATTATAAAATGTTTGGGAATCTACCTGCAAAAACAAACCCAGGACCTACCTATATGATCACAACTACAAAACACTTCTCACATAAATAAAGTCAGATCTCACTAATTGGAAAGATATCAATTGCTCGTGGCTAGGTCAAGCTAATATAATAAAAATGTCAATTTTACCCAACCTAAATTATATATTTAGTGCCATACCAATCAATTTACCAAAAAACTACTTTATAGAGTTAGACAAAATAGTAACAAATTTTATTTGGAAGAACAAACGCTCTAGAATATCAAGGGAATTAATGAGAATAAATGCTAGGGAAGGTGGACTAAGCTATACCAGAATTTAATCTGTATTATACAGCAGCAGTCATCAAAACTGCTTGGTATTAGTTGAGGAATAGAGTAGTGGATCATTGGAATATATTGGGTGCACAAGATCCAGCAGTTAATGAGTATAGTAATCTATTGTTTGATAAACCAAAAGGCCCCAGTTTTGGGGATAAGAATGTACCATTTGATGAAAACTGGAATATAGTATGGCAGAAACTGTGCATAGACCATTATCTAACACCATATACCAAAATCAAGTTTAAATGGGTGCATGATCTAGGTATAAAGGATGATACTGTAAGCAATCTGGGAAAGCAAGGCATATTTTACCTTTCAGATTTGGGGAGAGGGAAAGATTTTATGACAAACAAGAATTAGAGAACAGTATAAAATGCACAATGGGTAATTTTGATCACATTAAATTGAAAAGCTTCTTGCAAACAAAGCCAATGTAACCAAGACCAAGAGGGTGGTGGGAAATTGGGAAAGAACTTTTACAACTTATGTCTCTGATAAAGGATTCATTTCTAAAATATAGAGTATCGAGTTGAATCTATAAGAATACAAGTCATTCCCCAATTGATAAATGGTCAAAGTATATGAACAGGCAGTTTTCAGAGAAAGAAATTAAATATATCTATAAGCATATGAATAAATGTTCTAAATCACTTTTGATTAGAGAAATGCAAATTACAACAACTCTGAGGAACCACATCTCACCAGTCAGATTTTCTAAGATGACAGTACAGCAAAATAACAAATGCTGGAGAGGATGTGGGCAATTGGCACACTAATGCATTGCTGGTGGTGTTGAACTGATCCAACCATTCTGAAGAGCAATCTGGAATTATGCCCAAAGGGCTATCAAAGATATCAATTTAGGCTGCTATAAAGAAACACAAAAACAAACAACTTGTTAACAATAAAAACAATGGAAGAGCCATATTGGGCTTCTATAAGAGGCTGTGTACTACTTTTCACTAGAATTCTGAAATTGAAGTCTGGATGACTGCTTGAAAGATGTGGTAATGAACTTACTTTTCTTAGGCTATGGTTTGGGTAAGATGGCATCCACAGTTTTTTCCAAACGAATTCTATAGTTAATAATTTTGGAAGCAAATCTCCAGTAAATTTTGGATGTAAATCTCTAAAGAATGCACATGAATTGTATATTTTTATAATTCTTTGATATTTATATTTTTATTATGAAAGCTTTCAATATTTTCTAATGGTAAGAGGAAATATGACCTTTTGATGGACCATGTGGGATGCAATATCTGATATTTATGATACAAGCATGGACTGCCAAGAATAGTGAAAAGCTCCCTAAAGATAGAAGTAGAACTACTTGATATGTCTGTTGATTTATCAAGAGTTCTTCATAATATATATTTCAAAGTATCTTTGTCCATGGTTGGATGTGAATTCTCCTTTTATTTTCTGCAGTTTTTCATTGGCCAACATGTTCTCTTTGACTCTGCTTTCCTTGTTGTTTTTTTCTGTTCTTAATAACTATTAACACCAAATCTACCTGCTATGTCACAAGCTGTAAACAGCATGAAACCATTCAACCTTTTCAGGAGTGAGCTGCTTTAATGTGGGCTTAGACTTTATTGGGCAAATGCAAATGAGTTTGTGATTTGTTTGTTGTGATGTGTCAGCTCGACATCCATGAGGTGGCACAAATAAGCTACTTAGTAGTAAGCTCCACATAAGTGCTATCAGTCAAGAGATAAAGCTTATTTGGGGATTTATCGATTATTTTTCTCAATATAAAGGCTTGTTCAAATCTTCCTGTGCACTCTTTCTTGTAAGTTTAAGAAACAGGAAATAAACCAACATGGAAAATATAACATTCTGAGTAAATAAGTGTTTGACTACCAGTCTATTATTTCAGTATATTTCAAAGGCCCCTTTTTTCCCCCTTGGCCCTTTTCATATGGTGATTTGAAATCTCTGAAAAAAGAGGCATTTATTTCAGAATTAATCTGGCATTTAAAGTCCTTGACAATCTGGTTAACACCTACATTTTCAGAACTATTTTATATTATTTAACTCTCTGCTTTCTATATATGACAATTTATTTCCCACTTCTATGCATTTAGACAAGTGACCTCCTACTCCTAGAATTTTACTTTCTCCTGATCTTTTTTTTATAGTCACAGTTTACTACAAAGAGCAGCTTTGGTGCCTCCAAACATCAGGGCAGTATAAAATTGAATGAATTCCTAGGCAGATGCTTGGGTCTGTGGTGTCAGTTAAAAGCAATACCAATTCAACAACCATGGAATGCTTGTTTTGTGTGTGTATGTGTATATTTTTAATCCCCAATAGCTTCTAGTAAAGAAAACTTCAAAATTTATGATAATTCCTAACCTCAATTTTATAGGCTACCTATAAAAGCAGAGAAGTTGGCAGAAATAAATTGAAACAGCAAAATAAATGGGTCTAGCCAGCAGTTCCAATAGTTTAAACATTGTCGCAAGCATCATTTATCAAACAGAAAGTCCAAACACACTCTCAGACCAGGTGGTATGAGTATGAGGCTGAATGGCTTTGAGGTTAATAATAAATTAATGAGCAATTTTGGGGGTTGTTTGTATGTTTCTTTTTGGTCATGGGAGTTCTAGGATAACCTTCCTTTAGTTTATTGGTGAACCATCTCAGACATTCTCTGAGTTATAGAATCATTAAGAAAATAATTTGGTATGTGTTAAAAACCAGCATGTACAGAAGATGGCCCTAGGATATTTTGGAAGTTTCTGGGGAGAATTACATCAGGATAAGTGAAGAGGCATGCTTCCCATTTTATACATTTTAATCTTTTCCTTCAAATAAATCAACCACGTCAGCAAAGATTTGAGTATTTATATAGTGTGAGATATGGTGCTATGGACCTTGGAAAATACAAAGAAATATCAACTATGACCCAAGTTTTCCACAAGCGTGCAATACATATTCTCCACATAATTACTTTTCAAATCATACATGATCATGTTCCAGGCACTTTGCTAAGATGTAGGGACACAAATAAAGGCAGAAGGCAGATCTACTTCTCAAGACATTCACAACCTAATGGGTTATGTACAAAAGTATTTATATATACAGGATAAATTAGAGATAACAGAAGAAAGTCACTAAGTCACATTAAGGGATTATTAAAGCCATATTAAAGAGATCATAAAAGATTTCTTGTAAAATGTAAGGTGTTATTTGGGACTTCAAGGAAACAAATGAAAGTTAGGAGGCAGAGAAGTTATGGTAGCAAATCAATGATGTGTAACAATTAGTGCAAACACACTAAGTATGGAGATTGGATGTTTTATGTGCAGAATAGTAAGAAGGTCTGTATTACTGGATTAGAGATATGAGAAGAGTAGAAAGTTAGGATGGGGCAAGTTTATGAAGGGCTTTGCATGCCAGATGATTTTATTTTAAATTTTGTGGGGATTGTTCAATGAGTGCTCTGTCAGGGACAGATCTGTATATTATACAGAACAATTTGTACTGCTGAGTAGAGGATGTACTAGAAAGAGGAGAGTCTTGATTTAGGGAAACCAAATAGATGGCTATTAAAAGATTCCAAGTATGAGGTGATGGCAGGAAAACCAGGATGATGAAAGTCTTAGGTCATAGAAGTGAGCATATATGAGAGATGTTATAAATGTTTAAATGATAGGATTTGGCAAATTATTTTAAATATGGGAGTTAAAATTTGATAGGTTGCATATGATACCTAAGTTGCTAGCCTGGTTGTGTTTTGTGTTTTGTTTTTTGAGGGTAGTGGTACTCTCCACAGAAATAAGAAAGCCAGGAAGAAGACAGAACTTATAAATAAAAAATATTAGTTCAATTTGGGAATGTTCAAATTAAGAAGTTTACTGGCCATACTATTTGATATGTCCCCAAAAAAGCTGATATAAGAGGGTAGGGATGGGAAGAGATGTTAGGGATATATAAGCAGATGTGAGAATCATTAACTTGGTCAGACTTTGAGAGATAGTGGAGGATGAGAGACTTTGGTGTGCTATGGTCTATAAGGTCACTGAGAGTTGGACATTACTAAATGATTGAACAAAAACAGCAAAATGGCCTTTTCCCAGTCTGCATCATTTATTTACCTCTCTATAGACTTTGATATTGTTAATCATCCTATTCTTGATGTTTTTTTTTCTCTAGTTTTTGTGACAATACTATATGTCAGGAACTTTGCTAAGATCTAGGGACATGAATAAAGGCAGAAGACAGTCTTACTTCTCCAGGTATTCACAACCTAATGGGTTATGTACAAGCAAGATATATACAGGATAGATTAGAGATAATTAATAGATGGAGGATACAAACTCTGGGTTTCATCTTTTACATTGAACCACTCGGTTTCTTTTCCTGAACCTTAATTTATATCAAGTCCACTAATTAAGGTTCCCTAAAGCTTATATTCTAGTTCCTTTTCTTTCAACAAGAGAGCAAGAGGAAGACACAATAGAAGAGGGTGAAGAGAGAAAAAAATTCCATATGTGTGTATAGGTTAAAGTTTTGGTTTTTTTTTCCTCTGTTATTCAAATTTTTTCCTAGAATTATATGATTGAACTACTAAAGGAATTGGATTCTTAACTGAAAAAAAATATCTCCTTTTATAAGAATAAAATAATAAAATTTAAAAATAGTAAATACATCACCTTAATAACTTTTGGTTCAACTTTTCATTTTCTATTTTAATAAAGAAGTTATTTCAAAATATTAAAATCCTATAGCTGGAGGGGTAAGATGTACTGTAAATAGCTGCTGACATATTTTGCTTTTCCATCACTGTGTGTGGTGGCTGCTGTCAGTGTTATAGTCTCCAAATAGAAAAAAAAGAGTCACTGATATTTCTGTTATGACAGATATTATGAACACTAAATAAACAAATATTAAAGATACTGAGGGTAAAGGGAAGTTTCTTCTTCTAAAGGAAATTATTGATGAAATATCAAGATAAACACATTATGACAATATATTCTATGTGTGTATATTCATGTGCATATGGATTATATTATATTGGACTATATTAAATCATATCATAATATATTGTGTATTACTGTTGTACTTGCTAGGTTTGCCTATACAAGACTAGACTAGACTACTGTTTTATTCAAAATATAAATATGTCATTAACAAATGGAGAAAAAATAAAGTAAGAATATCTAGCTTACCTTGATAAGTTCATATCATCAATCAAATCAAGTTGAACTTCATTTCAAGGTAATTAAAAACTAATATATGGCATTGTTGAAACACTGTTAGTGACATTTAAAAAACTATGGGAAAAGGGAACAACTGTTAAAAGGAATTGTTGACAAAAATTAATCAAATAAACATATAAAAATAGAAAAATTAACGGTCTTGAAAATAGAAAATAGAGAGCAGTAAAGTTGATTTTAATTCCTTGTAGAATTCTGAAATGTATTATTAAAAGAATGATTGGTGGTATCCTGAATTTTTATCTTTATCTGTCTTTGTACTTCTAGTATAAATAATTTTGAAATATATATGAACATAAATTCGTATCATTACATCTGTTGATAACCTTACTCCAAAGTCAATTATTATTCATCCTCACCTTAACCTCCAGGCTTTCTACCTCTCAGTATTCTCTCCTCTTCACTCTCTGGCTTCATATTTCTTCTTTGCTCAATTCCTGGCACATAGAAAATAATAATAAATGTTTATTTCATTGATTCTGTACCTTAGCATTATTTACATTTAACCAGAATAAATTTACAATGCTTTTGCTCTTGAATAGCTTATGCTTTCCTATCACTGTGCATTCATATTGGAAAAAATTACACCCCTTATTAAACTCACCATTAATTTCAGCTGCTTCACATAAACTACTGAATGGAGATGGAGGATGTCAAGAAAACTTTCTGACCAAATTCTCTCTAAAATGAAACTATCTAATCCCTAATGGTCCTCATTACTCCTTAACTGATTCTACTATTCCATTCCCCATAATAGTAGTTTTAAACTTCTCCTACACTCACATAATATTTTATTGAAGAAAGAAACAGTTAACTTTCAACTCCTTGTGTTCCCTTCTCTATGTCTCCAAAGCCCTTGACATCATTCCCCATTATTTCTCTTTCCTCCATTCTATGATTACAAGATGAGTGACTTTTTCTTCATAAAAGAAAAACAAATGAGAGGCCTGGACACTGCAGCATGCAGAGAGGCCCAGATGAGGCCAAATCAATGTGGCAGCAAGCTGGCACACCAAGCACAAGGGCCATTGCCAGGCCTATCACCAAAGGGCTGGGACTGGACAGAGCAGGGTAAGCATCAAATGCAGGGCCCCTGGCAGGAGCAGCAACTACTCCTGGGACTACCAATCCACAGCCCAGAAATTTAAAAAAGCCCCTCTCTGGACCTCCAGGGTCCAGGATAGCAGAATGAACCCTGGATGCTCCAATCCTCCCCACCACCCTGAAAACATAGTAATTATTGCCCCAGGGCAAAACTTTAACCCATAAAGGCTTGGGAAACCTAGAGGAAGGGTGTGGCTAGGGCCCTGCCTCAAAATGGCTAGAAAGCAGACTGTAAAGACAAAGACTCTGGAGTCCTGCTATCCTGAGAGGGCAGAACCAAATTCAGATGGAGACAGTGTTGACTCCACACCCACAGCTGAAGCATCAGCAGGTAACTGGTCTCAAGCACAGAAAGCATTTTTAAATGAGCTCAAAAGGAACTTTGAAAACCAAATTAGAGAGATAGAAGATAAAAGCTATAATTCTTTTAAAATCACACTTGCAAAATTAGAAAAACATTACAATGAAGCAAACAGCTCCTTAAAAAGAAAAATGTGTATTTTGGAAAAGGAGCTCCAAAAACTAACCCAGGAAAATAATTCACTAAAAATGAGAATCAACCGAATTTAAGTGAATAACTCTATGAGGAACCAAGAAGTAGTCAAACAAAACATCAAGAATGAAAAATTAGAAAAAGAGTTAAAATATCTCAATGGAAAAATACCTGACCTGGAAAAAAGATCCAAGAGAGATAATCTGAGAATCATAGGCCTACCATAAAAATATGATGAAAAAATGAGCCTGGACAACATCTTCCAAGAGCTCCTCAAGGAAAACTTTCCTAAGATATTACAACCAGAGGGTAAAATAGAAATCAAGAGAATACACCAGACACCTCCTGAAAGAGATCCCAAATTGAAAAGTCCTAGAAATGTTGTGGCCAAACTCCAGAACTATGAGGTAAAGGAGAAAATACTACAAGCGACCAGAAAAAAAAAAAAAATTCAAATATAGTGGAACCACAGTGAGTATCACACAGGATTTGGCAGCCTCTACACTGAAAGATCAGAGGAAGTGGAATACAATTTTTCAAAAGGCAAAAGAGCTCAGGTTACAACCAAGGATCACCTACCCAGTCAAACTGACCATATTCTTCCAGTCAAAGAAATGATCATTCACCAATATAACAGATTTCCAACCTTCCAGATGAAAAAGCCAGAGCACAATGGAAAATGAAACCTCCAATTATGAGACACATGAGAAAAATAGAAAGGTAAACAAGGAAAACACAAACACACACACACACACACACACACATCCTATTATCTAATAAGTGCAAACTGTTTGTAGATACGTAGAGGGTATGAGTATAAATTATACAAAATGATGATAAAAAAAAAAACTTATTAAGGGCTGTACATGGACTGCAATGAAAGAAGAAGAAAGAATGATGTGGAAAAGGGTAAATTATGCCACACAAAGAGACATAAAAACAATATAGCAGAGGGAATGAAGTTGGAGAGATGAGTATTATATGAGCTTTTCCCTCATTAGTTCTGGTGTAAGGAGGGAATAACAGAATCAGTTAATCTCCTCCTTCTTTTACTCCTTCTCGTCTTCTTAAGAATATAAACTCTCTTTTTGTTTTTTGTCTTTGTCTCTCCTATGTCTAGCATGTGGTATGTAGTTAACAAAGCATTTTATTTGATTTTCTACATCTGGAATTGTTTCTTTTTACCACTTGACTGGACTAATCTTAATTCTCTCCACCTGCCAAATTAAAGTCAGATCAAATATTACCTAACTTAGATTCATTATGCTATGATATTGGGGTTTATACACTCATTCACTTATCATCAATTATAACTTATGTGTCTTTTATAGTCCTTTGCTAAAGTAGAAGTTCCATGATGGCACATAACATTTTATTCAAACTTTTCTTATAACCTCTAGCAGCAAGTCCATTCCTTAGCGCACAGTATGGTCTTAAATTAAAAGGCTATTGAATTGAATTTAATTGCTATATGATTGATGTAATACATTTCAACTTAAGTTTGTTATTATTCTGGACAAAATATTTAAATACTGCCTTAGTCAATGTGGTGATTTATACTATTCTAATGACCTAATTAGGTTAACAGTATAGTCATTCATTTGCACAGTGGACAAACTATGTAAATCAGTTTTTGAATGATCAATTTGCTCTTCTCTTTGAGATATTTCTATTTCTAAAATAATGCAAGGAAATTCTTTGGGGAAACTTGTTTTACCTTTATCCCCCTCATCTTATCTTACTTACTACTATTAATTTCACTCTGTTGCATTCTATTTTCTAACTTCTTAAACATATATCTATTCAGATAAAAATTAATCTTGAAAGAATCAACTAACACCTTGAAAGTGAAATAATCTTTATTCCTTAGAAATCCATTTTGGCAGGTTTAAGGACATTATAAAAAAACAACTATGACCCATGAAATCCTTTCACGTCTTTTGTTTTTGATAATCTCTGCCTTCAAAAGAAGTTTAGTTTTGGGGCGGCTAGGTGGCGCAGTGAATAGAGCGCCGGCCCTGGAATCAGAAGGACCTGAGTTCGGAGCTCGGCCTCCAACACTTAATCCGCACAAACAAAAACCTAGCCGTGTAACCTTGGGCAAGTTACTTAACCCCAATTGCCCTAAAGGGGCGGCTAGGTGGCGCAGTGAGTAAGAGCGCCGGCCTCGGAGTTTGGATGACCCGAGATCAGATCCGGCCTCAGAAAATGAGCACCCACGCATAAATCAAATGAATAGCCGTGTAACCTTGAGCAAGTTACTTAACCCCAATTGCTTTAAAAAAAAAAAAAAAGAAGAAGTTTAGTTCTAAATGTTACTATATATTCCATGTAATCTCCTCATCAAGAAATGATGCAAAGGAAGGCTATTCTTTTGGCAACAGTTTTGAAAATAGTTGGTGGCAATATTTCTTATGAAATGAAGTCTCTCTATGGGCTATATATCACAATATAATTTTTTAATGGACAACCATATAATGGAAGCTCTTTGATAATAGAGTCCTTGAGTGAGATGTAAAGTATTGGACGACATATACTGGGTTGGGTATTTGACACAACAAAATTACTAAATTGACAGTTGTTAGTGTCCTTTGTTATCCACATTTAGTTATAGCATCTCATAACTATGTAATTAATTAGAATGTCATTCAAGTTATCAAACATCACTCTCATCTAAACCCTTACATGGTAAAAAGGTGACTAGAAAATGATTGAGAGATACTATATTAAAGTTATCCATATAGACAATATGTATGTATATATATATATATGTATATACGTATACAAAATATATATATATATATATACATATATACATACACATCAATATTTTAATAATACGAAACTACTGATTCCTTTAAAATTTAATGTACAAAATATATCCGTATATATATATATATATATATATATATATATATATATACATGTAGGTTTCTTTATATATAATGCTTATATTTACTTACTGTTGTGCTCTTGAAATTATTTTTTTTTCATTTATAATACTCATTTGCAATTTAGAAAACAGACAAAACCTGAATTCTGTTCTGTAACATAAGTGGTAAATAGACCTTCTGATATACATAATAGAGATGCAAAAACAATTCAGTTGAAATTTTCCTGATTTCATTCTCCATCAGTATTGTCACATTCATATTACATATTTTATGTTGACTTTCTTCTCTTGCTACATTTATCTCCCAAGGTAGTAGCTTTACTTACTTCATTAGAAATTTAAATGTCTTTTTCCCAATTTTTTGTTAATCATTTATTGGTAGAGACACTGCTAGATAATATTCTTTTCCCATCCATTTTTTCTTAGAATGATTCCTCTCTAAACTGACTTGCTACTTCCTCAATTTCAGTGATTGCACTTTCCTTTCCAGATCATTTTCAAATATAATTTATGCATCAGTGAGGAAGAAAAGAATCTATTCTTCATTCTCTCTCCTGATTGTTATTTTCTAGTTCAATTTCTTGAAAGATGATACCAAAATGATCACATTTGACTTTAGTGGAATTGTCTCTGGGCTTCATTAATTTTAACTATGCAGAATATGGGTTTCAACATATAATTTTAATTATATATTTGCAGAACATTTCTTTTAGAATATCTCTATGAATTATACTCAAATATATTGAGTGCAGCCCAGAATTTCTAATGCCAATCTGCTTTACATTCATTTATTGGGCGTGGTAAACTCTGTAGAATATCACATTGCTTTTCACATGCATTGATACATTATGGTAACTTTTCTACAACCTGTTTAATGTAAAAAAAAACAAACACTGACCTTTTTCCTCTGTGAGGAGGGGGAAAAAATCACTGTAATGCAAAGGAGATTCGTTCAAAGATCACTTATTTCATGCTTTTTTAAAAATTAATTTATTAGTTTAGTTTCAGTTAACAAGATTCAATTCCATAGTTCCTTGATTTTCAAATTTCCTTTACTTCCTCCCCCTCCCCCATGACAGCCTATAGTCCAGTACAGGATCTGCAAATGCATTCATATTAGACATTATTCCAATTACAAAGGCTTATTGTACTAGGTGGGAGGAAATATGGTAGGGAAGAAATAAAACCAAACAATGAAAAGGATCATTCAGTTTGCTTCCATCAGGATTCAGGCTCAGTTCTTTCTAGTTATATCTCTGGATGGCGCATTTCTCACTTTCTTGAGACTTTTGGGATTGACTTATATCACTGTATTGCTGAAAAGAGTCCAGTCTGTCATAGTTGGTCATCACAGATACAGTATGTCTGTGATTGTATACAAATTTCTTCTGATTCTACTCTTCTTGCTCAGCATCAGTTTGTATAAGTCTCTCCAGGTAATTATGAGATCCGTCACCTCCTCATTTCTTATAGCACAATAATATTCCATTACATTCACATACCACAACGTGTTTGGCCATTCCCTAATGGATGGGCACCCCTTTAGTTTCCAATTCTTTGCAACCACACAAAGGGCTGCTAAAAATATTTTTGCACATATGGGTCTTCCTCCCACTTCTATGATCTCTTTGGGACATAACCCTAGAATTGGTATTGTTGGGTTAAAGGGTATGAAATTATTTATAATCCTTTGGGCATAATTCCAGATTGCTCTCCAGAATGGTTGGATAAGTTCACAACTCCACCAGCAATGCATTAGTGTTCCAATTTGTCCACATCCTCTCCAGCATTTGTCACTTTCTTGTTTTGTCATCTCAGTCAATCTGACTGAATGATGTGGTATCTCAGAGTTGTTTTGATTTGCATTTCTCTAAACAATAGTGATTTAGAGCATTTCTTCATATATTTATAGATATCTTTAATTTCTTTCTCTAAAAACTGCCTGTTCATATCCTTTGACCATTTATCAATTGGGGAATGACTTGTATTCATATAGAATTGGCCCAATTATCTATAAATTTTAGAAATGAGTCCTTGATCAGACACACAAGTTGTAAAAATTCTTTCCCAATTTCCCACCTCCCTCTTGATCTTGGTTACATTGGCTTTGTTTGTACAGAAGCCTGTCAATTTAATGTAATCAAAATTACCATTTTGCATTTTAAAATGCTCTCTAAATCTTGTTTGGTCCTAAAATCTTCCCCTCTCTATAAATCTGTCAGGTAAACTATCCCTTGCTTTCCCAAATTGCTTACAGTATCATCCTTTACACCTAGATCATGCACCATTTAGACTTGATTTTGGCATATGGTGTTAGATGCCTATGTTAGATCTATGCCTACTTTCTGCCATATTGTATTCCAGTTTTCCCAGCAGTTTTTGTCAAATAGTGCATTCTTATGCCAAAAACTGGGGTCTTTGGGTTTATTGAGCAACAGATTACTATATTCATTAACTGCTGGGTCTCCTGTGCCTAATCTATTCCATTGATCCACTACCCTACACCTTTGCCAGTACCAAGCAGTTTTGATGACTGCTGCTGTATAATACAGATTAAGATCTGGCATAGCTAGTCCACCTTCACTAGCATTTCTTTTCATTAATTCCCTTGATATTCTAGACTGTTTGTTTTTCCAAATAAATTTTGCTATTATTTTGTCTAACTCTACAAAGTAGTTTTTTGGTAAATTGATTGGTGTGGTACTAAATATATAGTTTAGTTTGGGTAAGATTGTCATTTTTATTATATTAGCTCGACCCAGCCACGAGCAATTGATATTTTTCCAACTATTTAGATCTGATTTTATTTGTGTGAGAAGTGTTTTGTAGTTGTGATCATATAGATTCTGGGTTTGTTTTGGCAAGTAGATTCCCAAATATTTTATAATGTCTACAGTGACTTCAAATGGGATTTCTCTTTCTATCTCTTGCTGTTGAGTTTCATTAGAGATGTACAGGAATGCTGAGGATTTATGTGGGTTTATTTTATATCCTGCAACATTGCCAAATTTATTGTTTTTTATTTTTATTTATGAATTTATTAAGTTTTTTAATTGATTCTCAAGGATTCTCTAAGTATATTGTCATATCATTTGCAAAGAGTGATAGCTTGGTCACTTCTTTGCCTAATTTGATTCCTTTGATTTCTTTTTCTTCTCTAATTGCTACTGCTAGTGTTTCTAGTACCAAAGTGAATAAGAGGGGTGATAGTGAACACCCTTGTTTCACTCCTGATCTTATTGGAAAGGCTTCTAGTTTATCCCCATTGCATATAATACTTGCTGATGGTTTTAAATAGACGCTATCAACTATTTTAAGGAAGGCTCCATTTATTCCTATGCTTTCTAGTGTTTTTAATAGTAATGGAAGTTGTACTTTGTCAAAAGCCTTTTCTGCATCTATTGAGATGATCATGTGGTTTCTGCTAGTTGTATTGTTGATATGCTCAATTATACTGATGGTTTTCCTAATATTAAACCATCCTTGCATTTCTGAAATGAATCCTACCTGATCAGAGTGTATTATTTTTGTGATAAGTTGTTGGAGTCTTTTGGCTAATATTTATTTAGAATTTTTGCATCTAAATTCATGAGGGAAATTGGTGTCTAATTTTTTTCTCTGTTTTATCTCTTCCTGATTTAGGAATCAATACCATATTTGTGTCATAGAAAGAGTTTGGTAGGACTCCTGAACTAATTTTCCCAAATAGTTTGTAGAGTATTGGAATCAATTGTTCTTTAAATGTTTGATAGAATTCACTTGTCAATCCATCTGGCCCTGGAGATTTTTTCCTAGGGAGTTCATTGATGGCTTGTTTGATTTCTTTTTCTATGGTGGGGTTATTTAGGTAATTCACTTCCTCTTCAGTTAATCTTGGGAACTTTTAATTTTGTAAATATTCATCCATTTCACTAAGATTGTCATATTTATGTGCATACAATTGGGAAAAATAATTCCTCATTATTTTTTTGATTTCCTCTTCATTAGAGGTAGATTCACCTTTTTTATTTTTGATACTCATAATTTGGTTTTCTTCTTTCCTTTCTTTTATCATATTGACTAAGGGTCTATCAATTTTGTTGATTTTTTCATAAAACCAGCTCTTAGTTTTATTTATTAATTCAATAGTTTTCTTAATTTCAATTTTATTAATCTCTCCTTTGGTTTTCAATATTTCTAATTTAGTACTAAATTGGGGATTTTCAATTTGTTAATTTTCTAGCTTTTTCAATGGCATGTCCAATTCATTGACCTCCCTTCTCTCTGCTTTAATTAAGTATGCACTCAGGGATATAAAACTTCCCCTGAGAACTTCCTTTAGTGCATCCCACACATTTTCGTATGTTGTCTCATTATTATCATTCTCTGGAATGAAATTATTGTTTGTTTCTATAATTTCTTCTTTGACCCATCCATTCTTTAGGATTAAATTGTTTAATTTACAATTAGTTTTTAGTCTATCTTTCCCTGGCCCTTTATCGAATACAGTTTTTATTGCATCATGATCTGAGAATGATGCATTTAATATTTCTGCCTTTTTGCATTGTATTGTGAGGTTTTTATGCCCTAGCACATGGTCTATTTTTGAGTATGTACCATGCACTGCTGAGAAGAAAGTAAATTCCTTTTTATCCCCCTTTTTATCAGTTTTCTCCAGAGATCCATCATATCTAGTCTCTCTAAGATTCTCTTCACCTCCTTAACTTCTCTCTTGTTTATTTTGAGGTTAGATTTATCGAGGTCAGAGAGGGGGAGATTAAGGTCCCCCACTAGTATAGTTTTGCTATCTATTTCTTCCTCTAATTCCTTTAACTTCTCCTCTAGGAATTTGGATGCTATACCAATTGGTGAATATATATTAAGTAGTGATATTGCTTCATTCTTGATGGTGCCTTTTAGTAGGATATAGTTTCCTTCCTAATCTCTTTTAATTAGATCTATTTTTGCTTTTGCTTTATCTGAGATAAGTATTGCTACACCTGCTTTTTTTTACTTTAGCTGAGGCATAATAAATTTTACTCCAACCTTTTACCTTTACCCTGTGGGTATCCCTTTATTTCAAATGTGTTTCTTGTAGACAGCAAATTGTAGGATTATGGTTTTTAATCCATTCTGCTATCTGCCTCTGTTTTATGGGAGATTTCATCCCATTCACATTCACAGTAATGATGACTATCTGTCTCTTTCCCTCCATCCTATTCCCTCCCCTGTTTATGTTTTTGTTTCTTCCTTCTCCCTTCCCCTTCTTGAAGTTTTCCCTTTTGACTGCCCCCTCCCTCAGTGTTCCAACCCAGTGACACCCTTCTTAACCTACCCTCTCCCCTTACTACTATTTTCCTCCCTTCTAATCCCCCCTTTAGTCTCCTCCTTTTCACCCCCCCTTACCCTTCCACTATCTATAGGACACAATAAATTTTTATACTTATCAGAGTAAATTACTCCCCATTTGAATCCAAACCAATGAGAGCAAATTTCAAATAGTGCTCCTCTCCCTCCCTCCTTTTCCTCTATTTAATTAATTCATGTTTCTATTCATATTAGAATCTTTAACTTCACTGATTAAGTTGATCCCTCTTTGATCCAGAACCAGTGAGAATAGTGTTTAAATGATGTTCTTCTCCCTCTTTCTTTCCCCTCTTCTATAGTGTGTTTTGATGTCTCTTCAGATGGCATATTTTACCTTTACCTAGGTCATCCTTTCCTTTTCCCCATTACAGTCTCTTTGATACCCTTAATAGTCTTTTTTTTTAGACTTCATGTTAGTGCATTCATGCCCACACCCTCTGTCTAAGTATAACACTTTTGAAGGACATGATAATCATAAAGATTTCAAATATTGACAGTTATCATCTCCACATATAGGTATGTGAACATTTTGCTCTTGTTGCATCCCAAGTAATGAGCATGTGTTTGTGGGTGTGGGTGTGTGCACTTATGCATGTGTGTGTCTGTGTTACCCTTGTTTACCATTTTATGTCCTTCTGGAGTCTTGTAATTGGAGATCAAATTTTCCATTGAGCTCTGGCTTTTTCATCAGGAAAGTCTGGAAGTCCCTTATTTCATTAAACTTCCATCTCCTTGCCTGAAAGATTATGCTCAGTTTTCCTGGGTAGTTAATCCTTGGTTGTAGTCCTAGCTCTCTTGCCCTATGAAATATCAAATTCCAGTCCCTCCACTCTTTTAATGTAGAAGCTGCTAGGTCCTGTGTGATCCTAACTGTAGTTCCTCGATATTTTAATTGTTTCTTTTTGGCTGCTTGTAGAATTTTTTTCTTTAATGTTGTAATTCTGGAATTTGGCTACTATATTTCTTGGAGTTTTCAGTTTGGGATCTCTCTCAGGAGGAGTCTGGTGAATTCTATCGATAGCTATTTTATCTTCTGATTCCAGGACCTCAGGACAGTTTTCTTTGACAATCTCTTGAAGAATGTTGTCTAGACTGCTTTTTTCATCATGGCTTTATGGTATACCAATAATTCTTAAGTTGTATCTCCTGGATCTGTTCTCTAGGTCAGTTATTTTTCCAGTGAGATATTTTACATTTACTTCCAATTTCTCAATTGTTTTTTTTTTTATTGACTCCTGCTGTATCATAGAGTTCTGAGTTTCAGTTTGATTGTATCTAATTTTTAGTGAATTATGGTCTTCAGTTAGTTTTTGAAGTTCCTTTTTTAGGGAGGTATTTTCTTTTTCCAAGTTGGTCATTGCCTCCCTGATTTGGTCTTTAAAATTTTTCTTAAGCTCCTCCAGGAATGCTATTTGGGCTTGAGACCAGATCATGTTTCCTTCTGTGGTCTCTGGTGTGGGCAGAGAGTCTATATTGTCCTGTGTGTTTTGTTGTTCTTGCCCTGTATAGTATGCTCGAATAGACTTTCTTGCCTTCCCCTTCTCCTTTTCAGCTTCCTTCCTTCCCATTGTGACTTCCTGTTTCTTAGTGTCTCAGGCTATGAGTTTGAGGCCTGATCCTTGACTTTGAATACCTCTGGGTGGCTAGTTTATGGCTAAGTCAGGGAAGTCAGTGAGGAATGTAGATGTGTAGGTGGGGATGAGTCTGACCACTTCAGATTTCTGCCTCTATACCCCTGGGCTATAAGTAGGCTTTTGTTGGTGAGGTGAGGTGGGGCTTGTTGGGTCCCCTCCCTCTCTTCTCTTTCAGATTCCTGGCTGTCTCACTTACACCCTTTCTTGGAGATTCTCAAGCCTGAGGTTATTTCCATTAACTTGGGATTTCAATCTGGGTGGGAGACTTATCTTTGGGTTTTCTGCTTCATGAAGGAGGGATGGGAGGATCAGAGCAGCTAGAACTTACTTTGCCATTCCAGCCCCTGTATTATACAGGCAGGCAGTTTCTAAATTTCCAGGCTGGGGGCTGAATGCAGCCAGAGAAGCCACTCTCTCCACTGGGGGCCCGACTCTCCTACCTGGCTCCAATGATCCTTTCCCTCTTGGAGATGACTGCGATTCATCCTTGGTAAGTCTGCAGGCTGGGGCTTTTTCTCTCTCTGGTGTAGTCTGCTTGTCTGCTCTTAGGTCTGAGCTGTGCAGACCCCAAGCACTCTGCGCTCTACCTGTCTGGACATACTGGGCAACCTCCTGGGCTGGACTCTGCCACGCTCTGTCTTCCAGTGGGCTCTGTCACTCCAGAATCTGCTCAGATTCACCCTTTGAGACTTAGTGCTGGAGGAGCTCAGTGAGGTTACTGCTTCCTATCCTCCATCTTGGCTCCGCCCCTGTATTTCATGCTTTGAAATCTGACAAAACAATTGGCATGATTATGTCCCTCTTCCAATTCATTTTATAAATACAAAAGTCTTTGAATAGATATATTACAATATACGCTAATTTGTACTCACCATTTTCTAATCCAGGCATTCAAGACTATTGCAATACTAAAATACTGAATCAATATTTTAGTCATTCTCTCTTGGCTTCAGATTCTTGTCCATTAATTCATCCTACAAATATATCATGCCACATAGTAAAACATGACTTTCTCCTCTCTTCACCACCACCCTATATCAACTGTGAATTTGTAATTATGGATTAGATCTAGAGGATCATTCAGGATCCAACTAGTCCAAACCACATATCTTACAGATGATGAAAATGAGGCCCAGGGTGGTTAATTGACTTGCTCAAGTTCTCACAAAAAGTAAACAGAAAAGACAGGATTTTAACATAGGCCTCCCGTATTGAGAATCAGTCCTTTTTCTTCTCAACCACAACACCCTAGGAGATGAATCAGGCAGAATCTATTCTAACTTTTGTCACTCTATATAACATAATCCTGTTATTTATAAATGATAGAGAAGGTTATTGGGTGTAGAAATAAGAAGGTACATATTTCCAAGGGAAAAAAAGAAGGAAAGAATGGGGGAGAGAGAAAGAGAGTGAGGGAGAGAGGGGGGTAGTGAGGAGGAAAGAAGGAAATAATGAAGGGAAAAGAGAGAGAAAGTATGAGACAATAGAAGAATGAAATAAAGAGAGAAACTAAGAATGAAAGAAAGAAGGATAAAGAAAGAAAAAAGAAAAGAAAGGAATGAAGGAAGGAAGGAAGGAAAAAAGAAAAAAGAAAGAAGGAAAGAAAAGATAAATTTATATGTAGACTTTTTTTCCTTTCAGCATATTGCCGCAGAGAAATCCCTGAGCTGTTCATTAAAAACAACAAAATTAAGTATACAGCAAAAGAAAAAGGAAAGATATACATATAAAAATGAACCCAGCATGCATGTTATAGACAATTGAACTAATTTTTGGGCAACCACATTATTTCATTTTGATCAGATCAACATCAGTTATTCTGAGTCAGTCTCATTCCACTAACTTTCATGATAGTTATTGTCTTTAAATGCAACCATATCAAATCATTGCTAGTTCCATGTAATTCACATGCCACTGTATGAATCTTTACTATATTAATTTCAAATTCAACCATATATTTCAACAATTAAAATTCTAAAAGCCATCAAATCCAATTCATGTTATATATTGCCAGGAAAACTTTGTTTTGGCCTCTATTTAAATTATTATTTCTTGAATTCCTCATGCACTATTTTTTGTAGCATTTGTATGATACATAAACATGTATTGTTTTGCATTTCATATGTGCTTTGATTCCTATCCCTAAAATGACTAATTGCTTCTATAGAATGGAAGATATTTAGGTTTTTAAAATAAAATTTTGATATATTTTTTTACATTTTCTTCTTTTCCCAGTGTGTCTCCCTCACTTTCACCTTCTACACACTTATCATTTTTAATTAAAAATAAACAAAAATAAGGCAAAAAAACAAGAGTTCATCAAAACTAAACAGTATATCAAAAGAAAAAAATCTGCCACTAAATGCATTTCTATCATCCTCCACTTTTGATAAAGAGCAGAAGAAACTTTTGTATTATAATTTTGTAATAGGTATTTCACTTATTTTCTTTTTCTTTACATTTTCATTGTGGTACTTAGTGTGTGTGTGTTGTGTTCTTGGCTCTACTTATTTCCCTTTGTCCAGTATTAGATGCTAAGTATTTGTCAAGCATTGTGGTAGACTTCGGCAATACTAAATGGAATGGAAATAAGTAGAAAGAAATACAACACCTTACCCTAAAAAAAGCTTACATTTCAATGGATGAAGATAACTTGTAAAAGGAAGCTGAAGAGTTGTGGGTATGTTGTGGTTAAAATACCTTCATGAAGGCATGGTAGAGAAAAGTAAGTTAGGAGTGCATCTTAGAGATGAATAAAGATATAGATTGCCTTGACATTTTGCTTAAAATGAAGCTTCTGGGAATAACCAGTCAATTAAAGTAAGGAGCCATAGTGACAGAGGGTACTTCCAGAACAACAAGTATAGGGGTCAAGTGAACTTCCAGGATGAAGAAGGTTCTGTGGCATGATAGAAAATTCCAGGAAGTCTGGTGTAATGACAGTACTGATGAAAAGATAGCTTAAAAAAAAGAGTAATACTTTTAATTACTAAGCCATTAAGCACAAGCTTCTTAAAACTTTGGTTTCATTCCCTTATTGGTGCTTAGTAAAAACATATTGACAGATCACAAATATTTGCTGTGGTTCCCACCAACTCTAAATTGTAAATATGGTTAGGTGCAATGATAACAAATGAGACAAACTTTCTTTCAGTAAGGAAAAATCATTCCTTAAAGGAGATGTGTAATTAAGGTAATTATCAAAGATAGAAAAAAAAAAAACAACATATTGCCAACAAGTGAAAAGTAAGAATTATTATAACCACTCTCATTCTCTCTATAATTAATTATATATTTAATGTAACCATTTTAGAAGTGTCACTCTGGTCAAAATATTCACAATGCTTTCCAAAACAATATTTCACAAAGAACAATTCATTTTCCATGATTCATATTTATGCTAAATGCAAGCTTCTAAATATTGCATAATAGCAAAAAATTAATTTATCAATATAATCCATAGACATCACTATGAATTTATTTATCATGTTATGTTATAGAAAATCACCGTGATTTTGATGTAATTTTTAAGGCCAGCAAGTTTTATCAGAAATATTCAGATAACTGATGGAACAAAATGCTAAATGTGAGTTATACAAATTATGTTGTCAGTCCTAAAATTTTTGCATATGCAAATTCCCTTTTCACGAACAAAAAAGAAACATATGGAAAAACATAATTTTATGTTACCATTTATATAATCAAATGGATTTATGATATCCTACATATAACTTCTAGCAATTAAAGTAACAACCTAGCCATCCCTGCAAGTTCTCTGTGACTCTTGTTCATGACTACCTATAATTTCACAACAAATTTTCTTACTAATATACTATGGACTCTGCTTGAGTTAAATTGATATAAAAAGAATAAAGTGTGTATGCTGTCCATCAGTTATGCTTGTTTTTGCCAAGGCTCAATCTTCCTTCTCTTTTGATCACAAATTGTCACCCAACTATTTACATAGATATATGGATTGTGTGTTTCAAACTTACACATATTTCTGTATGTTCCATTGATTTATCTAAGTAGATATAAGAAAAGTCCATTAAGTTTTTCCAAACAAATGTTATTAGAATGCATAACCACCTCATGTTGAAAATAGATGAATTTTGAATTTTTAAATAACATTTCACAAATTCATGATAAATGGCAGGCTGTGAGTCCATGGACTAAAAATATGGAAGGAAAAATGAATCAAATAGGATAGGAGGTCCCAAAATATGAATTTCTATACTGTATACTGGTAAAATGTGATACTTTAATATCCTTATTGAATAGAATCAAATGGATCCAAAATGTTTCATGAATTATTGCAATTAGCAAATTACACACATATATGCTGAAAAAAAAGACTTATGTGTAAGGTAAAGTACACTAAATTTGAAATTACAAAAAAAAAGGAGGTTCAAATCCCACCACAGAAAATAGCAGTGTTTTATTGCACATGTCCTCCCAGAACTTTATTTCCCTCATCCATAGATTGGGAACTATATGCTTGTGTGCCTTACCAAACAAGGATATGGGGAGCAAACCATCTTACAACAGGGGACAGAGGCCAACATGGAGGAGTAGAGGCATCAACTTGGTGTGAACTACTACTCCAATCAATACAAAAACAGAAGAGTTCAGCCCAGCCCCTGCCCTCGGGTAGAGAAGCGGAATAGCCAAGGTGGCTGCAGCTGCTTCTGCATGGCTACCTCTGGAGCTCCTGGCCTGAAGATCACAGGATGACCAAAAACTATCCATAGGGTAATGGCACTTGCTTTAACCTACTTGGATCTGGCTCTAGGTCTTGGGAGGTGGTCCTGGGGTGAGTGGACAGTGTGTCAGAATTTGTGGGGACTTTAGACAGGGCACTCTCCTAATGTCTACTTCAGCTGCAAAAAAAACAAGCAATTTGGGTCAAAGCAAACCCAAAAATACTGAAGAAAATAACATCTTAAAAATAGACTAACTCAAATGGGAAAAAAGGCCCAAAAGCCAATGAGGAGAAGAATCCCTTAAAAAGCCTAATTTGCCAGATGGGAAAAGAATCTCAAAAGCTCACTGAAGAGAATCAGTCCTTCAGAATTAGACTGGAGAAAATGGAACCTAGTGATTTTATGAGAAATCAAGATACTATTAGACAGATCCAAACAAATGAAAAAATAGAAAGCAATGTGAAATATCTCAGTGGGAAAACCACTGACCTGGAAAATAGATCCAGGAGAGATAATTTTAAAATTATTGGACTACCTGAAAGCCATTATCAAAAAAGGAGCCTTCACAACATCTTTCAAAAAATTATCAAGCAAAATTGCCCTGATATTCCAGAAGCAGCAGGTAAAATAGAAATTAAAAGAATTCACTGACCCCCTCTTGAAAAATATCCCAGAAAGGAAATGCCTAGGAATATTAGAGCCAAATTCCAGAGTTCCCATGTCAAGGAGAAAATCTTGCAAGGAGTCAGAAAGAAATAATTTGAGTATTGTGGAAACATAATCAGGATAATATAAGCATAACACAAGACCTAGCAGCTTCTACATTAAGGGATCAAAGTGTTTGGAATATGATATTCTGGGGGTCAAAGGGGCTAAGATTCAAATGAAGAATCACCTACCCAGAAAAATTGAGTATAATGCTTCTGGGAAAAATATGATCATTCAATGAAATAGAGGATTTTCAAGTATTCTTGATGAAAAAAACAGAGCTGAACAGAAAATTTAACTTTCAAATTTAAAAAAAAGAGAGAAGAATGAGAAGGTAAACATGAATAAGAAATAATAAGGAATTTATTAAAGTTGAATTATGTACATTCCTGCATGGAAAACCAATAAATATAACTCATAAGACTTTTCTCAGTACATGGATAGTTGAAGGGAATATGTATGTATGTATGTATGTATGTATGTATGTATACATATGTATGCATATACATATGCATAAATATATATGTACATATAGGAGGGTTTATGTGTTTATAAATATATATGTATATAAGTGTGTTCATATGTATGTACATGTGTACATAGACAGAGGGCATAGGATGAGTTGAATAGGAAGGGATGATATCTAAAAAATAAACTTTAGGGGTGAGAGAGGAATTTATTGGGAGAAAGAGAAAGGAGAAAGGGATAGATAGATTCGGGTGAATTATCTTATGTAAAAGAGGCAAGAGAAACGTGTTAAAATGGAAAGGAAGAGCAGGAAGGTGAAAGGGAATGGGACAACCTTACTCTGATTGAATTTGGAGTAAGGTGGAATAGCATACACACTCAGTTGGGTATCTTATCCTACAGGAAAATAGGGGGCAAGGGGATAAGAGGAGGGGAGCAGATTTAGGAAGAGACTAGTTAGAAGCAAACACTTTTGAAAAGGGACAGGGTCAATGTAGACAGTAGAATTAGTGGGGAGCAAGATAGGATGAAGGGAAATATAGCTAGTCTTTCACAATATAACTTCTATGGAAACGTTTTGCATAACTACACAATACAACGTCTATTGAATTGCTTGTGTTCCCAGTGGGGTTGGTCAGGGGGGAAAAAGGGAAAAAATCTATAACTGAGAGTTTTAAAAACAAATATTAAAAAGATTTTTATATGCCATGGGGAAATAAGATATACAGGCACTGGGGTATAGAAATCTTACTTGCCCTACTAGAAAGTTGGGGAGGGGGCATAATTGGAAAGATTTAGGAGAGAACAGATTGGGGAAAGAGGTGTTCATTAGGCTCACTATTTTAAGGTGGGGGTAGGGGAAAGATGGGGAGAAAAAATTGTAACTCAAAACCTTGTAATGAAAGTTAAAAGCTAAATATAAATAAATAAATTGAAAAACAAACAAACATTTTACAACGATCAATAAAATATATTATTTTTCTTATAAAAAAACACATAAAATGGGGTTTCATTGAGAGTACTCAGATGAAATCTGATCTCGGATGTCCATGACTAAAAGTCATAAAAATCTTTAAGTAAAAAACTGGAAAAAAAATAATAACTAGACCTCTAAATCAGTGGGAGGGAGGCTAAAGCCCAGAACTGGCAGAAGCCTCAAAAATATGCTAATGAATATAAAAAAAGCACTCTCCTTCCTCCCACACATATAGATATTTGCAGGAGAGATGCTCTATCATTGGTTTGAGGGAAGTTGTGTAATGTCAGTAAGCAAATTAAGGGAGAAAAATTGAATATGTGTTTATTAAAGAGAATTGTATCATGCACTGTATTGTAATGCAGAGGTATCAAACATATGGCCAGAGTTCTTTGAACCAGGTTGAAGTTTAATTGAAAAATATTTATCAGAATTAATTTAAAAAAATACTTAGCTTGTGTTAATGTATGTTTTTCTAGGTCAATATGCCAAAGGGGTCCTTATTTACATATAGTTTTGGTGCCTTCAATTTCGACTTGAATTTGACATTGTTGTTATAGAGCAAAGAATTCTGGATTTCTAATTGTGAAGACCCAGATTAAAACCCTACCCTTTCCACTTAATAACTGTGAAAACTACGGCAAGTCATTTAAACTCTCTGACATTGTTTCTTCATCTGTAAATGTAACTTATAAATGCACTGATTTATGTAAAACTCAAATGAGGTAATAAAATATGTAAAGCACACATTAACCTTTGAAATACCAATGAAAGAGTTTTCAACAAAAGCAGCAGCAGAAACAGCAACAGTGGTAAAAGTAGAAGCGTTTTCATACTAGGAGGAATGGAGAGTAGTAGGTAAGAAAGAAATGATTACTTTGCCATTCTCAGTAAAGCTTTTACTTTTGTTTTTGACTACACACACACACACACACACACACAAAGCACACAGAAAAAACCCCACAAACATATACCATATGTGTGTGTTCTTTCCTTAAGTGTATTGATATAATCATAATAAAGTAATATCAAAAAGTGTGGTATATAACTTTGAAACAACAATAACACCCCAGTTTTCTGAAATTTGTTGTTATTATTGATCTTTGTGGACCATGGCATACACAGAAAGCTGTGTTTTCTAAATTATCCATAATCACAGGACTCTGAACATCTTTTCTGATAACTCATGGATGCAAAAAAAATTACATTCACAATCTTTGCAGTATTTTTTCTGATACAAATATATAGAGTGGTGTATATTGTGCTGAATTAGTACTCATTCTTGAATGTGGTCTGCCACTTCAACACACTACTGTCTCATTTGCAGATAGTTTGTTAATTGAATGTGAAGAAGAGAAGTCCCTTAACATTTCAAACATTTCATGCTTCTGCCTTTTTGTGAGTCCTAACTTCAGCACCTTCAAATTGCTCATCAGAAAGAAGATACCTAGGTAAACATAAAACCTGACCACAATTGTCTGTATCCTACTGAATGGCTCGTTTTTAACAGAATTCCAAGCACAAGCAACATTAAGAACCTCATCTTTCATGTTTAAAGTCCTTTTTAGGGTCTGCATGATGGATCATTTTTTTTTCATGAAATCTAAGCTGTAATAACATTCCTTATTCTGAATAATGCTCTGGTCCATAAGTTGAATCAATGAGGTAACACCAGCAGGCACAGAAATGGCAAAAATATTGTCAGAAAGTAAGGTTCTTCCTGAGGATGAGCTGTGCAATTCTGTAAGAATAGCTGTGCTCGCATTGGAATGCCAATATTTCTAAAATGGTCTTTTGCCTTTACTAGAATTACACAAATATGATAAAGCCAATCACAAAAAAGTAGCCTTATGTTTTGTATATATTTGTGAGGATTGGAAATATAACTCTGCATCCTTGGTATGCAATGGAACTGGTCCAGGATGATGTTGTTATGGGCAAAATCATTATGAAAAATTTTTCGTACAACTTCAGTAACAGTTTATTTTGGAATTCTGAGGATACTAATATGATTTGTGGGTGAAGAATCCTTTTAGCTTATGTGATGCAAATAATCAGGATCTTGACTGTAGAGATCTAGGATATGTCTGAGTTGGTTATAGCCTGAGAACTCATCAGAGATGATGACAGCTCATTAAGAGTAATCTTTAATGCAGGGCACCAAAAAAGTCACATTTTCATGTTATACTAATATGACCAAAAATTAAGGAAGTATTACATTTTCTATAATATTTTTATTATTTTTATTTATCCATCTGTTTTTTATAACAAAATTCCAGTTTCAAAATGTCTCTTCCCCCTTCCCCCACCCTTGTCAATCAGAAGGCAACAAATATAATATCCATTATATGTATGAAGTCATGAAAAACATAAAAATATTTCTTAAATTGTATTTATTAGCAAAATGAATTATATGATCTTGAATATTTTGATTCTTCCAAATAATAGAGAGAAGTGCAAAGGCCTTAAAGGCCTTGTCCAATATTATATTATAGTTTTCTGTGGTTCTGAGCTGTGATCAATTATGTATGTATATGTATATATACATATACACATATATGTATGTAACTGGGTGACTCTTATTTTGCATATTCCCAAGTGTTTTATGTCAGAGCTTGTCTCAGAGTTTGTATGTTAGGTATGTAAGGCATGGTACCTAGAGCTATGCCCTAGGAAACAAATTTAGAATACAAGGATAGCAGTGAAGCAGTGTAATAATGGGATTTACACCTAAATAGAATTACAAATACACTGTAGGGACTTTCCAAAGAAGAAATTCCCACTCAGCTACTAAGAATGTGGTTTGCAATGTTACTGAATTGACTGGAGGCACTAGAGATTACATGACTTGCCCAAACTCACAAGAGATATTACCCATCAGAGGTAGGGCTTGAAATCTACCTTCCTTCAAGAGCAATTCTCTAATCACTATGTCATCATTGCTTCCATGAGGAGGAAAAAATATATATTTTTTAAAGGGAAGCTACTAATTATTGGCCATACTGCAAGTGCATTCTTCTTTTCTTGATTGCTCTTCACTTCGTATGGTATGTTTGTAGACACATTCCCTAGCAGCAGCCATCTCAGTTTCTCTCAAGATAATGGAGTAGGGAAGCAGTACCCTAGATCGTCCTCCTTTCCCAAAAAGAATTTATTTTTTAATACTTTGTTAGATTGTGCTTTTGTGTTCCTTGCTTGTCCTATAAGAACTTTGTGAAACTTGACTTCAAAATTATTTTTCTGGTATATGCAATTGTAGTTAAAGAATATCTGACTAATCCAAGATGGTCTAGGCCTTCAGTGTTCCAAATCATAAAATCTCAATGTGAAATGGAGTGTTAGAGATCATCTAGTTCATATATAACCGGAAAAAACAACAACAACAACAACAACAACAGCAACAGCTGATGAGATGTAGGCTCTGGGAACCCCCTTTGCACTGATTAAATCATCCCGTTTGATGAGTTGTTTTTTTTTTAAAGCAATTGGGGTTAAGTAACTTGCTCAAGGTTACACGGCTAGTCATTATTTATGTGTGGGTGCTCATTTTCTGAGGCCGGATTTGATCTCGGGTCATCCCAACTCCGAGGCCGGCACTCTTACTCACTGCGCCACCTAGCTGCCCCTGATGAGTCTTTTGCAAGAGGCCATAAGCCTTATATTTTGCTGGGCCCAAACCTCTATTACTAGCCTAGCATTTCATTGTCCATCTACTTCCTACCCTTGTGCTTATCAAAATATCAATTCACCCTTAAACTGGCCTATCCCACCATTGTCTGTAGTCTCCAGGTAGCTGCCAGCGACTTATCACCCTAAATCACTCATTTATCTCATTCACTCCTCCTGAAAACCCTTCCCAAAATCCTCCTCTAGACCACCCCTATATTTCTCCCTTCTGTATATAAGACCCCATCTTATCTCTATGTGGTATGAGAACACCATTGAACTTTTGTAGCACAGATTTACTCTGTGTCCAATATAAGCGAACTTTTAATAAATTTTGCTTTTCTTTGGCTGAGTGAAGACTTGAGTTGAATTCATTTGGTAGGACCTGTCATGTTGGTATTTTGGGGTCTCAAGCACCCCAGCCCTATACCTCAACATTTTATGATAACCTCTTCAAAAACTACTCTATGACATTCTCAAGCATTGGTTGAAGATCTGTTATAATGTTATCCAAAGAGGTTTACCATATGTTAAGACCAATAAAATTCATCAATTCTTGCTAGTTATTTCCTGGGAGAATAATAAGGTGAGGAGATCTTGACCCCTAAAAGGAAGGCAAGTCTTTTAAAGCAACCTAGTCTCTGAATTTTTCCATATATTTCAGCAGCCCAGATAATTGAGTCTCTTCCCAAGAAAACTGGTCTACCCCAGTCCACCTAGATTACCTAATAAGTTTACTTGACATTCCTTTCTCTGCTGCTCTGGGTTACCCAGACTACTTGAATATACCAATCACTCCTAAATCCCACCTAAATTGCCTAATTAGCCTACTTGATAATCCTTTCACTGTTTGTACCTTGTGCACCACATTCTATTCACCACTCCTTAATCCCATCCAGATTATTTTACTATGTTTTTTTGGGGTTTTTTTTTTTTTTTTGGTATATAAACATCATTCTCAACCCAGTTAAGCTGCAGGTTCACTAAGAACCCTGACTCTTAGTCTGGCATTACAATAAACTTTGCCACTGAATGAAAGATGGTTTGAGCACATGAATTCATACCAGGTAGACACTACCTTCTACCCTGAAATTTCAGGGTTCCCAGCAAAACCAAACCTAATCAATAATAATCAAAATCAATTAAATTCTTATTATACTTTACCCTTATTCCAATATATAAGGATAACTATCATGTTCCCACTAATTCTTATATTATTCAGGCTATTCATACCCATTTCATTTAACTTATATTTTTGTTGTATTTTCACTAAGTCCCTCATTATATTGTAACCTATTTCTGAACATGGTCCCAGGCTGTCAATATCTTCTCTAAATGGTATATCCCAGACTGAGCACAACAAACTAAATTGGATGAGTGTGGTTCAATGGCAATTGTTAAATTGAGAAAAAAATAAAATATTTTAATGGTAATTGATCAAAAGAACTCAAGGAACAATGGGTGAAAGTTGAGAGACAAATTTAGATTTAATTTCAAGGGGATAATAAACATCTTAATGATAAGAGGAGTCAAAAAGGGAAATGTGCTGCCTTAATATTTGGTAGATTCTCTAACCTTGGAATTCTTCAATTAGAGGCTGGACAAGTATATGTCATGCATGCTTTATTGCAGATTTAGTTAATATGTCAATTGGATTTGATGAACCAATGAATTTTCTTTCAGTTTTCAAATTATATAATTTAGTAATTATGATGTGACCAGAAGAATAAAATTATAGTCAACTGATAGTAGAAACTATCAATATAGTATTCTAAAGTCAGCAGCATACTTTATCATTCATTGGAATCAAACTCTCATTATATGGAGAATCCATTCAACAGTAAAGACACAACCTTTTCAATACCCTATCTGAGCCTTTTCATTGTCTTATAAATCCTCATAGTGGACATGAATTAAAATAGCCATGGTGTGAAATGAAAAGATGGGATATAAGTGTGAAGTATGTTGGAGAGATATAATCTGAAGAGGTTACCCATAAAGAGGGTTAGGGTTGCTCTGGAGACCCCAAAATACCAACATACTAGGTCCTGCCAAATGAATTCGACTCATCTTCTCTCAGCCAAAGAAAAGTAAAGTTTATCAAAAGTTCACTTGTATTGGACACAGAGTAAGTTTATGGTTGGTCATTCTATGGTGCTCTCTCATATGGAGGCAGGATGGGATCTTATATACAGAAGGTTGTGGGAAGAATCTAGGGGTAGTCTAGAGAAGGAGTTTGGGGAGGGTCTTCAGGAGAAGCCAGATGAGATCAATGAGTGATTAAGGGTGGGAAGTTGCTGGAGGCTACCTGGAGACTCTAGACAATGGTGGGGTAAGCCAGTTCAAGGGTAGACTGATACTTGGATAAGCTTAAGGGTAGAAAGTTTAGTATCAGAGGTTTGGGCCCAGCCAAAATGTAAGGCTTATGACCTCATGCAAATGCCTCATCAAATGGGAACATTTAATTAGTCCAAGGGGGCTTGCCTAAGCCTGTACCTCAAGGACTCAGAGAGGTAAAAGGGGCTCCCAGAGCCCATAACTTATCATTCCCCCCTCAAACAAAGGGAACCTAAACTCCTTTGAGGTAAAGAGCAAAGGTCTCAGCTTCTGAAAGTGCTTCCTGCTTGCAAGGGTTGTAGAGTTGTCCTTGCTTCTCTGGGTCCTATTCAAGGGGTCAGACTTCACAATCAAGGGATCAGACTCTGGAACATGGATGATGCTAGGTGCAGTGGGCTGGGGAACTTGGATTCAGTCATAGATTTGTGTAGCCTTAGTAGTCATCCAGAGGTTGATGGCAAAGAGAAACCTGGCAAAGAGGTTAAGCAAACGAAGACCAAACAGGCACAAAAAAAAAAAAAATATAGGGAAAAGAAAATTTCCCTTGTATAAAAGACAATTTTCCTGGTTGGAATTAAAGATGACTATGGTAAGGCCAAAAGGAAAAGGCAGGTATAATTATTTCACCTGGCTTTATCCTTTTTGCTGGAGGAAGCTGGGGCTTTTCTAAACAGTAGCTTGAAGTCCTCCAATGGCACATAGGTATATTCTGGAGTCTGGAGGGGGAGGAGGGGAGAAGCAAGAGGTGGTACAGGTTCAATCCTAGAATTATAAGTCCACCTGGGGAGACCTTCGACTTTTACTGCCATTAGAGTGGTGAGTATGACTCTGTAGGGTCCCTTCCATTTGATATCTAACTGTTCTCCCTTTTGGGTTTTCCATTACTTTAAGTATACCCAATCTCCAGGTTGTACTGCAGCAAGACACTCCTTTTCATTGCCAAGAGGTTTTGGGAGATAGTTATTGGCATATTTAGTCAGAGCATTCCTGACAGCTCCTAACTGAGTTGCAAATTGGGTAACTAAATGCTGTTTTGGGTCCACCAGAATGTCAGAGTTTAGGAAGGGCCTCCCATACATGAGTTCAAAGGGACTAAGCTTGGTATTTTCCTCAGTAGTGATTTGGACTCTGAGCATATCAATGGTGAGATTCTTAACCCAATCTTCTCAGGTTTCTATGCATAGCTTAGTAAGGACCTGCTTAAGGGTATGATTAATTTTCTCTACTTTACCAGAGGATTTTGGATTCCAGGCTGAGTGGAAGTGGTAATTGATTTTAAGTGTCTTTGCCACTGAGTGGGTTATCTGTGAAATAAAAGCTGGGCCATTGTCACTCTGTAAGGAGCCAGGCATACAAAATAAGGTATGATTTCCTTTAATAGGAACTTTGACACCTCCTGGGCCTTTTCAGTTTTGCAAGGGGAAGCATCTACTCAATTATGAAAGGTGTCAACAAAAACCAAAAGAAATTAGAAACCCCTATATGGGGGCATATGTGTAAAATCTTTCCGCCAGTCTTCACCTGGCTAGGTACCCCTCCTCTGAACAGGTTATAAATGGGGAAGAGGTTTTAATGCCCCTTTGTGATTCACCTGAGCACATGTTGGGCAGGCCTGACAGACTTGTCTGATGGTTTCTCCTAGCCTGTTGACAGTAAAAATTGGCTTTATCAGAGACTGGAGGGCATTCTTCCCTAGGTATGTGGCCTGGTGTGAGCCAAAAAGAAGCTTCCATTGACTTTACTCTGGGATAAGAAATTTTCCTGAAGGTGTTCAAAACCACCCAGAGGAGGAAAGAGAATTTTCCATTTCCTTAGCAAGGAAGCCCTCTTCCTGAGGGCTGTATGAAGGTGTAAAGGAATCGGGGACCTGTAGGAGTAAAGAAGCCAGCATAGTCAACTGGCAGCCAGCATTCTTTGCTGTGGTGTCTTCCAGGCAATTTACCACAGCCTGATCAGTTTCTCCTTTCTGGTGGCCTTTGCAAAAGATAACAGCTATGTCAAAGAGCTTTTGAACAGCTTGAAGAAGATATGAAATCTCCTGTGCATGTATAATAGGGGAATTTTTGGCTGTCAGATATTCCCTTTCTTTCCAAATTGCTCCATGGGCATTTAGAACATGGAAAACATATTCTGAGTCAGTGAAAATGTTTACTCGTTTATTTTCCGCTAGCTCTAGGGCTCTGGTGACTGCTATCAATTCTGCCTTCTGGACAGAGGTCCCAGGGGGGCAGGGATTTGGCCTCTATGGTTTGGTAAAGGGTGACCACTGAATATCCACTTTTCCTGACCCCTTGTTCAATAAAGCTTAAACCATCTGTGTACCAGACTGCTTTGGGGTTCAGGAGAGGAGAATCTTTCAAATCAGCATGACTGTCATAAATAGAGTCCAAGGTCTCCTCCCAATCATGAACCAGGACATCTGAGTGGGCACTGTCTGGGAAGGGGGGTTGCCAGGTTAAGGGTGTGGCATACCTGAAGGGTTGGGTCAGGAGTATCTAAGAGCATGGTTTGATATTTGATGAGCCTGCCACTAACCAGCCACTGGTAGCCCTTTGCTTCCAGGATGCTCTGAACTTGATGGGGAGTTAGAACTTCCAGGGACTGACCAAGTGTACGGGCTTCCTCAATTAGAATGGCTGTAGCAGCTACTGCCAGGAGGCATGCAGGCCACCCTGTAGCCACAGAGTCTAATTGTTTTGAAAAATAGGCAATTGGCCTGGGGTCAGGTCATAAGGACTGCATTAGGACTCCCAGAGCCTGTCCTCTCCTTTCATCTATATACAGATTGAAAGGTTTTCCTAGATCAGTTAGGCCTAATGCTGGAGTGGTGGCCAATTTAGCTCTCAGACTCTCAGAAGCTTGAGTCTGATCAAGACCCCACACTAGAGGGACTGAGGCAGGACCCTGAGTGGAAGCATAGGGAGACTTAGCAATAAGGTCAAAATTTGGGATCCAGAGCCTACAAAACCAAGCCATACCTAGAAAAGTTCGAAGTTATTTTTTAATGGATGGAATAGGTATAGACAAGATTGTCCTTTTCCTCTCAGAGGTAAAGGATCAAGAGGTAGAAGTTAGTTCACGGCCCAGATACTTTACAGACTGGCATGCTATCTGGACTTTATCCAAAGAGATTCTATAACCTCCACTACCCAAGAAATTAAAGACTTCTGCAGCAGCAGCCAAAGCAGAGGTGGAGCTACAAATAAAGATATCATCCATATACTGGATTAAGCTGCTATCAGTTAATTTCAGATCCCTTAAATCCCTTACCAAAGCTTGGGCAAATAAATGTGGGCTATGCCATGTTAGCTGACATAGACTTGTTTTCCCAGGAAGTGTCCATTCAAATGCAAAAATATATTTCCAGTCTGTGTGCTGAGGTATACAGAAAAGGGAATCTTTGAGATCTAAGGTGAAAACCATTGGGTGCCCCCAAGGATCTGAATAAGTATTGTATATGGGTTGGGGACTATGGGGTGTATAGGGATGACAGCTTTGTTAACATCCCAGAGATCTTGAACCATGAAGTAGTCTACATTAGGCTTTTTTACAGGAAGAATCGGGGTCTTACATGGAGATTTGCAAGGGACAAAGATTTTGTATTTTAGGAATTTTTTTTGCATTTGTTGAGGAGGTTTATTTGTTGTTGTTGAGTCATTTCAGTCATGGCCTTCATGCAAATCTTTGTGACTCTAAGGCTAGTCCTCTATCTACTCACCAGATTGCCTTAGTGAGCAATACCTTGTCATTATTATTCTTTTTTTTTATTAATTTATTAGTTTAGTTTCAGTTAACAAGATTCAGTTCCATAGTTCCTTGATTTTCAAATTTCCTTTACCTCCCTCCCCCCACCCCCCACAATAGCATATAGTCCAGTATAGGATCTGCTAATACATTCACATTAGACATTAGTGCAATTACAAAGACATATTGTACTAGGTGGGATGAAAAATGATAAAGAAGAAATAAAACCAAGCAATGAAAAAAAAAAAGATTAATTAGTTTGCTTCCATCAGGATTCAAGCTCAGATGTTTCTGGTTATATCTCTGGATGTTGCATTTCTCTCCTTCATGAGTCTTTCAGGATTGACTTATGTCATTGCTGAAAAGAGTCTAGTCTGTCATAGGCGGTCATCACACATATGTTGTATCTGTGATTGTATACAAATTTCTCCTGATTCTACCCTTCTCGCTGAGCATCAGTTTGTATAAGCCTCTCCAGGTAAATATGAAATCCATCTCTTCCTCGTTTCTTATAGCACAATAATATTCCATTACATTCATATACCACAACTTGTTTAGCCATTCCCCAATTGATGGGCACCCCTTTAATTCCCAATTCTTTGCAACCACAAAAAGAGCTGCTATAAATATTTTTGTACATATGGGTCTTCCTGAGGAATTTTTCAATTAATGTTTGTAGTCCTTCCCAGGCCTCAGGCTTGATTGCATATGCGTGGCAATTGGGGAACACATTAGGATCTTGAAGGTGAATAGTAACTGGGGTGGCATGATTAGTTCTCCCAGGAATTCCCTGATCCCAGATAATTGACTCAACTGTCTCCCACACTTCTGGGGGAACATGTGGTCATATGGTGAACAAAGGGCAAAGCGAGATAGACGGTTTAACTAGAGAAAGTTGACTAGCCAATTTCACCATCAGGTCCCTTCCCAACAAGGGGACAGGGTAAGAGGAGATATTAAGAAGGAGATCAAACAACAGATCCTCAGATAGGCAGGGGAGGGGGTAAGTCTCTCAACATCCCTTAGTTTTCCCTTCTATGCCCATGACCAGATGGGTTGAGGGCCAAATAGGGTCAGAGTAATTAATTAAAATAGAGAATGTAGTTCCTGTGATCAGAAAGCAGGTAACCTTACCTTTGACCTCGATGCTTTCCCTGGGCTCAGCAAAGGAAATGGAGAAGGTGGGAGCACTGCCAAGCCCCAGGCTTCCCAGTCATTCTAAGTCTTGAGAAGACTGAAGGACAGGGTACTGGGAGGTGGCTCTACCACTTTTACTTCGGTGACCATCCTTCCTCCAATGTCCCTCCTGGTCAGATGGGCACAGTTCTAGAGGCATTGGTTCCTGGGGCTCCCTCTGGGGGAGGTGCCCTGGAGGGGCCCTCTTTAGACCAGTGTCGCTCCATGTGGCATCGAAAGCAGGTTTTCTCCCTGCCCATGACTGGGCTTCCTCCAAGGGGGTCCCCTGGAGGAGCTTTTCCTGGCCACAGCATAGGCCAAGAATCGAGCGTGTTCTCTGTCTCTGTTTCATTCTCTACATTCTTTCTCCTCTGCCATAACAAGATCTCCGTTATGAAAGACTCCACAGGCTGTCTCCAATAATTGGGACTGAGGTGTTTGGGGTCCCATTGGCAATTTCTGCAGTTTCCTACTCATATCTGTGGCAGACTGACTATCTAGGAAAAGGGTGGGGTTTTCTTGATTTGTCTGAGAAATTTCTCTGACTTTCTGATAATTTATTTGCTTTTGAAATGCAGTTCTTAAGCCTTCTAACAGGCAAAGTACCATTAGCAGGCAACTGGAGATAAAGGGATGGGGATCAAGGATGAGATTTAGACTGGATTTTTAGATATATTAGTCAGAAGGAGGTCTAATTGATTTCTGGAGAACATATAGTGAGAAATGAATAATTAAGAATAGAGATTTTTTTTTTAGGTTTGGAAGATGAATATAAGGGAAATCACAATTAATGGTCACTGGTAAAGAAAATGAGGTAATTTACTAAGAATGAATAGGAGGCAAGTACAGTTGGGTACATTAATAAAGCAGAAAAGGTTTAAAATAGATTCTGGGTGAAGTATTAGTTGGAATCAACCAGTAATTTATTTATTGTTGTCAAAGGCCTACTTGTTAGATTGCAAGAATCTGTAGTGGACCTATTTAGCATAATTCCATGATTCCTTTAATAGCCCTCAGCAGTATAGGTTCAGGAACAGAGAAGAGAGTGGCCGTAACCAGGGACTGTTGGGAATTAGTAATAAGATAGCAGTGACAAAGAATTAAGGGATTCAAGGGTAAAGGCTATTTTTTATTCATATGACTCTATATGGGGTTTTTCCATCTCTTATACACACAGAGAGAAAAACATATATAGACCAAGTCATGTAAAAACAATTCACCATTTTTAAAGGGAGTAGAATGGGGAAAATATACACCCATTTTTTTTCTAGAATGTATTAATTAGGTTATAATTTTAGGAAATAACAGAATTTTTGAAAAACTCAATAACTTTACTCAGTAAAGCAGTGAATTTTCAATCAGGAAATACGGCGGTAATAGCCATTAATTGAATGTTAAAATGAAATTATGTAAAAAGACAATAATTTAATGGGTGTCTCTTTATGATGAACATATATATGATATTTTGGGTTAAAAGAAAAATTTTCCTTCATTTTAGCAATGGTTGTCTCCTTTAGATATTGGCTAAAAGTAACAGGTCTTTTAGGTACTTGGGAAATATGACTACAATAATGTCATTAAAATAGTCACTATAAATTATTTCCATATACTCTGAGAACAGAGAAGACATTTTCTCACCCTACATAAATATTCAGGGATATCGCTTTTAACATTTAAACAGTCTGACTTTTGACCCATGGATTACAAAATTTGTGAGGATGCGGGGAGGGGGGGTGGTTGGGGGGGTGGAACCAAGATGGCATAATAGAAACTGCATTTCCAAGGTGCTCTCCCACCAGACCTCTTCCAAACCATGTAAAAGGGGACTCTGAACAACTTCTGGAGCCCCAGTACCCACAGAACGACATGGAGAAGCTGACTGCCCACTGAGGACAGCCCAGCAGCCCGGCCAGTAGGGCCAGAGCAGTGCTCTGGGAGCCGACAGCCCAGCAAGGAAAACGGAGCCCAGGTCCCCATGAGCTGAGGTTTTAGACCCAGGGTGGCCAGGCTGGCAGACGCCTGGAGGGACACCAGAACACCAGCAGCTGTGGTGATTCCAGAATTAGCAACACAGACATGCCTAAGACAAAGTAAAAGGTTACTGCCCTATGGACTTTCGGACTAGTATTTGGGGAACACATCAGCTTTCCCTTCTGGGGGGTAGAAGCCGCTCAGGAGAAACTCGCCATTTTGCAGCTTCAGTGGCAGCATCAGCTCCTGGCCTGCAAACTACAGGGAGATCCATTGATCAGCCTGGAGGTTAATCACTCTTGCTTTAACCTGTTGGATCTAGATTGTGATATGGGGGGAGGTCTGGGGTGGGTATCCAACTTGCCAGAACCAGAAGTTGTGAAGACCCCAACATTTGGAATGGAAGCTCCCCTGTCTGGTGGCAGAGACCTACTGTGGCAACAAGCCCAAAATTCAAGTAATTAAGTGGCAACATGCCTAGGCAAAGGAAACAAAATAAACAGAAAAATGCAACATTAGACTCCTATTTTGGGGGCAAAGAGGATGGAAGCATGGAACAGGAAAAGGACTGTAAGGTCAGAAATCCTGCACCAAAAGCCCCAAAGGAAAATCCGAGCAGGATACAGGCCACAGAGGACCTTAAGAAGCAGATAAGAGAAGTAAAGGAAAAATTGGGAAGAGAAATGAGAAAGATGCAGGAAAAGTATGAAATGAGAGTTAACAGTCTGACTGAGGAAAATAACACCCTAAAAAATAGACTAACTCAAATGGCAAAGGAGGCCCAAAAGGGCAATGAGGAGAATGCCTTAAAAAGCCGAATTTGCCGGATGGAAAAAAAATCTCAAAATCACTGAGGAGAGCCATTCCTTCAGAATTAGACTGGAGCAAATGGAAGCTAGTGACTTTAAGAGAAATCAAGACACTGTTAAACAGATCCAAACAAACGAAATAATAGAAGGCAATATGAAATATCTCATGGGAAAAACTACTGACCTGGAAAATAGATCCAGGAGTGACAATTTAAAAATTATTGGACTACCTGAAAGCCATGATCAAAGAAAGAACCTAGAAATCACCCTTCAAGAAATTCTCAAGGAAATTTACCCTGATGTTTTAGACCCAGAGGACGAAAAAGAGGTTGAAAGAATCCATCTATCACATCCTAAAAAAGATCCCAAAAAGAACACTCCCAGGAATATTATAGCCAGGTTACAGAATCCCCAGATCAAGCAGAAAATACTACAAGTAGCCAGGAAGAAACAATTTCAATGTTGTGGAAACACAATCAGAATAGCACAGGACCTGGCAGCTTCTACACTGAGGGATTGAAGGGCATGAAATATGATATTTTATAGGGCAAAAGAGCTGGGATTGAAGCCAAGGGTCATCTACCCAGAAAAACTGAGTATCTTGTTTCAGGGGAAAATATGGTCATTCCATGGAATAGGGAACTTTCAAGCATTCTTGAGGGAAAATCCAGAGTTGAATAGAACATTTGACATTCAGACACAAGACGCAAGAGATTCCTGAGAAGGTAATCAGGGAAAAGAAATCAAAAGGAACTCATCAAAATTGAACTATTTACATTCCTACATGGAAAAACAATAACTATGACTGATGAAACCTTTCTCAGTATGAAAATAATGGAAGAAGGGTATGTGTTCATATGAATACATATATGAATGTTTACAGTTATACATGGATAGAAGGCACAGGTTGAATTTGGTAGGAAGGGATGATACTTAAGGGGTGAAGTTATGAGGTGAGAGAGGAGAGTGGCAAGAGGAGATGGGGAGAGACAGGGTAGGGCAAACTATCTCATGTAGAAGAGGCAAAGTGAAGTAGTTGCAGGGGAGGGGAGAACAGGAAGGCAAAAATGCAAAACCATATTATCGTTGAATCTGGCTCAGGGAGAGAATGACATACATACTAAATGGGATATCTCAAACTGCTGGAGAGTAGGGGGAAGGGGAGTGAGAGGGGGGATGATGGAGGGGAGGGCATTCTGGGGGAAGGGGAGGCTGGAAGTACCCATTATTGAAGAGGGATAGGATCAAAGTAAGGAATGGACCAGGTGAGGGGTGGGATGGGTGGGAGGGAATTATAAGTGGCCTTTTACAATATATCTACTATGGTAATGTTTTGCATAGGTATACATATACAACACATACTGAACTGCTTTTCTTCCCAGAAGGAATGGGTGACAAGGGAGGAAGGGAATGGATCTGAAATTCGAGGTTTTAAATTTAAATGTCTCAAATATATATAAATACTATTATTAATACTATTTTGCATGTAATTGGGAGATAAGATGTTAAGGTATTGGGGCACAGAGACTCACCTTGCCCTAATGGTAAATTCGAAGGAGGTATGGGAGAAGATATGGAGAGAATAGATTGGATGAGGGGATATCTTGTGGGACTGCTATACTGGGGTGGCAGGTAGGGGAAAAGTGGGGAAAAATTGTAACTCAAAATCTGGTGAAAATGAATGATGTACACCAGAAATTAATAAAGCATTTGTTAAAAAAAATAGTGAGGATGCAGTCATTTATTAGACCTCCTCTAAATAATTGTTTTCATAAGAGCATAGAGTGTATTATCCAAACTTAATAAATGTATACAGCTCTAGATTTATATTTATTTATGAATAATTTTGCATTAATACAAAAATATAAAGGATAGTAACCAATGAGAATTTTATGAGAGTGTTCAAACTTATTTTAAAGAATAAAAATTACACTAGTTTCCTAAAAAGTTATTGCCTTTATAAGAGGATTATTTTTACAGAAAAGGAAAAAATAACGGAAATTTCTACTTTGGGGTTTTAAAATTATAAGCCATTTCATATTCAAAACCTTATAATCTGATATATATATATACATATATATGTATATATATATATATATATATATATATATATATTCAATGGCTTCAACATTGATCAATGACAATATACTAAGAATGCTATAGAAATATTTTGTCCATCTCTCCAGGATCATATCCTTATCACTAATTAATGTGGCTCCATCAACACTGAGTAATTGAAATGCAACATTAGCCTCTGGCCCATAAAGAGCCTTCAGGGCATCATAAAAGTGCTTTGGAATATTACTATCAGCGTAAAACTGAATTTCACCAGCAAAATATAATTGTTGGGAGAAGTTTATTAGTATTGAACATCAATTTCATAATAGCATGCTTACATGAGTTCTGGATAATGGATGATGCTCTCTCACTTTCCCAGTCATCAATGGAATGAAACATGGTTGTGTGCTTGCTCCCATGCTTCTGATCATGGTGTTTTAAAAAATATTGTCAGACGCCTTCAATGAGGATAAACATGGCATCAAGGTCCACTACCACACTGATGTTAAATTATTTGACATGAAAAGACTAAAAGCCAAAACTAAAGTGCAGGGAAATTTGTTGCATGATTCTTTGTTTGTTTTTTTTTGCCAATAATTATGTCCTCATTGAAGCTTCTGAGGCTACTATGCAAAAAAAGTATAAATTGATTCTTTGCTACTTGTGCTCATTTTGGCTTAACAATGAACACCAAGAAAACACTCACCAGCACAATCATCATAAAATGGAACCATTTGGTCTCAGAAAACAGCAAAATTTTGAATGCTATGGGTAAGTGTATTTTCCAGGAGGTCCACATACGTGATGACATTGACACACTCATTGCCAGCTCTAGCTCATTGTTTGGAAAAGTGTGGAAGATAAGAGGTATTAGACTGCATACCATGATGAAGGTCTACAGAGACATTGTGTTGACCTCATTGTTGTATGCCTGTGAAATCTGGACAATATACCAGCACCATGTTAGGAAATAGAATAACCTCCCTTTGAAGATTCTGAAGATCACCTGGCAAGATAAGGTAGCAGACACTGAAGTCCTTTCTTGAATTAAATTGCCACACGTTAAAACTGTACTGCAGAGAGCAAAAATCAGAGGGTCTGGCCACATTGTTTGCATGCCAAACATATGTTTGCCTAAATGACTATTTTATTGAAAACTCGCACAAGGTTAGACCTCACATGGAGGTAAGAAGGAATGATACCAGGACACTCTCAAGGAGTCTCTGAAGAACTTTGGAACCAATTGTGTGACATGGGAGACACTGGCAAAGTATCACCTTATATGGCATGTCCACATCAAAGAAGGCACTTTTCTCTAGAAAAACAAAATTGCAGTAGCTAAAAATAAACATGACATATGTAAATTTAAAGACATCTTCAGTACAAATGTTTTTGTGGACTATTTGTGCCTGACATGTGGTAGAGCTTTCTGTGTTCATGTTGAGAAATCTGATCAGTCACAGTTGTACCCACTTTACCTTGACTCCAACATGGTGACATCATCTTGGTCCTCTTTGAGAACAGGATAACAACCAACCACCAGGCACAGAATAGGTAACAATGGAGCATTTTGGCTTCCTTGGTAATTCTTTGAATGTGGAATCAGAAAAAAAAATCTACTTAAATCCTGACTCAGACAGTAGCAGATCAACTCTGGGTAGATCATGATCTCCCTCATTCTCAGGTTCCCCATTTATAAAAGGAAAGAGATAGATTTAATGACCTTTCTAGCTTTACAATTACAACCCTAGATTATACCTTGCTATTTGACTGACCTTCATACTATTCCTATGTTATCTTTTAAACTACATCTACCACATATTTTTTCATTAGTAATATGATTCAATTTATTTATACCCACCACAAATTTTTCTATTATATTTTAGGTTATGCTTAGAATATTAAGCCTTTGTGTTATGAAATGAAATATAAAAATAATGGGAAAATGGCATTAAGAAAATTTAGCTTTTTTATCATGGAGCAGCATGAGGGAGGCCACAAAAAGCACTGAAAATTTTCCCAAAGGTAAACAATTAAATTTTTCACTTCATGTATAATTCTAGTCTTGACCCACTGTCTTTGCCCAAGGTCTTACCAACACAGATATATTTGTGGATCAACATTATGGAGTGATCTTCCAACTGCATGCCATAGTCTAAACCTAAGGTGTCAGCTTACAGGCTTCTGCCAAGTACAGGCCAAACCTGATTAAAATATCCAATTTTTTAAAATGAAAAATAGATTTTTTTGTTTTTCTGTTTCAATATGCAATCTGAAGGCATCTATTTATTTTTTTTTTGTATGACAACACTGATATAAATGTTAAGCACTCCTTTGTACTGTCTTTTATCCCCAGTTAGTTACAATTAAGCTGCTTTATATGATTGTGGATGGGATTTTGGAGAATTTAATGTCCCTTTGCTTTATGCAATTAGCACAATAACCTCAAAGAAGAAGATCTAGGGATCACATACCCATGCACACACACACGTTTGTGTGTGTGTGTGTGTGTGTGTGTGTGTGAAGACTCCAATATTGTAGCACACATATCTAGCAATAACATGTCTTCCTACCACATTCCTTTAATAACCAGATATTTATCAAAAATTATTTCTTTAACATTTCTCAAGTAAGTGTTAATGATTTTGACATATAAATGGAAGATAACCTCATTTGTGAGGAAAGTATTTTTAATATATATCTATGTACATATTTTCCATTTTCAATTTGTTTCTTGTTTTTCTAACTTTGTACTTGAATGGTTTTAGGATGATTGTGCTGTTAACTCTTAACAAGCATTTTATAGACTTGTTTTTCTCATCCATTAGTACATACTGTTTTACGAAATGGAACATCTCATAATTTTCCTCCAGCTTCCTCTTTAAAATTCTGTAGAGAAATTTACATTTCAAGTTTCAATTGCCCTTGGTTGCCATTTGTATCTGCTTGGGAGACATTAAGTATTTACTGGCTATGGATTTTTTTTTAAATATTTTGATCTTTTCTTTGTAGCAATTTATTAATGTCCATTAAAGTTCCACATGAAAAAGGAATCGTCTGTATAAACGTATTGCTTAGTCCATGTTCACTTATCCAGACCTTTAATTTCATTGGTTTACATTAATATCATTATGGAAACACCTTCAACTACTAGATGTTAGCACTTATACTTACAGAGTTTCTTGCAGGCATGGAGGAGTTAAAAGAATTACTTAACATCTTATAACCAATATGTGTCAGAGGTAGGGTAAGACTTACACATGGAGATAGTTTCCCTATATATGTTATAATACTAAAACATAGAATAAATATATCTTATATAATCAAAATTCTGTAGCCATTTTAACCCTTGCAGTTATTTTATATTATAAATGAATATAAACCTGCTTTGGAGCTGGTATTTTTTATTTCCAATACAGCACTATTAACATTCATGAAACACCTAGTATTCATGTTTTCCATTGAATGATGCTTAGCTTTAACCTAAAATTTTGTTTAAGTTCGCTGTGTTTAATGCCTTATTTGGAGTGGTATTTCTATGTGGCTAGGAAATGCAAGGTATCATTGAGCAAATGGTGTTTTTTTTCTCCTGCTGTACATTAACATAAAATTAGTTGAGTTTTGATTTCCAATGATAATATCTATCCCCAGAAACTTGGGCTTTTAAAAATAAATTTGGTCTAGGAATTTGTATTCAAAATAAAATTTGCATTAAGAATATGACTGTATTATCAATCTTTTGCTTCTCTTTAGAAATATTTTATTGAATTCTGAATTTTTATGCTATGATACATCCTAACAATAATCTTTGCTCTAAATGATGACTCCATAAGATTAGATATCGTAAACTTTTGTTCAGAGATTGAGATTTTGATTATTTCTCAATCATATGAATTTCATAGATAGAAATCAAATAGGGCAACATTAACATGCACAGGAAACAAACATGAGTTCATACAGAAACAAATTGCCATATGAAAGATCATATTATAATGAAATGTTACTTATTGATTTCTTAGAGGTAGGAATTGAAGACAAGTATTCCTAAATTTGAAGCACATTAATGATCTAATATGACACATATTAGCTGTGTGATGCTGGACATCTAAATTACCAATTCAGTGTTCTAATTTTATAAGTGGCAGAAACAGTGACAAAATGCATTTTATGGGGAATTTCCTTATCTAGAAATCCTCTATACCATTGATATCCCAGCTCCAGTCTATAATCAGTAACTAAATTATATTTCTCATAAATTTTGTACCATCATCATTATCACTATTACCATTATTATAGCATGTATGCTTAAATAAGCCATTGAAGCTTGAGTGGACAAAATCTATTACTCTTTTTAATTAGGGGAAAATTGTTACAAATTAATTTTCTTGGAAATTAAAGAAGATTCAAAATAACTACTTCAGACTCCCCACACCCCCAAAAAGCTAACATTTAAATTGAGATATTGAAGGTATAACATGAAATATATATATATATATATATATATATATATATATATATATATATATGTATGTGTGTATTAAAGGAAAATAGTGTGTAATCTCTAGTAATATGAGTAGTTTAGGTGAATTAACATAAGTGCTCAAAAAGCAAATATACTAAACTGAAATGTGCTATGTTCTGGTTCAGAAGACCCCTCTTGTTTCTATTTGGCTTAAAGCAATCCTCATTATTTTCATAATATTATGGTACTCTATGATTAACTTGCATATTTCATCACTGGAAAACATTAATGTTAAAATAATATTTTCTTGTGCCAGAGAGCAGCTAAGTTTTATTTAATACACTATACAATTTCCCAATCACAATCTAGCATACTTTTTTAGCCTGATCTAGGAGGTATTCATTATCTGTCATTAGTGCTTGAACTAGGGATGGACTATTTTAAAATAATTCAATCCAATCTAATTCAGTAAAGTTTTTATTAAGTGCTTAGTTAAAGTACTTTGCTGGATGTTGGAGGGTAAAAGATAATATAAACAAATACATAAACAGAAATAGTCTATAACCTAAAAACTTTACATTCTGTTGAATAAAAAATAATTATATTTATACATGATAATTTCAGGAAAACAAGCTGGCAGGAACATATGAAATTAGGGGATAAAATTCCCTTAAGGTTTCCTCTGATCTACATTTATTGAGAAGCCAGATATTCCAAGACAAATAAGGGGGTGTGGATTGTATTTTTGGCATTGGAGGAAATTTGTGCAGAGATACAGAGATTATAGAAATAATGATCAATGCAGAGACCATGTGAAGTAAATGAGCATGGGAAAATATAGCATGAATTGAGGGAGTGATATAAAATGTCTGGAAATGTATGTGTCTTAGAATTTAATTTCAAAATATTATAGAAGACAGAGGTTCCACATAGGTTTTGAGATATTGAAGACTAAACATGAATGATGTTTATATATTGATGGAAAATAATATACAAACTCTAAAAACAAGAGTGGATTGAATGAATTCACAAAAGTGTTAAGTAAGTAAACTTGTTAATGTGAAGCATGTTCTGTTCTGCTTCAGTCATCATATATCTAGTGTTCAAATATTCAACTCAGATGTCCATTGGTAATAATGTCCTCTCACAGGAAATTATAGCCCAATTAAAGAACTCCCTGGTCAATGAGAAAACACTGCAAGCAGTCAGAAAGACACAATTCAAATATCAAGGAGCTGCAGTCAGGTGTACACAGGATTTAGCAGCTTCAACATTAAAGGATCAGAGGGCATGGAATATGACATTCTAAAAGGCAAAAGAGCTAGGACTACAACCAAGAATCAAGTCCCTGGTGAAACCGAGCATAATCCTTCAGGGGAAAAATAGTAATTCAATGAAATAGAAAGCCTTAAAGTTTTCCTCATGAAAGGACCAGAGAAGAAAAAAAAAATAATTTTCAAATTCAAAACTCAAGAGAATCATAAAAAGGTAAACAGGAATGAAAAAAAATATATAAAGGATTCAATAAGACTAAACTGTTTACATCTCTATATAAGCAGATGATATTTATAATTCTTAAAAAATGATATTATTAAATGCATTTAGAAGGCATATACATAGACAAAGTTTGTTTGTATAGGATGACATTAAGGGGATGGTATAAAAATAATTAAGGGTAGAGAGGCTGTTATTTACCTTATTATATGGAGTCAAGATATATATTTGATGAAACATGGAGTCATTGAAACATTGGCTCACTTAAACCCATTTTCAAAGTTACACTCTGCATAATTGTTTTTGAATGCCTTATTTAACAATCACAGTACAAAATAAATTAAGATCCATTTTTTTAAAAAAGACAACAACAATTATACTATGACACTTTGACACTGTGGTATAAAACAGTCTTGCTGATGTCTTTCAATAAAAATAAAGTTGTCAAGTTACTTAAAGTTCACTTTGCATTGTGATATTATTTAGTGTTCTTAACATTGGAAGCAAATAGATGTTTGTTTCCTAGATATATCATATTAATACTAATGTATACATAAAAAAAAAACTTTTGCTTTTTGAATTTATTTCTATGTCTCTGGCTTGATAGAATCAGAAACCAGAAAATATGGTTGTCTGAGACTACACTAATTAAATCTTAGCTGGAATTTTCAAGTAACTAGAAGGAATAATTCTTCCACACATGAGAATCTAAAACTTTCATTGTGTTATGGTTTGAATGAAGTCACATTTTTCCCCCAGAGGCTTGGATTGATGATATCATGTTGGTATATATTTAAGGAAATAGAATAAATCATGAATCTGGAAATATCATTGATAACATTTGATTATTAAATAAATAGCATTTAGTGCAATTAGGTGGTTCACTGGATAGAATGATGGGCCTGGAGTCAGGAAGACTATCCTGAGTACAAATATAACCTCAGACACATACTATCTATGTGAACTTTTGCATGTTTCTCAATCAAGCCTCAGTTTCCTCCTCTGCAAAATAATCTAGAGAAGAAAATGGTGAACTACTCCAATATCTTTGCCAACAAAACCCCAAATGGGGTTATGAACAGCCAAACACAAATGAAATGATTGAAAGACCATAAGATAATATCTTATATAAACAATAATTTAAATCTTTTCTTATGTTAGACAAAATGCACAGTTCATATGGTACAGCTTTTGATACTAAAAGCTCTTCATTTTGATGTTGTAAACACAATCATTGGAGAGGTAGAGCCAAAATGGCAGAAAGGAAGCAGTAACCTTGCTAAGCTCCTCAGTCACTAAACTTTAAAAAGTGAATCTGAACGGATTCTGGAGTGACAAAATCCACTTGGAGACTGAGCGTGGCAGAATCTAGCCCAGGAAATTAACCAGTGCCTCCAGACAGGACAAGAGCAGAGCTCGTGGGGTCTGCATAGCTCAGACTTAAGAGTAGACAAGCAGACTACACCAGAGAGAGAAGAAGCCGGAGCCTGCAGACTTACCAAGGATGAATCACAGTCATCTCACCTTTATCTCAGGAAGGAACAGGAGGAAACATTGCAGCCAAGTAGGAAAGTCAGTTCCCCAGTGGAGAAAGCAGCTTCCCCTACAGTGTCTGGCCCCCAGCTGGAAGATTGGAAACTGCCTGCCTGTATAATACAGGGGCTAGAATGGCAAAGTAAATTCTAGTTGCTCAGATCCTCCCATCCCTCCTTCATGAAGTAGAAAACCCAAAGATAAATCTCCCACCCAGACTGATTTAACTCTTTTTCCAGTTAATGGAAATAGCCTCAGGCTTGGGAGTCTCCAAGAAGGGGTGTAACTGAGACAGCCAGGAGTCTAAAGGGAAGAGAGGGAGGGGTCCCAACAAGCCCCACCTTACCTCACCAACAAAAGCCTGCTTATAGCCCAGGGAAATAGAGGGAGAAATCTGAAATGGTCATATTCATCCCCACAGACACATTTACAGTCCTCTCTGACATTTCTGCCTTAGCCATAAACCAGAAACCCAGAGGCTACAGCATACAAAGTCAACTACCAGGCCCTAAGCTCATAGCCTGAGAAATTAAGAAATAGGAAATCACAATGAGAAGGAAGGAAGCTGAGGAGAAGGGGAAGGCAAGAAAATCAATCCAAGCTTACTAAGTAGGTCAAGAACAATAAAATACACAGGACAGTATGCTCATTACACCTAAGACCACAGAAGGAAATGTGAACTGGTCTCAAGCCCAAATAGCACTCTTGGAGGAGCTTGCGAAAGATTTTAAAGACCAAATCAGGGAGGCAGTGACTAACTTGGAAAAAAGTCTCAGTGAAGTAATTGGAGAAAATACCTCCCTAAAAAAGGACCTTAAAGAACTAACTGAAAGCTATAATTCACTAAAAATTAGATTCAATCAAATTGAAGCTCAGAATTCTATGATGCACCAAGAGTCAATCAAACAAAAGAAAACAACAGAAAAATTAGAAGAAAATGTAAATTATCTCACTGGAAAAACAACTGACCTAGAAAACAGATCCAGGAGAGATAATTTAAGAATCATTGGTCTAAAAGAAAGCCATGATGAAAAAAGCAACCTAGACAACATCCTCCAAGCGATTGTCAAAGAAAACTGTCCTGAGGTCCCAGAATCAGAAGATAAAATAGTTATTGAAAGAATTCAAGAGGCATAAAAACACATTACAGTAGAGGGGAAAGAAAGATGGAGAGGAACATCATCTAAACACTATTCTCACTGGTTCTGTTTCAAAGAGGGATCAACTTAATAAGTTTTTGTTTTTTTGTTTTTGTTTTTTTTTTTTTTTTAGCAATCGGGGTTAAGTAACTTGCTCAAGGTTACACGGCTAGTCATTATTTGTGTGTGGGTGCTCATTTTCTGAGGCCAGATTCGATCTCGGGTCATCCCAACTCCAAGGCCGGCACTCTTACTCACTGCGCCACCTAGCTGTCCCTTTTAGGGCAATTGGGGTTAAGTAACTTGCCCAAGGTCACATGGCTAGGTTTTTGTTTGTGTGGGTTAAATGTCTGAGGCCGGATCCAAACTCAGGTCCTTCTGACTCCAGGGCCGGCGCTCTACTCACTGAGGCACCTAGCCACCCCATAAGTAAAGTTTAAGATTCTAATGTGAATAGACACACAAATTCATTAATAGAGGAAAAGGAGGGAGGGAGAGGGGCACTGTTTGAAATATTCTCTCATTGGTTTGGAGGCAAACGGGGAGTAAATTACTCTGTTAAGTATAAAAATTTATTGTGTCCTATAGGTAGTGGAAGGGTAAGGGGTGGGGGTTGAAAAGGAGGAAACTAAAGGGGAGATTAAAGGGGAGGGAAATATAATAAGGGGAGAGGATAGGATAAGAAAAGGGGTCAACAGGTGGGAACACTGAGGGAGGGGGCAGTCAAAAGGGAAAACCTCAAGGAGGGAAAGGGAGAAGGAAAAAACAAAAGCATAAGCAGGGGAGGGAATAGGATGGAGGGGAAGAGACAGATAGTTATAATTACTGTGAATGTGAATGGGATGAACTCTCCCATGAAACAGAGGCAGATTGAAGAATGGATTAAAAAACATAACCCTACAATTTGCTGTCTACAAGAAACACATTTGAAACTAAGAGATACCCACAAGATAAAAGTAAAAGGTTGGAGTAAAATTTATTATGCCTCAGATAAAGTAAAAAAAAAAGTAGGGGTAGCAATACTTATCTCAGATAAAGCAAAAGCAAAAATAGATTTAATTAAAAGAGATAAGGAAGGAAATTATATCCTGCTAAAAGGCACCATTGAGAACGAGGCAATATCATTATTTAATATATATGCACCTAGTGGTATAGCATCCAAATTCCTAGAGGAGAAGTTAAAGGAATTAGAGGAAGAAATAGATAGCAAAATTATACTAGTGGGGGACCTTAATCTCCCCCTTTCTGAACTTGAAAAATCTAACCTCAAAACAAACAAGAAAGAAGTTAAGGAGGTGAATAGAATTTTAGAGAGACTAGATATGATGGATCTCTGGAGAAACCAGAATGGGGATAAAAAGGAATTTACTTTCTTCTCAGCAGTGCATGGTACATACTCAAAAATTGACCATGTACTAGGGCATAAAAACCTCACAATTCAGTTCAGAAAGGCAGAAATATTAAATGCATCATTCTCATATCATGATGTAATAAAAATTATGTGCAATAAAGGGCCATGGAAAGATAGACTAAAAACTAATTGGGAATTAAACACTTTAATCCTAAAGAATGAGTGGGTCAAACAAGAAATTATAGAAACAATCAATAATTTCATTCAAGAGAATGATAATAATGAGACAGCATAGCAAAATTTCTGGGATGCATTAAAGGCAGTTCTTAGGGGAAGTTTTATATCCCTGAATGCATAGTTAATTAAAGCAGAGAGAAGGGGGTTCAATGAATTGGACATGCAATTGAAAAAGCTAGAAAAAGAACAAATTGAAAATCCCCAATTTAGTACTAAATTAGAAATATTGAAAACCAAAGGAGAGCTTAATAAAATTAAAATTAAGAAAACTATTGAATTAATAAATAAAAGAAAGAGGTGTTTTTATGAAAAAAAAATTTGTAGACCTTTAGTTAATATATTAAAAAAAGAAAGAAGAAAACCAAATTATGAGTATCAAAAATGAAAAGGGTGAATCTACCTCCAATGAAGAGAAAATCAAAATAAATAATGAGGAATTATTTTTCCCAATTATATGCACAGAAATATGACAATCTTAGTGAAATGGATGAATATTTACAAAATTACAAGTTGCCAAGATTAACTGGAGAGGAGTGAATTACCTAAATAGCCCCATCTCAGAAAAAGAAATCAAACAAGCCATCAATGAACTCCCTAGGAAAAAATCTCCAGGGCCAGATGGATTGACAAGTGAATTCTATCAGATGTTTAGAAAATAATTGATTCCAATAGTCTACAAACTATTTGGGAAATTAGTGATGAAGGAGCCCGACCAAATTCTTTCTGTGACACACATATGGTATTGATTCCTAAATCAGGAAGAGGTAAAACAGAGAAAAAAATTAGACACCAATTTCCATCATGAATTTAGATGCAAAAATTCTAAATAAATATTAGCCAAAAGACTCCAACAACTTATCACAAAAATAATACACTCTGATCAGGTAGGATTCATTTCAGGAATGCAAGGATGGTTTAATATTAGGAAAACCATCAGTATAATTGAGCATATCAACAATAAAACTAGCAGAAACCACATGATCATGTCTATAGATGCAGAAAAGGCTTTTAACAAAGTACAACATCCATTTCTATTAAAAACACTACAAAGTATAGAAATAAAAGGAGCCTTCCTTAAACTAGTAGATAACATCTACTTAAAACCATCAGCAAATATTATATGCAATGGGGATAAACTAGAAGCATTTCCAATAAGATCAGGAGTAAAACAAGGGTGTCCACTATCACCCGTCTTATTCAATCTGGTACTAGAAACATTAGCAGTAGCTATTAGAGAAGAAAAACAAATAAAAGGAATCAAATTAGACAAAGAATAGACCAAGCTATCACTCTTTGCAGATGATATGATGATATACTTAGAGAACCCTAGAGAAGCAAGTAAAAAACCACTTGAGACAATAAATAAATTTGGCAAAGTTGCAGGGTGTAAAATAAACCCACATAAATCCTAGGCATTCCTGTATATCTCTAATAAAATGCAACAGCAAGAGATAGAAAGAGAAACCCCATTTAAACTCCCTGTAGACGTTATAAAATCTTTGCGAATCTACCTGCCAAAACAAACCCAGGAGCTATATGAACACAACTACAACACACTTCTCACACAAATAAAGTCAGAACTAACTAATTGAAAAAAATATAAATTGCTCATGGCTGGGTCAAGCTAATATAATAAAAATGACAATTGTACCCAAAATAATTATGTATTTAGTGCCAAACCAATCAATTTAACAAAAAAGTAATTTTTAGAGTTAGACAAATTAATAAAAAATTTATTTGGAAAAACAAAAGGTCTAGAATATCAAGGGAATTAATGAAAACAAATGCTAGGGAAGGTGGACAAGCTATGTCAGATTTTAATCTGTATTATACAGCAGTAGTCATCAAAACTGCTTGATACTGGCAGAGGAGTAGAATATTGGATCAATGGAATAGATTGGGCAATGGAGACCCAGCAGTTAATGAGTAAAGTAATCCATTGTTTGATAAACCCAAGGCCCCAGTTTTTGGGATAACAGCTCAGTATTTCACAAAAACTGCTGGGAAAACTGGAATATAGTCTGGCAGAAATTAGGCATAGATCATTATCTAACACCAAATACCAAAATCAAGTCTAAATGGGTGCATTATCTAGGTGTAAGAGATGACACGGTTAACAATCTGGGAAAGCAAGGAATAGTTTACCTGTCAGATTCGTTGAGAGGTGAAAAGTTTATGACCAAACAAGAATTACAGAACATTATAACACGCACAATGGATAATTTTGATTACATTAAATTGAAAAGCTTCTGTACAAACAAAGCCGATGTAACCAAGATCAAGAGGGAGGTGGGAAATTGGGAAAGAGTTTTTATAAACTATGTCTCTGATAAAAGATTCATTTCTAAAATATACAGAGAATCGAGTCAAATCTCTAAGAATACAAGTCATTCCCCAATTGATAAATGGTCAAAGGACATGAACAGGCAGTTTTCAGAGAAAGAAATTATAGATATCTATAAACATATGAAGAAATGCTCTAAATCACTATTGATTAGAGAAATGCTAATCAAAACAACTCTGAGATACCACATCTCTCCTGTCAGATTGGCTAAGATGACAAAACAAGAAAATGACAATTGCTGGAGAGGATGTGGGCCAATTAGAACACTAATGCATTGCTGGTGGAGTGGTGAACTTATCCAACCATTCTGGAGAGCAATCTGGACTTATGCCCTAAGGGCGATAAATAATTTCATACCTGTTGATCCAGCAATACCACTTCTAGGGTTACATCCCAAAGATATCATAGAAGTCGGATGAAGACCCAAATGTACAAAAATATTTATAGCAGCTCTTTTCATGGTCGCAAAGAATTGGAAATTAAAGGGGTGCCCATCAATTTGGGAATGGCTAAACAAGCTGTAGTATAAGAGTGTAATGGAATATTATTGTGCTATAATAAATGAGGAGGAGACAGATTTATTATTTACCTGGAGAGGCTTATAAAAACTGATGCTGAGCGAGAATTGTAGAATTGGAAGAAATTTGTATACAATCACAGACACAACATATGTGTGATGACCAACTATGAGAGACTGGACTCTTTTCAGTAATGCAGTGATATAAGTCAATCCTGAAAGGCTTATGAAGGAGAGAAATACGTCATCCAGAGATATAACTAGAAAGAACTGAGCCTGAATCCTGATGGAAGCAAACTAATTTATTTTTTTTTCTTTTTATTGTTTGGTTTTATTTCTTGCTATTTTTTCATCCCACCTAGTCCAATAAGCCTTTTTAATTGGACTAATGTCTAATATGAATTTATTTGCAGATCCTATACTGGACTGTATGCTGTCATGGGGGGTGGAAGGAGGGAGGTAAAGGAAATGTGAAATTCAAGGAACTATGGAATTGAATCTTGTTAACTGAAACTAAACTAACAAATTATTAAAAAAAAAACACACAGTCATTGGTAAAAGTAAGCTATCATTCTTTCACACATGTCCCTGTATAGCAGAGGCATATTGTCCAAAATATTATCTGAATTAGAGGGTGGTGTTTTTGAAAAGATAAATAATATACACCTATGTGTAACCTACATATAACAAAAAGAAATATGTTGGGGGGCGGAGTCAAGATGGCAGAGTAGAAACAGTACTTCTGCAGAGCTCCAACCAACACCACTTCAAAATTACGTAAAAGGGGAACTCTGAACAACCTCTGGAGCTTCAGAACCCACAAAATGACACAGAGAAGCTAACCTCCTGCTTAATACAGCCTGGCAGGGAGCAGCTATAGCAGCACTCTGGGAGCAGGGCCCAGGCTCCCATGAATCCAGGTTTTAGCCTGAGGGTGGCCATACCAGCAGCTGGCTAGAGGGACCCCAGAGCACCAGGAGCTATAGCATTTCCAGAATTATCAACACATAGAAGCCTAGGACATTGGGAGAATGTGTCAGCTTCTTTCCCTGGGGGTGAGAAGCTGCAGAAGAGCAGGCTCAGGTTGAGCCACATTGCCTAGTTGTAGCTTCAGCTCTTGGCTTGTGAACTGTAGGGGGAAGCAGCAATCAGTTTGGTGGGAGAGCACTCTTGCTTTACCCTTCTTGGATCTTGATTGTGGTCTGGTGTGGAGGTCTTGGGCTGTGTGACCAGCTTGCCAGACTTTGTGGAGTCTTCACAGAGGCCACCCAACTAATAAATCCAAAAGTTGAGAAAACCTCAACATTTGCGATGGAAGTTCCCTTGGCTGGTGGCAAATTCCTACTGTGGCAAGAAGCTCAAAAGTCAAGTAATTGAGTGGCAACATGCCTAGGAAAAGGAAACAAAATAAAAAGAAAAATTCAACATTAGACTCCTATTTTGGGGGCAAAGAGGATCAAAGCATGGAAGAGGAGGAGGACTTTGAGGTCACAAATCCTACAACAAAAGCTCCAAATGAAAATACAAGCTGGTTACAGGCCTTAGAGGACCTTCAGAAGCAGATAAGAGAAGTGGCTGAAAAATTGGGAAGAGAAATGAGAAAGATACAAGAAAAGTATGAAATGACAATCAACAGCCTGACTGAGGAAAATAACACCTTAAAAATAGACTAACTCGAGGGCCGACGCTGCGGGCTGTGGACTGAGCCCCACGGCCTCCTCTGGAGCCGGCAGCTCCGAGAGCGGAGACCTCCCTGGCTGGCTTTTCTCATTTTTCACAGATGCGTTATTATGAAAATTAAGCTAATTCTTTGGGAGACCATGGGTTAAAAAAAAAAAAACCCTAGCAAGTAAAACATTCGGTAAAAAACTGAAATCAACAGAAGTGACTTATACTGTATTCCATGATGGTGGTGACCATTTTCACACCTCCTAAGAGAAAACAGAGAACAACTGGATACCTTTATCCATCTTTGATGACAAGAAAAATGGAAAAACTCAGGAGAGCAAGACTGAAACTACAGTTTTGTTGAAACTTTTGGGGGATGTAATCTCTTATAATAGACCAGATAATATTGAATCATTTCTTTCAGAAGGCTTACAGCATGCAAATCCTACAGTAGTATCCATGAACATCAGTGAAGTATCTAGAAATAACTGTACTTATGTCTCTGGAAATATTAAAGAAATTAGAATGGAAAGAAATCACAAGGTAGATATCCCAGTTAGTGGAGAGGAAGTGGAATATAGCACAAGCAAAGCATTCATAGGACCTATTTACAAAAGTCCTGAGGAAAATAAATGAAATAAAAGAAAATATCACACACAAGTCACTGGTGGAGTGGAAAACAAACAGAACCCTTCTTCTAATAGACTGAATATAGACGATGAATTATCTCAGTTTTACAAAGAAATTCAGGAGTTAGAGAGTGAAAAAGAAGATTTGGAAGGCAATTGTCAGGAATTTAAACCCCCTCAGGAACAATTTAGCTTATGTTATCAAGACCATTACAATGACAATTTAAAATCTGATGAAGAAAAGAAAGATACTTGGTGTGATACTATATATTCACCCCCTGGTGATGAGCAGTATTTTAGTAATGAGCCAGTTGGTTGGAACACTGAATATCCAGTTAATGGACAAGTGGAACCCACATTTTTTAACAATCCAGTTCCTTCCTTTAGGCCTGAATGGCAACCAGTGGAATCCTCTTTAGTTCCTCATGGTCTTTTTCCTTCTGGGTTCAATTATCATTTAAATTTTCAAAGATTTAATCCCTCTCCATCTCCACCGCCAAATGTTTTCCATGCTCAAGATGTTAAATTATGTGAAATGTACAATGGATATAACATAAACGGTGTCACCACAAATTGGAATTGCCCGACATTTGATCAGACTAACAGATATTCTGATTGTGATGGGAAGAACAGTATCATACAGACCTCTAGAAATGGCCACAATGAACAAGATGGGCGAGAAAATAATGGTTTCTGTGAAACGAGAGAAGAATCTTGGGAAGACCCTTCTCTATTCCAGATGGAGAAAACAGACAGGCTTATAAATCAGCAGTTCCAAGAAGAAAAGCTAAAGAGGCTACTTATCCTTTTAAGAGGTCTACCGGTTCAGGGAAAACGACATTGTCTCGTGTTCTGCTTGGTCAGAATCGTGGTGGCATCGTCTTCAGCACGGATGATTATTTTCGTCATCGAAATGGGTATACATATAATGTTAGACAACTTGGTGATGCCCATGACTGGAACCAGAGCAGAGCAAAGAAAGCTATTGATCAGGGAAGATCTCCAGTTATAATAGATAACACTAATACCCAAGCTTGGGAAATGAAACCTTATGTGGAAATGGCTATAGGCAAAGGATACCAAGTGGAGTTCCACGAACCTGAAACATGGTGGAAATTTGATCCTGATGAATTAGAAAAGAGGAATAAACATGGGGTGTCTCGTGAAAAGATTGCACAGATGTTGGATCATTATGAGTATAAAATGTCCATCTCTATTGTAATGAATTCAGTGGAACCTCCACATAGAAGGTCTGAGAGACTTCGAAGACAGAGGTGTGGAGGCTGTGTAGACTCATGGAATCACTTTGATGTTGCAAAATAACTAATAATCAGTCTGCTTTCAACTAAAATGAGCTTGTGGCTTCCCCTTAAAAAACAAGCATTGAAACTTTCTGGAGGTTTTTAAATAGGTTCAAGTCTAATAAAAAAGAACCATCATTACCTCACAGAGTTTGTTCCCAGAAAACTGTTTAAATTTTAAAATGTAAATAAAAAATAGTATATAAATTGTAAAAAAAAAAAATAGACTAACTCAAATGGCAAAAGAGGCTCAGAAAGGCAATGAGGAGAAGAATGCCTTAAAAAGCCGACTTTGTCAGATGGAAAAAGAATCTCAAAAGCTCACTGAGGTGATTCTTTCCTTTAGAATTAAACTGGGGCAAACAGAAGCTAGTGACTTTATGAGAAATCAAGATGCTATTAAGCAGTTCCAAACAAATGAAAGAATAAAAGGCAATGTGAAATATCTCATGGGAAAAACCACTGACCTGGAAAATAGATCCAGGAGAGATAATTTAAAAATTATTGGACTACCTGAAAGCCATGGACAAAGATAGAATCTAGAAATAATCCTTCAGGAAATTTTCAAGGACAATTGCCCTGATGTTTTAGAACCAGTGGACAAAATAGACGTTGAAAGAATCTGCAGATAACCGCTTGAAAAAGATTCGAATAAGAAAACTCCTAGGAATGTTGTAACCAGGTTCCAGAATTCCCAGATCAAGGAGAGAATATTACAAGCAGTCAGTAAGAAACAATTTCAATATCGTGGAAACACAATCAGGATAACACAGGATCTGGCAGCTTCTACACTGATGGGTAGAATTGCATGGAATATGATATTCCAGAGGGTAAAGGAGGTGGGATTAAAACCGAGAATCACCTCCCCAGCAAAACTGAGTATTATGTTTCAGGGGAAAATTTGGTCATTCAATGGAATAGAGCACTTTTAAGCAGGCTTGAGGAAAAAAACAGAGTTGAATAGAAAATTTGACATTCAGATACAAGAAGCAAGAGATGTTTGAGAAGGTAAACAGGGAAAAGAAATCACTATGGACTTATCAAAGTTGAACTATTTACATTCCTACAGGGAAAAACAATAATTGTAACTGATGAAACTTTCCTCAGTATGAAATTTTTGAAGAAGGGTATAGGGGCATATGAATACATATGTGAATGTGTATATATATATTTTCAGGTATACATAGATAGAGGGCACAATTTGAATTTAATAGGAAGGGATGATACTTAAACGGTGAGTTTAAGAGGTGAGAGAGTAATGTGGTGAGGTTGAATGGGGAGAGACAATGGGGTGAACTGTCTGGTGTAGAGGAGGCAAGGGAAGGTGGCTGCAGGGGAAGTAAAGAACAGGAAGGCAAAAAGGCAAAACCTTATTCTCATTGAATTTGGACCAGGGAGAGAATGACATTCATGTTAAATAGTTTGTCCCACCCTACAGTATCATGCAGGGGAGAGGGATGGGTAAAGTTGGTGGAGGGGAGGGCTGGCTGGGGAAGAGGGTTTTTGGAAGCATCCACTTTTAAAAAGGGAAAGGATCAAGTTGGGGAGTGGACCAGGTGGAAGGTGGGATGGGAGGGAGGGAAATATAATCAGTCTTTTACAATATGTCTACTATGATAATGTTTTGCATAGCGACATAGGTACAGCATATACTAAGGTCCTTATCTTCCTTTTACAATCAATTATTAAAAATATATAAATATTATGATTAATACAATTTTGCATATAATTGGGAGATAAGATGTGCAGGCAATGGGGTGTGGGAATTCACCTCACCGTATTGGAAAAGTCGAAGGGGGTATGGGAGAAGTGATAGGAGAGAGCAGATTGGATGAGGGGATATCCTGTGTGATTGTTTTTTCTGGAGTGGTGGGTAGGGGAAAAATGGGGAAAAAAATGTAACTCAAAATCAGACAGAAATGAATGATGTAAACCAGAAATTAATAAAACATTTGGAAGAAAAAAAGAAATATCTTATAAAACTAAACCATTTTGTGAATATTTCAAGATTTCAGTTATGTGACTATCTTCAGGGCCACATTAAAATGTTAATGGGTTTCAGTACAAAAGAGTAGATGGCATGAGATAAAATATATTATTTTCACATTAAGAAAATATAAATTTCTTGAGATATCTATCAAAACCATCAGTAAATATTATATATCCAGGGCCATCAAATACCATAGAAAGTACCTGTGCTAAACAAATTCTTCTTAAAATAAATCATTTTGATAATTACTAGATTTAAAAAAATGTAAAAAGCAGTATTTAATAGAACATACTGGATTTAAATGTATTGAAAAACCCAAATAATTCCATCCTTGTGGTCTATAAAACATAGGCTATCTTGGTGGGGAATTCAGACCAATACAGGTTTATAATGAACTCATAGAATCATAGCTCAAGGGCTAGAAAGGATCAGAGAGATAATCTAGGGCCAAGGGGTGTGGAACCTTTTGTAGCCAAGCCCAAGGAGCTTTCCAGAGGACTGCTGCTATGAATAGCTACAAGTTTCTGATCACATAGTATCGTGAATTCTCTATTCAGCAGTAAATTAAAGCAAACATTCAAAGAAACCAAAGTACAAAAATCACAGGGATCCTACATAGCAACTTATCACTAAAGTGGCCACATAATTTTCACCAAAGCTGCCATATAATTTTAGACAAAAGTAAACATTAAGTATGGCCTGCATTTGCTACACCAAGTGAGATGTGAGGGCATGAACATGAATAATGAATTTGTGGTTCAGGCAAGCAAGTTGATAACGAGCCAATTTTATTCATCTGAAGATCCAATATATAGTGAAAAACTGCACAGTCATCATGAACCACTTTCTTAGGACACTTCCTTGTGTCCTAATTCCCAATCGCCTTAACTCAATCATCCTTAAAGAGCAAGCCTCCTTCATGGACACAAAGTGCAAAGGTCAAAGTTCTCCTCCACTAGGTCACAGTAAATCATGATTCCTTAGTCTCCATTAAGTACCCAAGAAGAGGTCTTTTCTTTTCATCTTGACTCAAGGCTGGCTCTCAAATTCCATGGTTCCTCTGTCATGGTCCTAGCTTCTCCCTGAAGCTAAAGGTAGGCAACTATCAGCTCCTTGTCCAGTTCCTCATCCAGTTTCTCATCCAGTTCCCATTCCATATAGTTCACAGTCTCCAGTCCACCTCAAGTCCTTAACAGTTTCTGTTTCTGGGAAGACAAAGATTATCAGAGCCAAAACAACATTCACAGACATTGCTGGCACCATCTTCTATTCACTTTCTGCCTATGAAATCAACACAGACCCATGAACAAGGTCTGAGAAATCAACACAATTTTCAGTATAGTTCCAGGGCCTCCTAAACTCCAAAACAAGTCTTCTGTAGACAGACAATAAGAAAATCTTCTTTCAGGACTTCCAGTAAGGTCCAAGGGCTTCTGTACAAAGTATTACAAACACAAATCAACACAGACAGAAAAGACAAGTAGAGTGCTGGGATACCACAAATTTCCTCCTTCTCAACTCTGCCATAACAAGTGTTCTCTTGCTAGTTCTGCTCTTTTTTAGCTTGGGTATTCCTTATATATTATCTTTAGCTCATTCTTGTTCCCTCCCTTCCTATTGCATTAGCAAGTTGCTCCCACCTTGGGTTTCAGGAGTTCTGTTTTTTAACAAAGAGTTGATATAATAATGGGCAAGGCACAAAAGAAACGAACTAAAACAAGGGGCTAAATAATTAAATAGCTGCAACAAGGTACTAAGTACTTCTTTGTTTGCCATTACAAACCTGCAGCCTAGAAGTCATATGTGGTTCGCTAGGTACTCAAGTGGTGTCATTTGACTGAATCTAAATTTCACAGAAAACAACCCTGGTAATGAAAGGATTTGTTCTGTACAACCTGAAATAAGTCAAAAGGTTTTCCCCAAGGATCTAGAAGGCCATATGTAGTCTCTAAGCTGCACATTCTCTACTCCCAAATATAGGTCAATTCTCTTACTTAATAGGTGAGGAAACTGAGGCTCAGAGAGATAATGTGACTTGCACAATTATCCCTCTACTAGTATGCATTAGAAGAAAGACTTGATTTCATGTCTGGATCCACTACTTTCCCCATTGTACTTGGCTGCTTTCCTACTCCAATCATTCTGTGAGTATAGGTCACATAAGATTGACTTGATAAATGTGATATATATATATATTTTTTTTTGGTTTAATTTTAGTTTACACCATTCATTTCCACAATATTTTGAGCTACATATTTTCTCCCCATCTTTCCCCTACTTACTACCCTAGAACAGTGATCCCACTGAATACCACTTCCCCCAACCTCATCTCTCCTATATCTTTCATACCCCCCCAACTTTCCAGTAGGACAAAATGGATCTCCATACCCCAGTGCCTGTATATCTTATTAACCAGTGCATGTAATGATGAAGATGATGATGATGATGATAAATTAAAAAAAGTGATTTTAAAACTTTGAATTCCAAATTCTTTCCCTTATTCCTTCTTCACCCACTCTTACTGGGAAGATAAGCATTTCAAAATAGGTTGTACATGTGTAGTTACACAAAACATTTCCATCCTGGATAGACTGTGAAAAACTGACTATATTTGCCAGCATCCTATACTGCCCCCCACTTGTTCTATTTTCTACTTTGACAATTTCCCTTTTAAAAAGTGTGTGCTTCTAAATACCTTCCCCCCTTACAGGTGGCTAGGTGGCACAGTGAGTAGAGCGTTGGCCCTGGAGTCAGAAGGACCTGAGTTCGGACCGGCCTCAGACACTTAACGCACACACAAACAAAAATACCTAGCTGTGTTACCTTGGGCAAGTTACTTAACCCCAACTGCCCTCCATAAAAGCACAAATAAACAAACAAACAAACAAACAAACACATAGTTAAATAAGTGAATAAGTAAATAAATGCCCTCCCTACAATCTCTCCTCCCTTCTATCATCCCTCCTCATTTTGTTTTTTTTTAATTTTGATATATTTTATTTTATGTTTTCCTCTTTATCAAATGTTTTATTAACTTCTAATTTACATCATTCATTTCCCCAAGATTTTGAGTTACAAATTTTCTCCTATATTTTCCCCTACCCACCACCCCAAAGTTGCAATTCTAATGGATATCCCCACCTTCAATCTCCTCTCTCCCATATCTTCCCCCATCCTCCCTCTGGTATTCCAGCAGGGCACAGTAGATATCTACGTGTAGCGGCAAGCACCCCAATATCCCCAGGGTGACTGCCAACACAGGTTCTTAGATCTGCTTTTCAAAAGGAAAGCAACTCAAAATGGGTTAACAAGCTTACTTTAATCAAACAAACATACATTACCTAGTTCAGGGGAAAAAGGTCAGCACCCTGAACTTCAGAGTTACAGAACTTACAGATCAGACAGGCTTCCAAACTGTCCTACCATTATATCAATACCAAATCACAGTTACCAGAGAGGGAAGCATCAACATCTGGGTTTTCAAAGCCGGGGGGCTCTCAACAACAGCTTCCCAGAGTCTCATATGGTCAAATCGCACAACAATTCTCAAAGTGAGCCCCAAAGCAAAGCCTCATCGGGGTTTATATAGTCTTCTGCTGGCTCAGAGAATGTAACAACCTTCTGGACCCACTGCCCAATCACAAAGTATCAAGGTGTGGGCTTTCCTGAAAAACAAGCCTCCCACCACAGGCTCCAGGTGCACTTAAGCTAGGGGCAGGGAAGATCTTTAAATTTGCATTTCCATTACACTATGCCCCAGTTCTTGTATATGTTATTTTCCAGTTACATGCAAAATAATATTAATAACAGTATAAATATATATTTTGAAACATTTGATTTTAAAACTTTAATTCCAGATTAATTCCCTTCCTCCCTTCTCACCTACCCTTCATGGAAGATAAGCAATTCAATATAGGTTGTACATGTGTAGCTATGCAAAATATTTCTTTAGCATATATACTGTAAAAGACAAGATATTTCCCTCCATCCTATCCCACTTTCCACTTGTTCTATTCTCTACTTTGATCCTGTCCCTTTTCAAAATTGAGTGCTTCCAACTACCCCCCCCCAGACTGCCTTCCCTTCCATCATCCTCTCTCTTATCCCCTTCCTCTCTACTCTCCTGTAGGATGAGATAACCTGTTTAGTGTGTATGTCATTCTCTCCCTGAGCCAAAATCAATGAGAATAAAGTTGACCCATTGTCTTTTGCCTTCCTCTTCTTCCCCTCTATTGTAACCATTTCCCTTGCTTCTTCTAAATGAGATAGTGTACCCCATTTTGTCTCTCACCATCTCCCCTCATTGTATTCCTATCTTAGCTCTTAATTTTACCTTTTAATTATCATCCCTTCCTATTAAATTGGTCCTATGGCCTCTATCTATGCATCCTTCAAAAATATATAAACACATTCACATATGTATTCATATATATGTGTGTGTGTGTATACATACATACATACAAATGCAAACACACACATATATGTATATGTATATATATGATTTCTATCCCATTCAACTATTCTCATGCTGAGAAAAGTTTCATAAGTTACAATTTTCATTTTTCCATGGAGGCAGATAAATATTTTAACTTTGATAAGTTACTTATGATTTCTTTTCCCTATTTACCTTCTCATGCTTCTCTTGCTTCTTGTATCTGAATGTAAAATTTTCTATTCAACTTGGGTTTTTTCATCAAGAATATTTGAAAGTCCTGTTTTCCATTGAATGACCATATTTTCCCCTGAAATATGATGCTCAGTTTTGTTGGATAGGTGATTCTTGGTTTTAATCCCAGATCCTTTGATTTCTGGAATATGATATGCCAAGCTCTTTGATCCCTCAGTGTAGAAGATGCAAGATCCTGTGTTATCCTGATTGTGTTTCCACAATATTCAAATTGTTTCTTTCTAGCTGCTTGTAATATTTTCTCCTTTATCTAGGAATTCTGGAACCTGGCTATGATATTCCTATGACTTTTCTTTTGGGGATCTTTTTTTCAGGAAGTGATTAATGGATTCTTTAAACCTCTATTTTGCCCTCTAGTTCTAAAACATCAGGGCAATATTCCTTGGGAATTTCTTGAAGGATGGTTTCTAGGTTCCTTTTTTGATCATGGCTTTCAGGTAGTCTAATAATTTTTAAATCATATCTCCTGCATTGATTTTCCAGGTAAGTGGTTTTCCCACTTAGATATGTCACATTGCCTTCTATTTTTTCATTTGTTTGGTTATGTTTAATAGCATCTTGATTTCTCATAAAGCCACTAGCTTCCATTTGCTCTAATCTAATTCTTTTTTTTTCTTTTTGGAGGGCAACTGGGGTTAAGCAACTTGCCCAAGGTCATATGGCTAAGTTTTTTTCTTTGTGTGTGTTAAGTATCTGAGGCCAGATCCGAATTCAGGTCCTTCTGACTCCAGGGTTGCCACTCTACTCACTACGCCACCCAGCTGCCCTATTCTAATCTAATTCTGAAGGAATGATTCTTGTTAGTGAGCTTTTGAGATTGTTTTTCCATCTGGCAAATTCAGCTTTTTAAGGCATTCTTCTCCTCATTGGCTCTTTGAGCTTCTTTTGCCACTTGAGTTAGTCTATTTTTTAAGCTGTTATTTTCTTCAATCAAGTTGTTGAGTCTCATTTCATTATTTTCTTGCATCATTCTCATTTCTCTTCCCAATTTTTCCTCCACTTTTCTTATTTGGTTTTCAAAATCCTTCTATGGTCCTCTATGGCCTGTAACTAGCTTTTATTTTTCTTGGAAGCTTTTGCTGCAGGAGCTCTTTTTTGTTGTCTTCCTCCTGTTCCATGCTTTTATCCTTTTTGTCCCCAAAATAGGAGTGTAAAGTTGGATTGCTCTGCTTGGTTTATTTCCTTTTGCTTGTTCATGTTGCCACTCAATTACTTGAGTTTTAAGCTTTTTGCCACAGTAGCACTCTACTAACAGACAGAGGAGCTTGTCCGAAATCACTGGGCTTTTCACAGCTGTACGGGCTGTTAGTTGGGTGGCCCTTCTGAGCCTCCACAAGATCTGGCAAGCTGGTCATACATCCCAGGACCTCCACTGTACACCACAACCTAGATACAAGAAGATTAAAGCAATAGCAATTACCCCTCAGACTAGTGGCTTTGTCCCCCTACAATCTGCAACAAAGGAGCTGAAGCTGCCACATAGCTAGCTGCTGCCATACTGCTGTGCACCTCAGCAGCTCTTCATTCCATGGTCCCAGACCACACTCCTGAACTACAAGATCCCAAATTTCATACTGCACTGACCTCTCTCTTTGTGCTTAACATCTATGTATCGATAATTCTGGAAATTGCCACAGCTGCTGGTGATCTGAAGTCCCTTCAGCTGGTGGCTGGTTGTGGCAACCCTGAGGCTAAAACCACTGGTCACATGGTGAGGGGCTTGGTTCCCAAAGCCCTGTGCTGCCTGCTTCCTGCCAGCCTGCTGGACTGGAGTTTAGCTTCTCTGTGTCATTTTATGGATTCTGCAGCTCCAAAGTTTGTCCAGAGTCATTTTTTTTTTTACATGGAATGGAGGAGGTAGAAGTCAGAGCCACATAAAAGTTTGCTTCTACTCTGCCATCATGACTCCACCCCCTATCATTCCCCCTCTTATTCCCTTGCTTCCTACTTTCCTGAATTGTAAGATACCCAATTGGGTGTGTATATCATTCCCTCTTTAAGCCAAATTCAGTGAGAGTAAGGTTGACCCATCCCCTTTTGCCGTCCTATTCTTCCCCTACATTGTAACTGCTTTCCCTCACCTCTTTTATATGAGATAATTTAACCTATTCTGTTCCTCCCTTTCTCCTCTCATCATATTCCTCTCTCACCTTTAAATTTTATTTTTAAAGATCATACCTTCATGTTCAACTGATTCTATGCCTTCTGTTTATGTATCCCTGTACACATACATACACATTCACACATGTATTCATATGCACATATACCCTCTATATAGACATATATATGTATGAATACATATATATGTATATATACATGTACATACATATGTACATATACATACATATACACATATATATACATGTATACATATATATATATATAAATTTATATTCCCTTCAACTATCCTCATTCTGATAAAAGTTTCATAAGCTACACTTATCATTTTTTCATGTAGTAATGAAAATAGTTCAACTTCAATAAGTTCCTTATGATTTTTTTTCCATTTACCTTCTAATTCTTCTCTTGCTTCTTGCATGTGAATGTCAAATGATCTGTTCAACTCTGTTTTTTTTCACCAAGAATGCTTGAAAGTCCTCTATTTCATTGAATCACCATGTTTTCCCCTTAAACATGATACTCAGTTTTGCCACTTATGTGATTTTTGGTTTTAATCCTATCTCTTTTGACATCCAGGATATCATGTTCCAAGCCCATTGATCCCTTAATATAGAAGCTGCTAGATCCCATGTTATCCTGATTGTCTTTCCACCATATTTGAGTTGTTTCTTCTTTGCTGCATGTAAAATTTTCTCCTTTATCTGGGAACTCTAGAACCTGGATATAACATTTCTAGGAGTTTTCTTTTGGGAATCTTTTTCAAGAAGTTATCGGTGAATTCTCTCATTTCTATTTTGCCCTCTGGTTCTAAAATATCAGGGCAATTGTCCCTGAGAATTTCTTGAAAGATGATTTCTAGATTCTTTTTTAAATCATGGCTTTCAGGTACTCCAATACATTTTTTAAAATTATCTCTCCTAGATCTATTTTCCATTTCAGCAAATTTCCAGTTATATATTTCACACTGCCTTCTATTTTTTTCATTTGTTTGAATCTGTTTAGTAGTATCTTGATTTCTCATAAAGTCATTAGCTTCCATTTTTTCCAATCTAATTCTAAAGGAATTATTCTCTTTGGTGAGCTTTTGAGATTCTTTTTCCATATGGCAAATTCAATTTTTAAGGCCTTCTCCTCATTTGCTTTTTTCGCCTCTTTTGCCATTTGAGTTAGTCTAATTTTTAAGGTGTTATTTTCTTCAGTCAGTTTGTTGACTCTCTTTTCATGATTTTCTTTCATCATTTTCATTTCTCTTCCCAGTTTTTCCTCCACTTCTCTTACTTGCTTTTCAAAATCCTTGAGTTCCTCTGTGGCCTGTAACCAATTCATATTTTTAAGAGCTTTTGATGCAGGTGTTCTGACTTCATTGCCTTCCTCCCATTCCATGCTTTGATCCTACTTGACCCCAAAATAGGAATCTAAGGTTTGACTGCTGTGCTTACTTTGCTTCCTTTGCTTGCTCATATTGCCACTCAATTATTTGACTTTTGAGCTTTTTGCCACAATACAACTCTGCTTCCAGAGAGGAGAGCTTTGTCCCAAATTGCTGGGGCTTTTGCAGTTGCTGGACCTATTAGTTGGGTGCCCTATCTGAAGCCTCCACAGTCTCTGTCACTTAGTCACACACCCCAGGACCTCCACCCAAGACAGTGATCCAGATCCAAGAAGCTTAAAGCAAGAGCAATTACCCCTCAGAATGGTTGCTTGGTCCCCCTACAATCTGCAGTCCAAGAGCTCTGAAGCAGCCACATGGTAGCAGCTCTAGGGCCACTGTGCCTTCTCTACTTCTCACTCCAGGGACAGAGGCCCAAACATGCTGTTACCCCACCCCCAATGTTCCAACAGAGTTCTACACTGACCTTTTACATCATGTTTGTCATTTTTGGAACCCATCACAGCTGCCAGTGATCCTCCCTTGAAGTGTGCTGTAGCCACTGGGAGGGTCAGCCCTGGGGCTATAACCACAGCTCACACGGGGATAGTCTCAGCTCCCAGCATGCTGTGATAGACCCTTCCAGCTTGCTGTGATGCCTTCTGTGGGAGATTTGTTTCTCTCTGTCACTTTGTGGGTGTTATAGCTCTAAAGTTTGTTTAGAGTCAAAATTTTTATGTATTTGATGTGGTTATGGGTAGAGCCCACAGTTTTCCTGCTTCTAGGCTGCTATCTTGGTGATATTTTAATAACTCCTTAATGTTACATAACTAATTGAAAAATAATGACAGAAAATCCCATTGTAATGCCTTTTGGTGAAGCAAGCACTTACAAAATTTGTAGTATTATTTCCATGGAGCTAGCTGTGGTCTATGATTTCATTTTACCTTTCATGCATTTTCATAACCAACTGACAAGCATGGTGCACCTTTAAATTGTTACTGGATGTATCACAAGGATCATATTTTGGCACCACTTCTACAATGACAGCATTCCAACAGACTGACTCAAAGTGAATCAAGTTTTCACTATGTTTCCCTGAACTTGAGAGCATACTTTAGACATCAGCTAATTCACTTTCATCTTGTATAAAAGTGGTAGAAGGCTTCCTGATTTAATTCATGAATGTTAAAGGGAATAAGCTTTCCTTCCTTATGGCACTTGCCTTTCAAAGATGAGCCACTTTGAGGAAATATAGGCATTCTTAATTTTCCTCCTTATATTATAAGTGTATCTGTCCCATAAAAGCTTCTTTCTCTTTACATATGTCAGAATAAATAATCGCAAAAGTCAATTATTTTGGTGCAGCTAGGTGGCATAGTGAATAGAGCACTGGCCCTGGGGTCTCAGCCTATAAGTTGGCTTGTCTCTCCCCTTCCAAAAAAAAACCAATTGTTATAAGTTCCCTTATAACTGTGGGGACTGAAGAAAGCTATTCTATTTAATCAGAAATTTATACACATAAATATATCTTAGTGACTAAGTGATTAGTAATTACATATGAATATTTTATGTATATGTATTTTTACATATAATTAGTATTTTATCTATGTATAGATATGATAGGCATATATATGTATATGAAATGTGAAGGAATTTGACTGATAATAGTTTTCAGAAAATTTTAACAAAAACAGAAGTTAATATTTGTTATCCTAAGTTTGACTCTGTGTGTGTGTGTGTATGTGTGAGTGAGTGTGTGTGTGTGTGTGTGTGTGTGTGTTTGTGTGCATGTTTGTTTGAAGGAGTTACGGTAGATATAACATTCATAATGAAATAATTTCATGGTACTTACCATGGTCAGGCCAGATCTGAGTATTATTTTCCTTTCCAGGCATTACATTTTAAGGATGCTACTGATAAAATGTAGAGATTACAGAACATAACCAGGATAGTTTGGAGCCCAGAGACTATGTCGTAAGATATTCAGTTTAGAGAAATTAGAATATTTGGCCTAGAGAATAAAAGACTAAGTGGAAAAAAGGCATGTCTTCAGGTACTTGAGTGACCTTCAAATGCTACAAAGTGTTGACTTGTGCTGCTTGTGCTGAGAGGGGAAAATTCAGAGCAGCAGATGAAATTTGTTGAGAAACTAATTAGACTTTGATAGAAGGAAACTTCATCATTATTGGAGCTATCCAAAAGTGAAATGGGTTTCCTTTGGAGTTAATAGTTTCCAACTGAACTCCAAGTCAAATGCAAATAACCAATTCTACAGATACTGTAGATGGGATTATCTTCAAGGTATAGAAAGGTAGGTGGGCATAGATTCTGTTTTCATCTTTTGATTCTGTTGATCCTTTAAACAACAATAAAGGGATAGTAGGAAGGAAGGGAATTATTTTAGGAAGTGTGTAGACAGAAAGCAAAGCAGTTCATGTTTCAAATTCTTCCCAAAATTCACTTTCAGAAAAGAAAATTCATGATAGAAAAGAGCAAGAGGAAATCATCATCTTCCTATAAGGGGAACATAGCTTTTTTATGACATCAGAAATCTAGCAATAACCATCACTTTGTGATTCTCCCTTCCACTATGTCCAGTACCTCCTTATGGCTTATAATATTTTCAAGTCCTTTTGAAAGTTGTTTCCATTTTTACCAAGTTGTGTGTAAGGAACTGAAAGGACAAATGAATTGTTTTGCACATGTTCTATATTCTGTTGCATGTGTATGTGTTTATTTCCACTTTAGAATGACCCACCACGAAAAATAATGGGGGGATGCTGATGACTAAAGAGAAATGTCAGAAGAGAAATGAATAAAAATCAGGCAACTAGAATGTTGAAGGGCTTTTTGTCTTGTCATATGAGCATCACTTGAAAGAACTAGGAACATTTATTAATCCCAGTGAAGAGAAAACAGAGGGAATATGACAACTGCATTTTTGAGTTCTTTAGAGTCACAGAATTTGAGGGTCAAAAGAATTGAAGCAGAAAGATACATTGAGGAGTGATTAGATTTATTTTGTTAGGCTATAATATGTAGATAGAGTAAAAATGGTTGGAAACTGTAAAAACAATTTTGCATTGATATACTAGGGAGAAAAAAAAAACTTCTTAACAATTAGAGTTAACATTATCAGCTACAAAGATAGCAGAAGGTTTGAGTTCCTTAGTGAGGGCTTGGTTGTACACTGTTTTGGTAAGTATTAATGGTGAATCCTTTCACATATGGTTGGGACTAGCTGGTCAACAAGATACTTTCCAACCATAAAATTCTGTGATTCTAGTTCTGATTCTACATTTTACTTACCTTTATACAACTAAAAATAAATCATGCTATCTTTTGTCAAAAAGGGGAATGTTCTGGGAATTTCATAGATGCCTGAGTCACTCTTTTGTATGCCAGAGATGGGAAGTATTGATACTAATACTTTTTAATAAAGTCTTAAACATCTGGGAGTTTATCAAATGTCCATTTTTTTTTCATTCAGGATAATACTTACCTTTGCAGGATATAATAATTTTGGCCAGAGCCCCAGTTTTTGTTTTGTATTTTTTTCTCTTTGATATGTAGCATTCCAAGATCTGTGGTCCTTTAATGCCTCTGCTGTGAGGTCTTCTGTAATTCTGATTGTGGTACCACCATATTTAAATTGATTTGATCTTGATGCTTTTGATATATATATATATATATATATATATATATATATATATATATATATATTTGTTGTTGTTGTTGTTTTGTTTTGTTTTTTATTTTTTCCTTGAGCTGGGATTTTCTAGATTTGAATATTATGTCCCTATGAGTTTTCCTTATAGGATCTCTCTTTTATGTGTGATTGATAGATTTTTTTTTCTATTTTTACTTTTCCCCTCTTGTTGTAATGCTTCGGGAAATTTTCCTTTAATTATTTCTTGTATAATTGCATCAAGATTATTTTTTATCATAACTTTCAGTTAATTCAGCTATTTTTTTATATTTTCTCTTCTTGAACTATTCTTCAAGTCTGCTGTTATTCTTGTGAGGTGTTTCACTTTCTCTTCTGGTTTTTCATTATTCAATCTTTGTTTATTCATTTCTTGATCTCATAATTTCACTGGCTTCATTTTGTCCAATTCCAATTTTCAAGGTGTCATAGTTTTGCCTAAAATTTTGAATCTCCCTTTCATATTGGTTAACTTCCCTTTCATAACTTTCTTGTTTTTCTTGAATTGTTCTTATTTTCTTTTTTAGTTTTTCCTCCATCTCTCATTTAATTTTTTTTTTCTCTCGTTGGATTTTTAAAATTTTTCAACATCTTCTATGAATTCTTTTTGGGAAGGTAACCATTTGATATTATTCTTTGGGGGTTCCTTTACTTCAATATCCCCCTATGAAGATGAACCTTGGTTATCTCTATTCCCATGATATGTTTCTATGGTTGGATTCTTTCTCCCTTGCCTTTGTATTTTTTTTTTTTTTTTGTGAAAAGAGCTTAATTATTTGTAATCAACTCTAGGCCTGAGGTATGGAAAATGATGCCGCTTGCCCCAGATTTGCAGCTCTCCACTCTAACCTGGGAACAAAGCCAAAACTCCAGCCTCCTATAAGTGCCCACAGTCAGGAGCTTTCTGCCCCACTGTTTATTTACTCACAGGGCATGTGATGGTTTCTTCTTGTCCCCACTGCACTTTGCAGCACAGCTGGGTCTGGTGTTCCTGGTCAGTGGAGTTTCCCTCAGTATTCCTGGCCTCAAACACCCAACTCCACTCACTGTCTCCCAGGGTAAAAGTTCTGGTGGCTGGGGCCAAGACAATCTCTCAAACCAACTAACTCCAGGGCTTGCCACTTGTTTAAGTGGCTTGGTGTTTGCTTGCTGTTAAAAGGGAACCTATCCTGGAGGTGTTTACTCTTCACAGAGACCAAAGCTAGTTCTGGGATTTTACTTCTGATCTCAAATTGTCCCATGAGGACCTGGCTTATGCTCCTGTTCTTATTTATTTCAATTCACATTTTATATGCCCTACCATACTATGTTAACTCTTTTGTGGGGGGAAATTTTGAGAGTTTGGAATTTTCTGACCTACTCCTCCATCTTCCCACAATATTGTACGAAAGAATTTGAATGTCAAGCTGAGGAGTATGTATTTTAGATCAGTAGAAATACGAAGAGGGGGCAGGTAGGTGGTGCAGCGAATAGAACACCGTGCATGGAGTCAGGAGGACCTGAGTTCAAATCTGTCCTCAGACACTTAACACACACACACACACACACACACACACACACACACACACAAACTAGTCATATGACCTTGGGTAAGTCACTTAACTCCAAATGCCCTACCTTCCCCTCTCCAAAAAAATAAAAGAAAAAAAGAGAAATAAGAAGAAAGAAGGTAGGTCACACAGTGGATAGAGTGTTCAGTCTGGAGTCAGGAAAAGTATCTGAGTTCAAATTTGACCTCAGACATTTACTGTATATGTGACCCTGGGCAAGTCACTTATTCCCATTTGCTTCTGTTTCCTCATCTGTAAAATGAACTAGAGAAGGAAATGGCAAGTCAGACAAGTACATTTACCAAGAAAACCTCAAACAGCATCATAAAGAGTCGGACACAACTGAAAACAACTGAACGATAACAAAAGGAACAGGGAATTATGGGAATTCCTTCAGTGCCTAAAAGACAAATTCAGAGCTGTTCTTTATGAAAGTCAGTTTGAAAAAGATAAGATTTGGTAGGTAGAATGGAAAAGCAAGATCTTTAAGGTAGGTAAAACCTCAGGAGGTTTTTATAATATGCTACATTGAGTCAGGAAGATAAAAACTCGAATAATTATTTTCTGTGTGACATTGAGTAAGTCATTTAAATTCTGTTCCAAAGTTTTTTTCAAGTATAAAATGAGAATTAAAATAACCCTTTGCTTCTCTGGGTTGAGGTAAAAATCAAGTGGATTATTTATATATAGGTCTTTGCAAAACTTAGAAGTCTATTCAATTATTAGTTTTTATTATTCTTGTCTACCTACCTAATTTTTAGCCATTACCAAACAGTTTCTTAACTTCTTACCTTATATTACTTTGTATAAAATGTATATTGACCCATATTTGTAATGCCAGTGGAATATAAGGCCCTTCAGGGTACAGTTGTACTCCTCTAACATCTCTTCAAGCTCTGAATTTAGAACGCTATAATTTCAACTCTTTTATTTTTGTCTTTGTATCCTATGCAGTTAGCAAAGCACCTTCCATATGATAGATATTTACTAATATCCCACAGATTGCTGAAAAGAATTGGAATTATTACTCTAATCATCACTGTATTTTTAAATATTGTTCCATGAAGTTGTTGAATAACCCATTAAACATTTGTTTTACAATGTGTTGCTATCGTGATAAATAAATATTGTAAGAATTCAGTTTGGCAAAATTAGTTGATTAGATTTGTTAATTTCTGTTATATACATGTTCCTTTGCATTTATATGTGTATAAGTCTCTTATTTTATTACCTAGATAACCTGATCCTTCTCAAGCTATTTTTGAGAAAGTCAGTATACTTGGTAGATTGTTATTTTTTCTTCTGTGGCTAATTATAGACAGGATAAAATTATTAAACCTAATTTTTGCTGAATTTTCAAAATCAAATAATTCATTATCATAATTTCTAGTTTGATTATTGATAGTTTTATGTGGGATATTTCTGTGAAACATGATGACTAAGTATTTTATAGTTCAGAGGTATTATTTGCATGGGAGGGTTCATTTATATTAAAATGAAAGGGAATTATGTTTAAAATGAAGAAATCTTTTCATTCCTTTGGCATCTACCAATCAACTAATTGTAGAGACATTGAAAGGTGAGTACCTAGTTAGGAAGATTCATTGCAACAATTCACAATTCTAATTAAAGTCTTTTATTAAGAGAAACTGATAATTATTGAATTATTCTTGGTGTCTAATCTCTAGTTTCTCAATCCACAATGCAGAATAAATGTATTTCTATAAGCATTGGTGTTCTACAAGGTTTTAAAAACTGCTTTTGTATACTTCTTTTTTTTTTTTTTTGGTCTTTCGAACATTTATAAGTGCTTAACTCCCTTTCATGTCATTTTTTGTCAGCATCCTTCTTTAGATCAGTATTTGTTAATCTAGTTCTAAGTTTTCTATATGTTAATATTGGAAGATAAGAGGCTTAATCTCTTAAATTTGCCTTTTCATGGGAATATATTATTTTCTGTATATATTAAATTAATAAAGCATGGATATTAACACTCTTGGTGGCTATCTTTTAATATTAATGTGGTCAAATTGTTCAGGGAAATTGTTTTTTTATTCTATTTTAATTTTATTTTAAATGTTTTATTGAAATATATTTATATTATGATGTTTATGAATATATTCTCACTATTTTTAAATAATTGGAAACCAACAGAAATATTAAGCCTTACAAATAACTTCTGTAATATTCCATACTCATACTCCCCCACCTATCCCTCTAAAGAAAGGTTGTATATTGATTTTATCATCTCTTCTCTGGGACCAACCACTGTCATTTTAATTACACAGCGTTTTATTTTTAATATTTATTTATTTTTAGTTTTCAACATTCACTTTCATAATATTTTGACTTCCAAATCCCCCTTCTCTTCCATGATCCACAAGACAGAGTGCTATCTGCAATAGGTCTTACATGTACATAAATATTAAACATATTTTCACATTATTCATGTTATAAAAAGCACTAGAACTAATGGGAGGAACCATAAGAAAGAAGGCAAAAGAAGGAGAGTACAAATAAAATCTTTTGATCTACATTCAGACGTTATAGTTCTTTTTTTGGTGGATGTGGGTAGCATTTTCCATCAAAAACTCTTTTGAATCTTTGCATTGATAAGAAAAGGTGAGTCTATCAAAATTTGTCATCACACAATGTTGCTATTACTGTACAATGTTTTCCTGGTTTGCTCAGCTTGTTTAGAATCAGTTCATGCAATCTTTCCAGGTTTTTCTGAAGTCTGCCTGCTTATTATTTTTCATAGAACAATAGTATTCCATTACATCCATATTCCACTGCTTGTTCAGTCATTATCCAATTAATTGACATCCCCATAATTTCCAATTCATGGCCACAATAAAAAATGTTGCTTTAAATATTTTTGTACATGTGAGTGCTTTTCCCTTTTCTATGATTTCTTTGAGACACAGATGCAGTGCTGGTAGTGCTGGATCAAAGGGTATACACTCTTGCATAGCCCTTTGGATATAGGTCCAAATTCTTCTCGAGAATGGTTGGATCAGTTCACAACTTCACTGACAATGCATTAGTGTTCTAAATTTTCCAAATCTCCAACCTTTCCATTTTATCATCTTATCCAATCTGATAGTGCAATGTGTGACATTGATAGATGTGACATATAAACTATTCCTTGCTCTACTAATTTGTTTTTAAATTCACCCTTTATATTTAAAGTGTATACATGTTTTGACCTTATCTTGCTATACAGTGTAAGGTGTTGGTCTATGCCTGGTTTCTGCCACACTGTTTTCCAGTTTTCCCAGCAGTTTTTGTAAAATAGTGAGTTCTTATTCCAGCAATTGGAGTCTTTAGTTTTATCAAACAGTACATTACTATAGTTATTGACTACTGTATCTTATATACCTAACTTATTCCGCCTGTCTGCTACTGTATTTATTAGTCAATGCCACATAGTTTTGATAATTAGTGCTTTACAATACAATTTTAGATCTGGTAGGACTGGGCCACTTTCTTTACATTTCTTTTAATTAATTCCCTTGATATTCTGCACATTTTATCCTTCCTGATGAATTTTGTATTATTTTCTCTAGCTCTACAAAATGATTTAGGTGTTTTTTTGTCATGGCACTACAAATAAGTAAAATAATTTTAGTAGAGTTGTCATTTTTATTATATTATCTCAATTTGCCCATGAATAATTGATACTTTTCCAATTATTTAGAACTGACTTTGTGTGAAAAGTGGTTTTTTTTTGTTGTTTTTGTTTGTTTGTTTGTTTGTTTTGTGATTCTGTTCATATAGTTCCTATATTTGTCTTGGCAGGTAGACACCCAGATTTTTTATAAGGTTTACAATTAATTTAAATGGAATTCCTCTATCTCTTGCTTTGTTAGTAATATATAGAAATGCCAATGATATCCTGCTTCTCTGCTAAAGTTGTTAATCATCTGAAGTAGCTTTTTAGCTGATTCTCTAGGATTTTCTAACTGTACCATCATATCATCTGGAAAGAGTGATAGTTTTATTACTTTATTGTTTTTCCTAATTTTTTCAACTCCTTTTTCTTTTCTTGTACCTAAAGCTAACATTTCCAGTGCACTATTGAATAGCAGTGGTGATAACGGACAACCTGTTTTCACTCCCAATCTTATTAGAAATGCCTCTAGTTCGTCCTCATTACATAAAATGCTTGCTCATAGTTTTAGATAGATACTACTTGTCGTTTTAATAAAAAATCCACTTATTCCTATGCTCTCTTTTGTTTTTTAATAGGAAGGAGTGCTGTATTTTGTCAAATGTTTTCTGCATCTATTGAGATAATCATGTGATTTTTGTTTTTTTTTGTTATTGATATGTCATAGCTCCTGAAAGTTTTCATAATATTGAACCAGACCTCCACTCCTGATGTAAATCATATTTATTTGTTTTAAAATGCTTTAAGAAAGTCAGTTTGGAGGATTCTTAGGAATGAAGATTTCATGCCACAAAGATGAATATTTCAAAGAAGTAGGTTTAATGAGATTTTTCTAAAGAAGGTGATATAGATACAAAGAAGAATTTAACAAATGAAGATTATATAAAAATAAATGTGCAGAAAATAGAAGCAAAGCTTGGTAGCAAAAAAATGATACAAATGTTATATGATCCTGTTAAAATAGTGTCAGAGTTTCAAAAGCTCAGAATGAGTTACATCTGGGAAGAAAATTATGGACAACTTACTGGAAGGTTAAAAACATGATAGAACCTTTGCCTAGTGTGTATAGCATCATGATTCCTACAATCAAAAAGAAAAGGAGAATTAATCTAATATTATTTTAGTTGTTTCCTTTGTAAAGACAATCTTTACATTTATAGTGACCACAAAAATATGACTAATGCAGAATTTTTACCTAAAATACACATGGGAATACTTAGCTTCTATTTTTAATTAAAAATCATTTGAACCTGGGGGTAGAGTCAAGATGGCAGAGTAGAAACAGCACTTCCACTGAGCTCTAGGCCACACCACTTCAAAATCATGTAAAAGGGGTACTCTGAACAACCTCTGGAGCTCCAGAACCCACAAAATGACAAAGAGAAGCTAATTGCCAGCTGAGGACAGCCTGGCAGCCTGGCAAGGAGTGGCCAGCACAGCACTCTGGGAGCAGAGATCACATCTGCTTGAGTCAGAGATTTTAGCCCCAGTGCAGCCAGAGCAGAAGCAGGCTGGAGGGATACCAGAACATCAGCAGCTGAGGCATTTCCAGAATTATCAACACATAGATGCCTAGGACAAAGTGAGTGGTCAGTGCCCTATGGACTTTGAGGCTGGTTGGGAGAGCAAGTTGAACTCTTTACCCTGGGGGCGAGAAGCCATTGAGGAGCCAGTGTAGCTTGCACCACATTGACACATTGCAGCTTTAGCTCCTGGCCTGCAAACTGTAGGGGGATCCAAAGATCAGTCTGGGGGGGTAATTGCTCTTGCTTTACCTGAACTCTATCACTGTGGGAACTTTCTCTGTTTAAACAACTCTTGATAGTGAGATGCCCTTTGAAGGATGATAGGTCTAAAACCCAACAGGCATCAAGATTTCTTCCTCATTTTTCTGTTCTAATAGTTATAATGAGTTATTCTATAAATTGTCCACATTTCTTTCCTTCCCTTTTCTAATCTAACTCATCAATTTAACAGAAAAAGCATAAATTAAGTGATTAATATAGTCAAGAATTTTTGGAGAATTACAAAAATGAAATAAAAACAGTCCTGGTCCTCCAACTTCCATTACAGTGGAATGAAAGTATTACATTCCAGTAGAATGTAAGCTTCTTGAGGACAAGACATGTTTCATTTCCATGTGGCCTTGGGCAAGTCACTTAACCCCAATTGCCCTCCAAAACAAAAGCAAAAAAAAAAAAAGACATTTCATTTTTTTTCTTTTCATTCAATGCCTAGTAGGATGCTTGGAACATATTAGGCATTTAATACTTGTTGAATTCAGCTGAATTGAATTCAGAGAATACAACCTATTATTAATTAAGTGCACACACAATAGTTTCAGGAGAAGGCAGAAAGCACTAATACTTAGAGGAGGATTCTTGTAGGAGGGAACATATGGGCTGAGCCCTTAGTGAACCTAAGGATTCTAAGAAATAGAGGTGGAAATGGAATGCATCCCTTTTATGAGAAACAAACTGTGCAAAAGAAGGTAGGTGGGAGGTGTAATGCCAAGACTGGGGAAGAGCAAAAAGACCAGTTGACGGAAACATAGAGTGTGTAGACAATAATATGGAAAAAATATTTGTGGACAATAACACATATTTGCCTGCAGATGAGGGTCCATTCAATGTCCAAGAAATACATCTTTTTAAACTTCTTGCAAAGCTAACTAGTCTACTAAATAAGGAAGTCTTCAATTTCTGCTTTCTTGGTGCCATGCTCTAACAAACCAAACAAATTAGACTCCTGAAACACATTTCTTGATTAGGATTTCATATTAGAAGTTACTGCTTATGGTTCTTTGTTCTGGACACGTTTTGTTTTTTTTTTTACTTAAAATGACTTTTTTTAACTCCATATAGAAGTAGGCTGTCTCTTTCAGTTTCTCTCTCTAACACATTGTGCTGAGTTGAAATAGGGTGCTGGCCTTGACTTTCTATGTCATGCCCTATTAGCATCCCTAAAAGCAACTGCCAGCCACAATTACATTGGGTTAGCATTCTTATGTGGCCAGGAGCAAGATCAAGACATGACAAGAAAGGATTCACCTTGAACTGTTTACAGATTTAAATATTCCTATTTGTTCTCACATACCAATTTACATACATAATGGAAAAGGAAAGACAGACAGACTGGTTTCCTTTATAAAAGACAGAGGATTCCATAAGAAAGAGTAAGAAATGAAAATTGTCCTTAATTTAAAGCATTCATTCCACTACTGTCTCCGTCAAAATGAAACAAACTATTCTGGAAGGAGGAAGGGGAGAACTATTTCCAAAATTGACTTATAGGATTGATGCTAAAAAACCTACAATCAGTAAATCTGAGTTGGAATACAACCTCTAATGCTGACTATAAAAAGCAGCTAATCTCACAACAGAAAGAGCCTAGGATCAGGAAGACCTGCATTCAAATCTGATTTCAGATACTTACTAGCTGTATGACCCTGGGAAAGTCATTTCACTTGTTTGCTTCAGTTTATTCAACTGTAAAATAGAGAAAATAATGACAACTAGTTTGCAGGGTTTTTTTAAGGGATCAAATTGGACAATATTTGTATAACTCATCAGTACAATGCTTGACAAATAGCTGGTGCTATGTAAATGCTTAGTTCTTTTCCTTCCTTTCCCTGCTACATGAGGAAGCATGAATAATTCAAATAACTTCTCTAAGCCTCAGTTTACATTTGTATAAAATGGAGAGTTTAATAATTTATATTTGAATCTAATCTCTAAGTTTTATTATATTAGTAATGGTGAACAATCCACTTAACTACTCTAAGACTTATTTGTTTGTTTATTTATTTATTCTATAGAATAGACAGAATACTTATAATGACTACCTCAAAGGTATTGGAAAGACAAGTGGAATAATTTAAGTAAAGCACTTTTTTTTTTCTGGTTTACATCATTCATTTCCACGAGATTTTGAGTTACAATTTTTCCCCATTTTTTCCCTACCCACAACCCCAGAATAGCAGTCCCAGTAGATATCCCCTCATTCAATCTGCTCTCTCCCATATCTTCTCCCATACCTCCTTCAACTTTGCCCTTAGGGCAAGGTGAATCTCTGAGCCCCAATACCTGAACATCTTATCTACCAATTACATGCAAAATAGTACTTATAATAGTATATATATATATATATTTGAAATATTTAATTTTAAGACTTCGAATTTCAGATCTATTCCCTTCCTCCCTTGTCACCCACTCCCTCTGGGAAGATAAGCAATTCAGTATGTGTTATACATGTATAGCTACGCAAAACATTACCATAGTAGATATATTGTAAAAGGCTGCTTATAATTCCCTCCCACCCATCCCACCCCCAAACTGGCCCATTCCATACTTTGATCCTGTCCCTCTTTGATAATGGATACTTTCAACCTCCCCTAGAATGCCCTCCCCTCCACCATCTCCCTTCTCATCCCCCTTCCCCCTACTCTGCTGCAGGGTGAGATATCCCATTTAGTATGTATGTTATTCTCTCTCTGAGCCAGATTCAATGAGAATATATTTTTGCCTTTTTGACTTCCTGTTCTTCCCCTCCACTGCAGCCACTTCCCCTTGCTTCTTCTACATGAGATAGTTTACCCTACCCTGTCTCTCCCTGTCTCCTCTTGCCACTTTCCTCTCTCACCTCATAATTTCACCCCTTAAGTATCATCCCTTCCCACCAAATTCAACCTGTGTCCTCTATCCATGTATACCTGTAAACATATAAACACACATTCACATATGTATTCGTATGTCCATATACCCTTCTTCAATTATTTTCATAATGAGAAAGGTTTCATCAGACACAGTTATTGTTTTTCCATGTAGGAATGTAAATATTTCAACTTTGATAAGTTCCTTTTGATTTCTTTTCCCAGATTACCTTCTCAAGCATCTCTTGCTTCTTGTGTCTGAATGTCAAATTTTCTATACAACTATTCTATTTTTTCCTCAAGAATGCTTGAAAGTCCTCTATTCCACTGAATGACCATATATTCCCCTGAAACAAGATACTCAGTTTTTCAGGGTAGGTGACCCTTGGCTTCAATCCCAGCTCTTTTGCCCTCTGGAATATCATATTCCATGCCCTTAGATCCCTCAGTGTAGAAGCTACCAGATCCTGGGCTATTCTGATTGCGTTCCCACAATATTGGAATTGTTTCTTCCTGGCTGCTTGTAGTATTTTCTCCTTGATCTGGGAGTTCTGGAACCTGGCTATAATATTCCTAGGAGTTTTCTTTTTGGGATCCTTTTCAGGAGGCAATTGGTGGATTTCAACATTCATTCCCCCCTCTGGGTCTAAAACATCAGGGCAATTATCCTTGAGAATTTCTTGAAAGATGATTTCTAGGTTCTTTCTTTGATCATGACTTTCAGGTAGTCCAATAATTTGTAAATTATGTCTCCTGGATCTATTTTCCAGGTCAGTGGTTTTTCCCATGAGATATTTCACATTGCTTTCTATTCTTTCCTTTGTTTGGATCTGTTTAACTGCATCTTGATTTCTCATAAAGTCACTAGCTTCCATTTGCTCCATTCTAACTCTGAAGGAATGAATCTCCTCAGCGAGCTTTCGAGATTCTTTTTCCATCTAGCAAATCTGGCTTTTTAAGTCATTGTTCTTTTCATTACCTTTCTGAGCCTCTTTTGCCATTTGAGTTAGTCTATTTTTAAGGTGTTATTTTCCTCATTCAGGCTGTTGACTGTCATTTCATACTTTTCTTTCATCTTTCTCATTTCTCTTCCCAGTTTTTCCCCCTCTTATCTGCTCCTTATGGTCCTCTATGGCCTGTAGCCAGCTTGTATTTTCATTTGGGGCTTTTGGTGCAGGAGTTCTGACCTCACAGTCCTCCTCCTGATCCATGCTTTGATCCTCTTTGCCCCCAAAATAGGAGTCTAAAGTTGTATTTTTCAGTTTATTTTGTTTCATTTGCTTAGGCATATTGCCACTTAATTACTTGATTTTTGGGCTTGTTGCCACAGTAGGACTCTGCCACCAGACAGGAGAGCTTCTGTCCCAAATGTGGAGTCTTCACAACTTCCACAGGTTGGGTGGCCTCTGTAAAGCCTCCGCCTGCTCTGGCAAATTGGATACCCACCCCAGACCTTCCCCCAACACCACAATCCAGATCCAAGCAGGTTAAAGCAAGTGTGATTAACCCCCAGAATGATTGCTGGATCTCTCTACAGTTTGCAGACCAGGAGCTGGAGCTGCCACTGATGCTGCAAAATGGCCTCTGTGCAGAGTTTCCTCAGCAGCTTTTCTCCCCCAGGGAAGGAAGCTGACATGTTCCACAAATGCTGGTCCCAAAGTCCATAGGGCACTAACCTCTCACATTGTCCTAGGCATATCTGTGCTGATAATTGTGGAATAGCCACAGCTACTGGTGTTCTGGGGTCCCTCCAGCTGGCTGCTGGCCTGGCCACCCTGGCTAAAACCATGGCTCATGCAGGCCTGGGCTAGACTCCCAGAGTGCTGCGCTGTTGGTTCCCAGGGCTCTGTGCTGCCTGCTCTCAGAGCACTGCACTAGCTGCTCCCTGCAGGGCTGCTGGGCTGTCCTCAGCAGGAGGTTAGCTTCTCTGTGTCATTCTTTGGGTGCTGGGGCTACAGAAGTTGTTCAGATTCCCTTTTTACATTGTTCTGAGGTGGTTTGGGGCAGAGCACCTTGGAAGTGCTGTTTCTACTCCTCCATCTTGGCTCTGCGCCCTAAGTAAAGCACTTTTCTAAATTTAATGCATCATTTGATGACAATTTCAACTCAAATGTATTATACTTCTTTATGATTTCTTAATTATTTTGCATATTCTAATTCATTAGAGCATCATAATATTTCTATGAGATAGGTGACACTAATGGTATCAGTTTAAAGTTGAGGAAACTGAAGTTCAAAAAGTGTCACAGTTGAAGACCATGATCTATCTACCCCTCCATGTTGGCACATAGATTGCTAAGATCCTTATCTATGTTTTAAATATGATGTTAGTGTTATAACTCTTTCATCTTTCCAAACACAGAAGAGGTTAATCATGACTTTACTTTATATACAAATATTTAAGTTATGTTTTTTTTTTCCTTTTTTCTTTTTGGGGGATGAAGGCAAGGCAATTCGAGTTTATGTGACTTGCCTGAGGTCACAAAGCTAGGAATTATCAAATGTCTGAGGCCATATTTGGACTCAGGTCCTCCTGACTCTAGGACTGGCACTCAATTCATTACATTACCTAGTTGTCCCTGATTTTTTTTTTTTTATTAAAACTCAATACTTGTCAAATTGCTGAATAGCAATCAAAAATGGGGGCGATATTTTCTTCTAAACAAAGGCAGCATTTTCTCCAAATAAAAAGAATTTCTAACAAAATCTGACAAGGTCAGGTCATGTTTATATTACATGTTTATTTTTGGGCAATCTTTTAGAACAAAATAGGCAAACGGGAATATTTTTCCAAAAGAGCATGATAAGTATAGAGCAATGAGTGGGAAGCATATTACAGGAGGATCAGCAAAAGAAATTAAGGATGTTTAGTGTGGAGAATAAAAAATATAGAGAAGTCATGATATCTATATTCCATTAACTGAAGAGCTATCATGGGTAGGAGAATTTTGACATGTGATTGTTCATACTGAGTAGAACTGGGGGCAGTGGGAGAGAATTGCAGAGGGATATCATTGGGCTTGTAAAGAAATTTCCCCAAAACAACAAAAAGAATCAGATGCCCTTGTTTGTTATGATTTCCCTTTGTTTGTCAAGAAAAATACTGGAGTGGTTTGCTCTTCTCTTCTCCAGCTCATTTTACAGATGAGGAAATTGAGGCAAAAAGGATTACTGCAGCTTGCCCAGGGGTGCACAACTAGCAATTATCTAAGGCCAGATTAGAACTTAAATCTTCCTGATTATAGACCAGCACTCTATCCACTTCCCCACCTTGCTGTCTGTTTGACATAATATGATTCTGAAATACAGTAATATAAAGAAATGCATTCTTATATTAAGGCACTTAGATTCTTTTCAAAAAGATATATACTAGATCAATTATCTGTGATCCCAGAATTACACAAAGCAAGATGAAGGAGAAATATATTAGACCCTAGTATAACATATTGGAGAATAATTCATCTGTGTTTAATCAAGGATGTTTTCCGTAGGAGGAAATCTCAGAAGTGTCATCAAAAGGTGAAAAGTAAATTACCACAGAAAACAAGCCACGACTTAAGACTAATGGAGCAACGTTGAATCAGGTAAATGGCTTGTTCTTTGGCACTCTGAATGATGGCTTCCTAATCAGGTATGAATTTGTTTTTCTATGAATCTGCTTTTACAATGACTTTTTAAAAGCATTTCAGCCCTTTGGATGGTTTATAAAGTCTCTGACCATATCTTTGAATGATGTTGGCCCTCGTTCTAAATCAGGCCTAAGAATTATTTTAATAGTACTAAAAAGATGACAATTTAGTGATTCTTAATCACTTCCCTTAGGTAGGAAATATCATATAGAAGGAACATGAGAAATCAAGAAATCTCTAACCTATTTATTTAATGAGAGTTTAATTGGAACTCACAATCAATTTAATTAGTAAATTTAGTTCATCAAATTCAAGTAAAATCAGTAGAAGACCTGTATTTCTTTAATATTTTTTTTCTTTTCCAATCCATGTTATATGATATGAATATTTCCACTCTGTGGGAGACCAAATTATTGTACTTGTTTCAACAAGTAGCCAATTTCTTCAGCAGCAGTTGCTGTTTAGTCTTGCACTAGAGAGTTCAACAATTTATTTATGGATTAAAAGAAAAAAAACGAAACAAATAGTAGTTGCCAATATGTTCTCTGTAGTTTAGCCAGCAGTTTCTTACTGCCTTGAATTTTTGTGTTATTGTACATTAATGGATTTTTTTTCTCCTCACTTTGCTTGCACTCATATTACTATAGCTTACTATGAAGCAACTACTTAGGCATTCTGCTCTCATCCATCTTTTGAACATGACCAGTCTAGCAGAGCTCAGTCAGAACTAACACTGCATCAATGCTGATAGATTGATTACATTCCAACATCTCCTTGTTGTTGATGCTGCCTTGCCAGTAGGTATGAGGTATGGTCCATAGAATGCTGATTACACTGCTCCAAGGAGCCAGACGAATGTCTGTGGCAAGCCTCATAATCATAAAAGGTAGTAGATACCACCATTATTCTGAAGACCTGGAGGAGTTTGCCACTAAGATGAAGAGTTTTTGGATACTAAATCATTTATGAAGTTAATCACACATTTTATTAAAAAGTCAATATTTTTTGCAGATTCTATACTGGAGTATATGCTGTCATATGGGGAGGGGGGAGGGAAGCAAAGGAAATTTGAAAATAAAAAAAAAAAAGATTCCATAAGCTAGGCTTCAGCAATATGTGAACTGAGTTTGACCAGAAGGGCAGACGGTTTTTCAGAGAGGCAGAAGAACTAGAAACCAGATTACCAACATTCACTGGATTATGGAGAAGGCAGGGAATTCCAGGAAAATGCCTATTTCTACTTCATTGACAATACTAAAGCCTTTGACTGTGTGGATCACGAGTTGTGATAAGTCCTCAAAAAGATGGGGGTACTAGATCATCTTACTTGTCTCCTAAGGAACCTGAATGCAGGTTAAGAAGCAACAGTTAGAAGCAAACATGTAATAACTGATTGGGAAAGGTGTACAACAAGTCTCTATATTGTCAATTTATTTAACTCATACACAGAGTATATCATGCATTTCATCACATTGGATGAATCAAAAACTGGAATTAAGGTTGCCAGGAGAAATATTAACAATTTCAGATATGCCAACAATACCACTCTGGTGGCAGAATGTGAAAAATAATTAAGAAGCCTCTTGATGAGGATGAAACAGGAGAGTGTAAAAGTTGGCTTGAAGCTTAACAATAAAAAAAAACCAAGATCTTAGCAACTGGTTCCATCACTTCCTAGCAAATAGAGAGAGAAAAATTGGAAGCAGTGTCAGATTTTATATTCTTGGGTTCAAAGATCACTGCAGACAGTGACTACAGTCATGAAATTAAAAGATACTTGCTTCTTGGAAGGAAAACTGGCAAATCTGGACAGAATACTAAAAAGCAGAGGCATCATCTTGCCAACAAGGATCCATCCAGTCAAAGCTATGGTTTCTCCAATAGTAATGTATAGCTGTAAAAGTTGGACTATAACGAAAATTGTTCATGGCAGAATCAATCAATTCTTTTGAATTATGGTGCTGGAGAAAACTTTTAAAAATCTCTTGAACAACAAGGAGATCATATCAACCAATACTTAAATTAACTCTGACTGTTCATGAGAAAGCCAAATACTTAAGTTAAACTGAAATACTTTGACCACATAATGAGATGATAGAAAAGATTCTAGTGCTGCAAAAGATGGAAGGCAAAAGTTTTGATAAGGGAATGACAGAGGGAATGACAGAGTTGGATGGATAGTGTCATGGAAGCAATGAACATGTCCTTGGACAGACTTTGGGAGATAGTTGAGGAAAGAAGGGCCTGGTATGCTATGGTCCTTGGGGTCATGAAGAGTCAGATACAACTGACCAACTGAAGAGCAATGGCAGGTCTTTCACATCCTCACCTCCCCGCCCTTAGTCTAGATGTTTTTTTTTTTTTTTGCTAGTCTATTAATACAGCTAAGAAGACATTAAATTTTTTCATTCCCATCTCAAAAAAAGTCAATATTTTACCATATTTCATAATTAATTATTTACTGCTTTAAAGGTCATGCTTGGAATTATAATATACTTTAAAAGGAAGATATTGTTTTGTTCCACTATTAGTATTTTAAAGGCAGATTCAGTTATCACATTACTTTAAAGTATTCCTATATTTATGTGACAAAACTAAGCAGCATACATGGCTTCAGTAAGCATTACCAAGAGTTCCACTATTGCTTACTTCCCAATGAGAATAAAAAGAACAATCTTTCATTCTGGAAAAGGTGCTAGTGATTTTGAATAGAAAATTATGGTGTACTTATATGATAATGCATTTTATGACACAATAAAGATGAGCTTATAAGTGCTCTCTGATTTCCATTTTATGTTTCTCTTTCTGTTTTGTTTTTTTTTTTTTCAAAAAGTTCACCATTAGGGCTAAAATATTTCAGACTTGTCCCCAATTAAAAAGGGTGTCTTTTTTGAAATTTAACTAATTTCCATTAAGCTTTCTTTATAGTTAAGTGAGGAAGAAATTCATTTTCTTTTCTATTTTACTGAAAGGCATTTAATTGATGAGTAATGATAGACTATATTTGCGAACCTTAACCTTTTTTGGTGTTAGATATAAACTACAACAACCATACTGAATCCATATTAAATATATAATTAAGTTTTGACTAGTTATATTTTTCTTCAATTTAATATGTTTCAATTGTAATGAATATAATTTTAAAAATCGTAGAGCTAAAAATGACCTCATCCATTTAATTAAAAAAATATATTAAATCCCTGCTTTGTGCCATCCACTGTTTTAGGCCTTAGGGGGCATCAAAGGCCAAAATAAAAATTAAGCAGCTCCTGATCTCAAAGAGTCTGTATTATTTTTAGGTGAGTTTCTATCTACACTAAATATATACCTGAAAAAGTATAATCTCTATGAGCAGATATATTTCAGAATAACCTGGAGAGACTTATGTGAACTGATGCTGAGTGAAGTGCACAGAACCAGGAAAATATTGTATACAGTAATAGCAACATTGTGTTAATGATGGGGTCCTTGTGATGTATATATGTCTGTAGTATCAATCTGTAACATCAGTTTGTAAATGGGGTGCTTTGGGATCTATGTCTGTAAAATCAATTTGTAAAAGCAGTCTGTAAGATCACATTTCCACCCCCCCCAGCCTCAGAGCATTGACTCTGCCCCTTCCCCCTCCCAGCACTCTGCCCAGCAACAACTCATGACCTGTTTATCTCTGCTTGAAACAATAAGTTATGTAAATGTTATCTCCCTTAGTTAGAGTGGCCAGCCCCACCATAAATTCTTCAATATCTTATCTATAGGGTAACTCCTTAGTCAATTATATACCCACACTGTCTCTGATGACCTTGGTGGGAGGCAGACTGGGCACTCTTTAGTGATGTGTCAGGCCTAAAACCACACCTCCAGCTAGCCCCGCTTGAGCTATTTCCCAGTGAATCATGGGCAATACACCTGTGCAGTTGATATTAAAAGTGTATGGTCCTTTGAGCACTGACCACTCCTTAACTCCTCCCTGATCCCACCCTTACTCACCTAGTTAGCATAATTGACACCTTAAAACTATGCCTGTGGCCTCTGGGAGTTTGCAGGTTCCATAAGAATCTAGCCCACTGTTCTCTACAGCATAACAATAAACTACAATTTCGGCTTCAAAGTTTGCTTGAGCCTGGTGAATTCCTTCCAGACTGGATGCCAGGAGAGGTATCCCTGGCAGAACCACTTACCCTCCCCCCCTCCTTACCACCCTTCCCTCTTCATTATGACTAATTTTGATAGATTTGCTTAGCTTTTCTCAGCAACAAAAGGATATAAGACAACTCCACAAGACTGACGATGGAAAAAATTGCTATCCAAATCCAGAAAAATAACTATGGACTCTGAATGCAGATTGAAGCACACTATTTTGTTTTGTTCCTGTTGTTGTTGTTTTGTTTCTTCTTTTTTTCTGGTTCTTTCCATTGGGTCTAATTATTTACAATGCACCTAATGTGAAAATATGTTTAACATACATGTATATGTAGAACCTATATCATATTGCATGCTGTCCTGGGGAGAGGGGAGGTAAGGAATGGGGAGAAAATGTAAAATTCAAAATCTTATGAGTGTGGATGTTGGAAACTAAAAATTAATTAATTTTATTTTTTTAAAGAGTGATCTCTGAAACATACATAGGAAGGAGATATAGAGGCTTTAAAAAAAGAAGACTTCCATTGAAGATGTTTTTTGAGACAATCAGGATTAAATGATTAAGTCATATGGCAGCCCATCCAACTTTAGGGAAGCTCTGATTATTAGAAAATTATTCTCTTTCCCCATACTTCAATCTTAGATTTTCCTCTTTGTTATTTCCATTCATTTTTTCAAGGGTTTGTGGTTTTACTGTTTTGTTTGTTTGTTTTGTTTTGTTTTGTTTCCTCTAGGGATGAGGAAAGAATGTAATGCTTCTTCAAAATAACTTCACTTTCAAAAGTTGAAAACCTCCCATTCTCTAAATGAAATAAAAATGGATTCTTCTGACAATCTCAGATGGCATACACTTTAAGCCTCAGTCTCTTTGTTTGCCCTTTTCTGGATAAGCATTTTCATTTTCCTCCATGAGATTGTTTGCCTGGAACTGAGCACCATTCTTTGTACCATCATAAAGAACTAATATGTTGCTGTTTTTCATCCTTCATTCTCAAAGAGGACCAATGACATAATTAGGGTGATGTCTTGACTTGTGAGTGAATTGGATTTAAGTGATAACTAATAAGCAGCAATAAAAAATGAAGTAGAATTAAATTTAAAGAACTGTCAAGGTGGGAAAACACTTTTTTAAACACTTAAAAATTTATCATTAGCTTGCACTCCCACTAAATATGGAAGACTTGATTTGTAGGCTTTATAGTGAGAAATCCAATTTTTATTTCATTCTGATTAATGTTAATAGATCTTCATTTATCTTGAATTTCCTAAAGAAAAAAAGTATCTTTCTATTTCATTTTGAGTTTATATATCAAGGGGATTTATTTATTCCATTGGCGTAAGAAAAAGATAAAGTGGGAAATTAAGTTTCTATTAATTAATTCTTATTTCCTTTATAAGGATCATAGATTTAGAGCTGAAGCATTTTTGAGAATCATATAGTCCAACATGCTCATTTTACAAATGAAAGAACTAAGACTTAGAAATGTTGACTGACTTGCCCAAGTTAACACAAGTACTACTTAGTATAGTAGTTGAGGTTTTGGTGTGGAGATACCTTTTAATCATAAGCCCATAATTATAACTTTTACTGTTTTGTCAGTTTTCTGTTTCTTTTTTTCTTAAAAGTCTTATACATACTTTTTTATGTTATGAATTTTATTATGACTTTAATACTATGAAATAATTTATTCATGTATTAACTGATATTTGCATTAAAACTGTAAGCTAGTTTGGAAAGTATCAATATGTTATTTCCCACCAATAGTATATAAGTTGAAGGCAGGTACTTTTTCTCTTCCATTTTTTTCCTCTGTATGTCTGGAACTAGTAGAGAATTTGGCTCATTTTGGACATTTAATTTTATAAAGATTATTTATATATCTAGTGGTTCTTATTATTTCTTCTTGGTAAAGGCTTTAGGTGCTACAGTGGGTAGAGCACTGGTCCTGGAGTTAGGAAGACATGAGTTCAATCTGGCCTCAGGCATTTGATGCTTAACTAGCTTGCTTACTTACTTATTTAACAGACAAATAATTTCATCTTGATTGTCTCAAAAAATAGTGGTAATAATATAGAAATGAATATGGTATTTCTGTGAAATTATTTTATATCCCTCTACTATGTGAAATTGATTTTTATTTGTTTACTACTTTTGAAAGAAAAGTGATATCAGTCCGTAAGCATTTTATTTTTTTTTTAATTTTTTGGTCTTTAGAGGATCTGTCAGCTTCTACACTGAGGTACTGAAGGGCCTGGAATATGATATTCCGGAAGTCAAAGGAGCTGGGATTAAAACCAAGAATCACCTACCCAGCAAAACTGAGTATCATGTTCCAGGGGAAAATATGGTCATTCAGTGGAATAGAGGACTTTCAAGAATTCTTGATTGAAAAACCAGAGTTGAATAGAAAATCTGATATTCAGATACAAGAAGCAAGAGAAGCATGAGAAGGTAAACAGGGAAAAGAAATCATAAGGAACTTATCAAAGTTGAACTATTTACATTCCTACATGGAAAAATGATAATTGTAACTGATGAAACTTTTATCAGTATGAAAATAGTTGAAGGGCATAGAAACACACACACACACACACACACACACAGACATATATATATATATATATATATATATATATATATAATCTATATCAGAGGGTATATGGGTGTATGGATACTATATGAATGTGTGTATATATATTTACAGGTATACATAGATAGAGGGCACAGGACCAATATAATAGGAAGGGATGATACTTAAAAGGTGAAATTAAGAGGTGAGAGAGGAAAATAATGAGAAGAGATGGGGAGAGATGGAATGGGGTAAACTATCTCATATAGAAGATTCAAGGGAAAACGGTTATAATGGAGGGGAAGAACAGGAAGGCAAAAGAGAAAAGGTCAACCTTATTCTCAATGAATTTGGCTCAGGGAAGGAATAGCATACACTATAGATAGGGTATGTCACCCTACAGAAGAGTAGAGGGGAAGGGGATAAGGCAGGGATGGATGATGAAACGGAGGGCAGGCTAGGGTGGAGTAAAGTTGGAAGCACCCACTTTTGAAAAGGGACAGGACCAAAGTAGATAAGAGAACAAGTGGGAGGTTGGATAGGAGGGAGGGAAATATAATCAGTCTTTTACAATATATCTACTATGGTAATGTTTTGCATTAGCTACACATGTACAAACTATATTGAATTGCTCATCTTCTGAGTAAGGTCACAAGGGAGGAAGGAAATGAATCTGGAATTCAAAGTTTTAAAACCAAATGTTTAAATACATACATACACATATACATATATACATATATATACACATATATTTAAATATATACATACATATAGATACACATATATATTTAAATACATACATATTTACATATTTACATATACACATATATATGTATATCTATATCTATCTATATATGTATATATACTATTATTAATACTATTTCAAATGTAATTGGGAAATATACAGGAACTGGGGCATAGAGATCCATTATATACTGGAAAAGTTGAAGGGGGTGTGGGGGAAGATATGGGAGAGAGCAGATTAGAGGAGGGAATATCCTGTGAAACTGCTATTTTGGGAAGGTGAGTAGTGGAAAAACAGGGAGAAAATTTGTAATTTAAAATTTGGCTGAAATATATGATGTAAACCAGAAGTAAATAAAGCATTTGAAAAAAATAATTGGTCTTTATTAATTTGTTTGTTTACTTTTATTTTACAAGATTCAGTTAAACTATTACGTGAGTTTCAAATTTTCTCCTCCTCCTTTCCCTCTCCTCCCCCACCATGGTGGCATACCACCAAGTATGTGCTCTGCAAATACTTTCACAGTAGACATTAGTCAGGTTATAGAGAAGGATTGTATCAGATGGAATAAACGATGGGGAAGAGGAAACAAAACCAAACATGAAAAAGAAAAAGATCAGGTAGTTTGGTTCAATCTGGATTCAAACTCAGTTCTTTCTCTGAATGTAAACATCTCTCTATCATGAGTCTTTTGGGGTTGACTTATAACTGTGAATTGCTGAGAAGAGTTCAGTCTATTACAGTTGGTCATCAAACATATGTTGTGTCTCTTCTACTCTTCTCACTCAGCAACAATTTGTATAAGCCTCTCCAGGTAAATAAGAAGTCCATCTGCTCCTTGTTTCTTATAACCCAATAGCATTCCATTACATTCATTTAACACAACTAGTTCAGCCATTCCCCAATTGATGGGCACCCCTTTAATTTCCAATTATTTGCGACCACAAAAATAGCACCTACAAATATTTTTGTACATATGCATCTTCCTCCCACTTCTATGATCTCTTTGGGATACAACCATATAAGTGGTATAGCTGGGTCAAAGGGTATGAAATTATTTATAGCCCTTTGGGCATAATTCCAGAGTGCTCACCAGAATGGTTGGATCAGTTCACAACTCCACCAGCAATGCATTCATGTTCCAATTTTTCCACATCCTCCCCAGCATTTGTCATTTTCCTGTTTTGTCATCTTAGCCAATCTGACTGGTGAGATGTGGTACCTCAGAGTTGTTTTGATTTGCATTTCTCTAATCAATAGTGATTTAGAGCATTTTTACATGTGCTTATAGATACCTTTAATTTCTTCCTCTAAAAACTGCCTGTTCATAACCTTTGGCCATTTAACAATTGGGGAATGACTAGATTTAACTCAATTCTCTGTATATTTTAGAAATGAGTCATTTAACAGAGACATAGGTTGCAAAAATTCTGTCCCAATTTCCCCCTTCCCTCTTAATCTTGGTTACATTGGCTTTGTTTGTATAGAAGCTTTTCAATTTAATGTAATGAAAATTATCCATTTTGCATTTTATAATCCTCTCTAATTCTTGTTTGATCATAAATTCTTCCCCTTTCCACAAATCTGACAGGTAAACTATTGCTTGTTTTCCCAGATTGCTTACAGTATCATCCTTTATACCTAGATAACACACCCATTGAGACTTAATTTTGTTATATGGTATTAGATAATGGTCTATGCCCAGTTTCTGCCATACTATATTCCAGTTTTTCCAGCAGTTTTTGTCAAATACTGATCTCTAATCCCAAAAACTGGGGTCTTTGGGTTTATAAAATCATAGATTACTATGATCATTGAGTGCTGAGTTTTGTGTGCCCAGTCTATTCCATTGATCCACTACTGTATTCCTCAGCCAATACCAAGAAGTTTTGATGACTGCTGCTTTATAATACAGATTAAAATCTGGTATAGTCGTCCACCTTCCCCAGCATTTCTTTTCATTAATTCCCTTGATATTCTAGACCATTTGTTCTTCCAAATGCATTTTTTTATTATTTTTTCTAGCTCTATAGAGTAGTCTTTTGGTAAACTGATTGGTATGGCACTAAATACGTAATTTAATTTATGTCAAATTGTCATGTTTATTATGTTAGCTCGACCGTGCCATGAGCAATTGATGTTTTTCCAATTAGTTACATCTGAATTTATTTCTGTGAAAAGTGTTTTGTAGTTGTGATCATATACGTCATAAGCATTTTATTATCCACATACTAAGTACCATATGCTATTAGAAAGTTGAATAGGGGGTGGCTAGGTGGCGCAGTGAATAGAGCGCTGGCCCTGGAATCAGAAGGACCTGAGTTCGGAGCCGGCCTCCGACACTTAATCCATACAAACAAAAACCTAGCCGTGTAACCTTGGGCAAGTTACTTAACCTCAATTGCCCTAAAGGGGCAGCTAGGAGATGCAGTGAGTAAGAGCATCAGCCTCGGAGTTGGGATGACCCGAGATCAGATCCGGCCTCAGAAAATGAGCACCCATGCATAAATAATAATGACTAGCTGTGTAACCTTGAGCAAGTTACTTAACTCCAATTGCTTCAAAAAAAAAAAAAGAAAGTTGAATAGGACACAGGTATTTAATATAAACTTTCTAGGTTGAGAGAGAATTTAAGTGTCAGAGGTCAAATTTTATGCTTGTGCTTCCTTACTCTAAAACCAGCTCTCTTAACAACTACCATGTGACATTTTCATTGAAATATAACTAATTTCCATTCCATTTCCATTAATATATTTTTATCTCTTTGATCTTGGTTGTTTGACTATATCACTTATTTGATTCAATATTTTTAATAACAGCATTGTGATTTATTAATTTTATATTTTCGTGGACTTTTACGTTTTTCTTTTTCTTTTTTAGCATTGTCTCTTCCTCCTCCTCCTCCTCCTCCTCCTTCTCCTCTCTTTTTGCCTATGATTTTCCTAGGAGTTTACTTTCTGGGAACTTTTGAAGGAGGCATTGGTAAATTTTTTCAATTTCTATTTTGTTCTCTGCTTCTAGAATATCAAGGAAATTTTCCTTGAGAATTTGTTGAAGTATGATTTCTAGGCTCTTTTTTTTTTTTGATCAAGGCTTTTAGGTAGTCCAATAAATTTTAAATTATCTCTCCTGGATCTATTTTCCAGGTGAGTGGTTTTTCCAATAAAACATTTCACATTTCCTTCTATTTTTTCATACATTTGTATCTGTTTAATATTATTTTGATTTCTCATAAAGTAATTAGCTTCCATTTGCTCTAATCTAATTTTAAAGTAATTATTCTCTTCAGTAAATTTTTGAAATTCCTTTTCCATCTGCACAATTAGACTTTTTAAGGTATTCTTCTCCTCATTGCCTTTTTGGGCCACTTTTGCCATTTGAGTTAGTCTATTTTTAAGGTGTTATTTTCTTCAGTGTACTGTTGGATCTTCTTTTACAGGCTGTTGACTTGCTTTTCTTGATTTTCTTGCATAATTCTCATTTCTCCTCCCAATTTTTCCTCCACTTCTCTTACTTGATTTTTAAAATTCTCCTTGAACTCCTCCATGTCTTGTATAACCAGTTCATATTTTTCTTGGAAGCTTCTGAGGCAGGAGTTTTGATTTCATTGACTTCTTCTAGTTCCATGTTTTGATCCTTTTTGTCTCCAAAAAAGTATTATATGGTCTGATTGTGCTTTCTCATCTTGCCAGCCAATTACTTGACTGTTGAGCTCTTTGCAACTGCAGAACTTTAGTTTCAGTGTGGAGCAAGCTATGTCCCAAATCACTGGGGTTTTCACAAATGTTGACAGAGGTCTGAGGAGAGCACCGTCTCTACAGATACCCCAAGCTCTGGCACACTGCGACACACACCAAGACCAACACCCAATATCGCAATCCAGATCCAGGTAGGCCAAAGCAAGAGTGGTTACCCTCAGGATGGTCACTTGGTCCGCCTATGATCTGCAGGCCAGGAGTTCCTGAGGCAGACACATGGCAGCAGCTGTAGCCATAGCACTGCTGCCACCTCTCCCCCTGGGGATAGGGACTGGATCACTTTTTTTCATCACCTGGTTCTAACAGTGTTCACCACTGACCTTTTATTTTTTCTTTGGTGTTTATGAGTTGAGAGGTCTGGAAACTGTGACAGCTGCTGGTGATTCACTCTCCTGAAGTCTGCTCCAGCCAATCTGTGCCGCTGGTCAGCACCACTCTCTGCCTGGTCACAGAGAGTTCATGTGGAACCCTGCTTGGCTCCAAATATGGTGCAATACACCCTTTATGTTTGGTCTTCCAGGGTGCCTTCAGAGGGAGATTTGTTTCCCCCTGTCACTTTGTAGGTTCTATATCTCTAACATTCTTTTAAAGTCATATTTTACACAAATCGGAGGTGTTTGGAGCCAGAGCCCAGTGGAATTATTGTTTTTCCTCCACCATCTTAGCTCCACCTCTTCCCTTTTTTTCTAATAAGCTTCTCTCCCAGCCATCTTTTTATCTTATAATGAGTGGCAATAGATAGTTGTCTTCTAAGATACAGTGTATAAAGGACTGATTTTTTGGTGAATGTCTTCTTTTAGAAGCTAGGAAGAGGAAAAAGGAGACCTTAAAAAAGACATTGAATGAATAGATAAGAGTAGCCCAAGATAATGTGATGTCATTGAGAGCAAAGATAACAGTTTGCTGGGGAACCAAGATGGTGGCAGAGAAGCAGGAAATCTCCCCCCATAACCACCTCAAATACCTATAGAAATGACTCTAAACAAACTTTACTGCTACAGAACGCACAAAGTGACAGAAAGAAACCTCCCGCTGAAGGCAGCCTGGAAGGTGGACAGGAAGGGTCCATCACAAGGCATTGAGAGCAGATCCCAGCAATGCATAAGCCTGTGGTTTTAGCCTCAGGGCTGTGCCAACCCTGGAATGGACTTTAGAACAGTGGGTCACCAGTAGTTGTGGTGGTTTCCAGATTTATCAACCTATGAATGCCAAAGAAAAAGTGAGAGGTTAGTGAGTGGAATTTGGGAACAGGAGGTCCAGGAGTGTGGTCCAGCCTCTGCCCCCTGAGGGATGAGTGACTGAGGTGAGACATCCACTGCCATGTAGCTGCTTCAGACCTCCTGGTCTTCAGATTGTAAGGGGACCAAGTGACCAGTCTGAGGGGTAATCATTCTTGCTTTAACCTGCTTGGATCTGAATTGCTGTTTATTTTGGAAGTCCTGGGTTGTGTGACCAGGTACCAGAGCAGGTGGAGGCTTTAGAGAGGGCACCCAACTAATAGCTCCAGCAGCTATGAAAACCCCAGCAATTTGGGACAAAGCTCTCCTCTCTGGAAGTAGAGTTCTACTGTGGCAAAAACCTCAAAAGTAAAGTAATTGAGTGGCAACATGAGCAAGCAAAGCAAGAACAGCAACCCAGCTTTGCCTTCCTCCTTTGGGGACAAAAAGGATCAAAGCATGGAACAGGAGGAAGACAACAAAGTAAAAACTCCTGCACCAAAAGCTTCTAAGAAAAATGTGAGCTGGTTACAGCCCATAGAGGACATTAAGAAGTATTTTGAAAAACAGATTTAAAAAGTAGAGAAAAAATTGAAAGGAGAAATGAGAATGATGCAAGAAAATTAGGGAGAGAATTTTAACAACCTAACTGAAGAAAATAATACCTTAAAAATAGACTAACTTAACCAAAAAAGGCTCAAAAAGTCAATGAGGAGAAGAATGCCTTAAACAGATAAATTTGCCAGATGGAAAACTAAATTCAAAAGCTCACTGAAGAGAATAATTCATTCAGAATTAGACTGGAGCAAATGGAAGCTAGTGGCTTTATGAGAAATCAAGATACTATTAAACAGATCAAACAAATGAAAAAAAATAGAAGGCAATGTGAAATATTTCATTGGAAAAACCACTGACCTGGAAAATAGATCCAGGAGACATAATTTTAAAATTATTGGACTACCTGAAAGCCATGATCAAAAAAAAAAAAGAATCTAGAAATCATCCTTCAAGAAATTCTCAAGGAAAATTGCTCCTATGTTTTAGAACTAGAGGGCAAAATAGAGTTTTTTTAAAGAATCCATCAATCACCTCCTGAAAAAGATCACTGCCTGTTCTTTGAATCTTTAGAAGACATTGATACTCCAAATGAAAGATGAATTCAAATAGCTGCCTATTGGTGTTTTTGAAAAATAAATTAACAGAAAGAGGTCGTTCTAAAAATAAGGAGTTCATAAACTTAAGTTATAAATAAGTTTTGTTATACAAGTTGAATAACTTTATAACATGTTTCATAATAGTTATGTTGCTTAACACATTCAATGTCTTTCTAATCAATCTCTATCATGGAATATAGGGTTAACTGCATGTTTATCAAGCACAACATGCAAGTATTATTTTTAAAGACATTCAATATTTGTTACTTGTCATGAAAACTCTTAATTCCAATTATTTTACAATGTCATCTCATTTTAACCATAGGCAAAAAAAAAATTGTGTGTACAAAATTTTGTGTGTTTTAATATCTCTCTTTATATACCCATGTCTTACATTCTCTTTTTATATACCTCTCTCTACATTCAGCAATAACAAAATGTTCACTGCATCTGAACACCTGGAAAGGAATTTTAAAATCTGATTAATTTATTTGCTATTATAGATGAGGAAATTTCAATAGTTTATAAATATAGGTGGAGAGGAGAGCTACAAGAGTTTTCAAGAGAAGCCTCCCCAAATAGCTTTTCATATGGATTGTCCCTACAAGTGCAATATAACAGAAAGAACATCATGGATTATAAAAATAGAAATGCATATAATTGTTAATACATATGCACAATTTATGTTGGAATGATGCACAGAACAAATATGTGGTTCCTGCAGGAAATATATATTACAAATCACTTAAGTAAATTTGATAAAAGAAGTTCAGGTCCATTTTAAAGGCTGAAAACTTCTCATTTAGAAAACAGCCTATTTGGTTTCTCTGAATAAGACTATACAAAAAACAAAGCAAATGAAGTGACACCAACACACACAATTAAATGAAAAGAACATAATTAGCCAACATGGAGCTAAGGTGCAAAACTACGGTCTTTTAACTTATTGTCATCCATGCCACATGAGTTTTTCAACACATCACATCGTATGCAAATCTATTGCAGCTATCAACATCAAATGAAAAAAGACTGAATAATATGAATCGTCCTGTTGTTGAAGGCTTCAAGGTCCTTTCAACATGTAGGATCACAGATTTTGTCAACAACTGCAGGTTAACATAAATGACCACTGAATTGTAGGTAGCAAATTAAATTCCAGAGTCCAATCTTGTCCATTCTTCATGTGATTCTGAATGTTCAAATTCAGCAACTGATTCATGACTTTCAATGAAAACCATCTTCACCAGGAATTGTTATTAGCTTCTGTTTTTATAGCCTTGGTATGTCTGTTTGAGTTCTGCTGAGATTTGCTCTGCTCCTCCCCAGTTAGGTGAGCTTTTATTTCGGAGGGTATTTTTCCTTGACCCATTGTCAGGCACCACTGTTTGTACATTTCCAGTTCCTCTCTGAGACCACAGATTGCTCTCTCCCGACTAGACAGCAATTCTTCCAGATATTGATATCTCAGCTTCTTTCTGGCCCTACATTCTCTTGCACTCTGTCGGCTTCTCTCAAACTTTCCCTTCAAGTAAATTTTGGCTGGCTTCCGACCGTGTTTACCTGGTTTCTTTACTTTGCCTCCAGCTACCTTGCTGTCATCCATGTCAGCAGGCTCGCCGGCCAGGCAAACAGCCTCGCCTCCTCCCTCCCCCCCCCCCCCGCCCCCGGCTCCGCCCCGGGAAGGACAGGGATTTATTTTTTTCAATGCATTCTCAGCTCTAGACTCTAGCTCCCCTGGATCTTGAGGTCCCAGGGAGAGGGGGCCCGTTCAGAAATGAGCCGGGGAGCCCCCCGAGAGGCCCCAAACGTCCCCCTCAGTCTCAGAGGCCTCCTCCCTGTCCATGACAGTTTCTCCGGTGTGTTTATCATTTTTTTTTAAGTATAGAAAACAATGGGTATATGTATCTCTAAGTATGTTTAGCTCTTGAAAAACTCAAATTTTGGAGAGGAATATTTTTATTTGAAAGACAACTTATTAAAAAAATACTTATAGCAAATCTGAATTGGTTTCAGAAGTGTATGTTGTATTTGCAGCTGGCACCTGGAGTATATAACAGCTGTCCCTGTCCTGTCCTTGTGTTATATTGGTACCATCCTGGCAAGATTTCGAAATCTAAAAGCATCTGTTTCACATTTAATTCCTATGCTCTGATGACTTATCTGGATTGCACATTACTTTGGAGCAAGTGTTCCATTTATTATTTAACACACAGATGTTTAAAGAAAATAGAAGCTTTGAAAATGTCAGTATGGTCTCTGCACATGTATTTGAAGAATAAGTTTGGACAACTGACTACAAGACTTTGTCTGGAAGGGAATCAAATTGAAGCAGGAAAGATATGTGACATTTGCCCTATCCATGTGCTATCCTAACCCCATGTAATTGAGTGTTGAACATATGCTGGTAAAAGGAAAAGGCTACCAATGTTTATTTAGTATAGTTGTCCACAGTGACAAAGGAAAAATTGTTTTCTTTTTTCCCCTTTGGATGTTTTGAAAATTGTTATTCCATTGCTGTTACACCAAAGTTTGCCCTTATATGGAATACAAATTTAGCTGAAAATATATTTTTAAAATCCTCTCCTGAACATATAATAATCACAGTTATCATAACCAGACTCCACCAAATTCAACTCCTGTGCAGATATCACTAATAAAGCACACATTATTTTAGTGATCAATATTGACGAGACAACTTACAATAGATATCACTACAGGAAATGCCATTCCAGATACTGAAGGTAATAAATTTGAAATTTTAAAGCAACTACTATTAATGAATGTGTATATGTAGATGGATTTCTGTACTTGTATATGTCTAGTATATGTATATGTATTTATGCACACATATATACATACATATTCTATGAGTATACACAGTTACATTCATTGCCCCATGACAACCCATGAAAATATGTAACATCATTCCATTTTGAATTTGATAAGAGGGAAGATGAGAGATGTAAATAATTTAGCTATTTTTACATAGCTGATAAGTATCAGAGGCAGGATTTGAAATCTGATTTCTGTTGATTTAAAATCCAGTAGATTATCTCCCATTTTATATGGTCTAGTTCTATGAACAGGGGCTTCAGGCATTTCATAACAAACTGCTCAGTGTTGGAATTTTAACCAAATTTAGTTTGAACATGCACTACTGGGAATCCCTATTCATTATAAAATGTTAAGAACCACTAGAGTATTCCTGCTAAGGAATCAGTAGATAATTATCTTGTTGGGGTATCAAAGAGAACAATTTATTTTGGCATCCTATTCTTGCTAGGGTTGAATGCAATAAAAAGTGCTTTTCATAACAGCATATGATTTCCAAAGTTTTTCACAATTGGTATCATCTATCATCTTATCTACAACAATGTCACAGATTTTCATATGTATGTTTATGTCTTATTCATTTAGCAGTAGAAAAAGTAATAATGCATTTTATGGCCCACGTGAGACTTTTCTTGAAAAGTTCACATGTGGTTATAATCCATGAAGAAGGCCTTTTGTTTGCATTATTTTTGTGCTTTAGAATATAATTGCAAATATGAATCTGGAAACAACGTTTTGCATGAGAAAAAAATTCATTGTTGTTACTCTGAGGGACAGTGGTCTTTATTTATCTTTAATATCAGTGTTCTTACTGGAAAGGTGGTATTTGTTTGTCCTTGAGTTGTCTTTTTTTCCTACTGTGCTTTCCTTCCTTAATCTATTGACAGTAAGAGGTTTCCATTTGCTGTTATTTTATTTCTCTAAGTTTGTCGTTATAATAAGGGTACAAAGGATATCATAACATATACAGATGTCCAGATCCTCATTAACCCTTATCTGAATCACTGCAATAGCCTTCTCTATTGTTTCTGTCTAGGATCTCCTTTATTCAACCTGTCTTCCTTGAAGTTTTCAAGATGATATCCTTAAAGCAAAGTTGTTAATTATTTGATTTCCCTCATCAAAAATATACAACGTCTCCCTATTGTCTCATCCTATCAATCATAAAAATCTATGACATTTGAAGTGGAATTTAAATGGGATTTAACACTTCAAATGGAATCTGGAGAACAGTAGAACCAGAATGACAATCTCAATTTTTATATTTATTATGTGAACGTAGATAAGTAGCTTACCTGGGAATCAAATTCCTTATGTGCAAAATTAGGAAATTTGGCTAAATTTCAATGAAGGGCTATTTTATCTCAAGATTTACAAACCTAATGTTACTGGGAATTAAAAGTATGGATAAAAGAAAAATGTTATTTCAATTTTTAAGGACAAAGTTCTAAATTCCTTCTCCTCTTCCCCCACTGACAACAATGCACACATCTATATATTTTTGGCAATTTATGACCATATTGCAAAAACTTTGGACACAAGATTGAATTCTTATATTTAGTTATATTGAAATTCTAGGATAAGCCTAATGTGGTATGTTGAATTTGCATTATTTTCCTGAGAATCTGGTCACACGGTAAGAATAAAGGATGGAAAGTGATAACCAACATACTCCATTCGTACTGCTGTAATGTTGGGGAAAGTATCAGAGGTATGAAGCACTCTGGGGAGATACCTTATGTAAACTTTTGGAAGGACACCAGAAAAAGTCAGAGATGATGAGTATTCATGGATAACTGTGACCTCTTGTAGCATACGAGAGAATTTCTAGATTGATTAGATAATGGATTCATTTGAATATTTTTAGTTTTTCCATAGAAATAGAGACTTACAGCTAGTAGAAAGAGCATAAGATTTAGAAACAAAAGATCTGGAATTGAGAATGCTACCAGACACTTAATATAATAGTTTTTGTTTGTTTAATTGGTTTGTTTTGTGACAAGTTGCTTGAGCTCTCTGAGACTCAGGATTATTTATATGTAAAAGAAAACTTAATGTCTAAACTATCTCAAATGATCATGAGGAAGAAAACACTTTGGAAATTTTAAAATGTTATATAAATCTGAGTTCTTATCATTATAATCTAAGACATATTTTTCTAGCACTAATATAATACTGATCAGGTATAATTGAGGGTCATCTAGCACCAACATATCTAAAAAATTGAGCTTAAGCATTGAACAAATGGCAATGGAGAAACACATGGTGAGGATCAGAAGTCTACACTCTATTATAAGAGAGGATATGAGAGATAGAAATATTGTTAAGGATATCATCAGAAAGAAAAAAAAGATAATTTGGGGAAATAGGATAAAATGAAGAAGAAGAATTGCTATGCTTTGCTATAATCTAAAAAAAGTGTGAAGAGATCCTCTTTTCATTGGATTGGTCTCCTGTGAAAGGTTTATTAGAGGAAGTACATAAGAGTCAAAAAGATAAGCATACACAGAAGAATTCAGGCATGCAATATTGAAAAAAAAAAGTGCCTATGTCACTGAGCTCACAGATGTATTAGACTAGTTGTACATTTGAAAAATAGCATATTTTCCAAATGACAAAAACTGACATTATTGGAGGGTATGGGGTAATAGGCCTGAAAAGACAATATTGGGAGACTAAATGAAGTTCATGTTAATTTTTTCCTTAAGTACTGGCTTATATCTGAATCATTTTTTCAGTTTATTTTTCAGTTGTATCCATCTCTTCATTAACACCTTTGGGGTTTTCTTGGCAAAGATTTTAAAAATAGTAAAAAGAAAAGTAGTTTGACATTTCCTTCTGCAGGTCATTTTACAGGTGAATAAACTGAGCCAAGCAGGGTTAAGTGACCTACTCAGGGTCACACAGTTAGTACATATCTGAGGCCAGAAAGAGTCTTTATGATTATTAATTATTAGTATTATTTCCGAGCCAACACTTTATCCTCTGCACCACATATCTGATATTCAATGGAAAAAATAGCTTCAGTTGACTAAAAGATTATGTTTCACAGCTTATTTTCTGAACATAACCAATAAGACAAAAAGATATGATTAGGTCTTTAGACAGATGAGCTACAAGGAAGCTGCAAGTTAGGAATTTTGAGATAGCTCCCCTGTATCTATGCATCAAAACAATCTTTAAAATTATATCATTTATTTTCAGTTTGCAACAATCACTTCCTATAAGTTTTAAATTTTCTCCCCTTCTCTTCACCTTCCCTCCTGAAGATACCTTGCAATCTGATATGGACTCTACATATATATTCCTACTAAATAAATGTTCACATTAGTCATGTTGCATAGAAGAATTATAATCAATGAAAAAAATGAGAAAAATAAAAAAAAATCAAAAACCAGTCTGCTTCATTCTATATTCTGACTCCATAGTTTTCTCTCTGGAGGTGACTGGCATTTTCCATCACGTGCCCTTTGGAAATATTTTAGGTCCTTGCATTGCTGAGAAGGGCTAAGTCTATCAAAATCAGTACTAATACAATGTGGATGTTACAATAGTATTCTCTTTCATCATGTTGAGTACTTCTGATTTAGTCATTTCCTGGCTACTTTTTCAATTAGAAGAGAAACATCTGATTGATATGTTTACTGAAAATTATTCTGGAAGTGGTCAATAGGAAATAAGAATTTAACATGGGATTTTTTTTATCCTAGTAAATAATGGAGATCAAATGCAGTTTTTCTCCTCACTTCTTTCACCAACTCTTTTCTCCTCCATCTTCATCCCTCCAATCCTATTAGGAATCATGAATGCTTTGTTTCCATGTAAAGCATGGAGAGAATTACCTTTTTTTTTTTTTTTTGGCCTTTAAAGAGAAGATAGAAGCTAACCAATATTCTTTTTTTTGGAGGAGGGAAGGTAGGGCAGTTGGGGTTAAGTGACTTGCCCAAGGTCACACAGCTAGTTTTTATGTCTGAGGCTGGATTGAACTCAGGTCCCCCTGACTCCAGGACCACTGCACCACTTAGCCACCCTGAAGCTAAGCAAACAAAATTTTTATGATTAATAGTCAGGTAAAAGTTTTTTTTTTTTGGTTGGTTTTGTTTTGTTTTTTAAAGCAATTGGGGTTAAGTAATTTGCTCAAAGTTACACGGCCAGTCATTATTTATATGTGGGTGCTAATTTTCTGAGGCCGGGACCTATCCAGGGTCATCCTGACTCCGACGCTGGTGCTCTTACTTCGCTGTGTCATCTAGCCCACTGCTTGGTAACATAGTTTTGAGAATGATTCTTAATAATTCTCATCTGAACACTAAATACTAACATCCTTTTGCATTCTCAAACATAGCACTATGTCTCTGGATTCCATGAATTTTCAGTATCTATCATATATAATGGGAATTTTCTCCCTCTCTGTCATCATTTCTTGGTTTCCCTAATTTCTTTTAATAGTTACGAAAACATACACTTTTTTATAAGACTTTCCCCATCCCTCCTGATTTCTTTAAATAATCATCTAAAAATACACTTTCTCCAAGAGACCTTTCCTAGTCCCATTTAATGTTGATGCTTTTCCTCTAAAATTACCTCTGATTTGATATATATATGCATATACACACATATGTATACACACACACTTTATCTTTTTTATACATAGTTGTTACATGTTTTCTTCTCAATTAGACTGCCACTTCTTTGAGAGCAGTGGCTGGATTTTTTGTTTTGCTTTACTTTTTGTGTATCCCCAGTATTTGACATGGTGCCAAACATATATTAAACATTTAATAAATTCATATCATTTTTACAAAAGGCAATGCTATATTTCAATCATATGTGCATGCCTCATGTATGGTTTGTGTACTTCAAAAATACAAAAATGAGAAGCTTGGTTTAAATGTATATTAAGGGACAGCTAGGTGGCATAGTGAATACAGCACTGACCTTGGAGTCAGGAGGATCTGAGTTCAAATCCAGCCTCAGACTCTTAACACAAAATCAAGCCATGTGACCTCGGGCAAGTCATATAACCCCAAATGCCCTTCAAAAAGCAAAATAAAAAGCATATTAAATGAGCAAAAACAAAAAAAATTTAAAGATGATCATTATCAAAGTGGACTCAAGTTCTACATTAATCAAAGTTGCAATATGGAAGGCAGGAATGTCAATAGAATCCAGCCCACATCAAGAGAGTTGGTTCCCAGGAAAAAGAAAGGAATAATCCTATTATTCTTGACATTTTCCAGACAACACATGAAGTGCTATGTTCAACTCTAGGCACCATATATATTAAGAAGGGTGAGAAAGAAAATGTACTAAGAGAAGGTGAAATAGAGTTAGAATGGGGCAAATTATCAGAAATAAAAGAGACAAAAGAGATTTTGCAGTGGAAGGGAAGATGGAGGTAGTCAAATGGTGATAGAGTGTATTAACCTTAATCTAATTAGACTTGACTCAAAAAGGGAATAATATGCACACTCATTTGGGGGTAGAAATTTATTTTGCCATACAGGGAAGTAGGAGGGGAAGGGGATAAAAGAATGGGGACAGGGCTGATAGAAAGAAGAGCAGATTGAGGAAGATAACAATTTTGTTTGTGTTCATCTGAATACAACACTGATCCAAGTATGGGCAATGCAATACAGTCCTGACTCTGTGCCTACAAAGTTACCTCCTTATGACCCATTGTCTAACCCTCTTACCTTCTGTGCACCAAGAGGTCCAGAAATTACTATCTTGACTCCACTTTTTTTTTTCCATTCATGTAAAATATGACAAATTCTTTGCCAGGAAGAATGTTATTTGAAAGCTTAAATTTCTACTATGAATAAAGGAAGCTAATAATATTGCTGCATATATTAAGAAATATAAATCTTTTTTTTTTATTTTTGTACCCCCTTAGATGGTCTCCTTGTTTTTTTTTTCTTTTTTTTTAGGGGGTTAAACGTAACTTGCCCAAGATCACATGGCTAGGTGTGTGTGTGTGTGTGTGTGTGTGTGTGTGTGTGTGTTCTTTAAGTGTCTGAGGCCGGATCTGAACCCAGTTCCTTCTTACTCCAGGGCCAGCGCTCTACTCACTGTGCCACCTAGCTGCCCCTAGAAAGATAAATCTTGATAACCGTAGTTTTAGAGCTGAAAAGGACTTGAGATGATGAAGTAGCCCTACCACCTTGCTTTAGAGATGAAAAACCTGTGGCATATTGAAACTGTCTCACAAATAGTATATTTCAGTCTTTGAATTCAGGTTTTCTAAATCCAGTTATTTCCAGGATTCCATGAAACTAAAAAACACTGGAACAGTAACAATAATTGAATGTAAAGAGTTAGAGAGAATAAGGAATCAAAAAAAAAAAATAGGCTACTCATTAGGTGACTGCAAGGATTGTGGTGTCCTTGAACTCAATAATAGGGAATTAAGGAAAAGGGGAGGATTTAAAAGGAAAGAACTTGGTTTTGTGCATGTTGGATACAATGTCTGTGAGACATTCAATCTAAGATGTTCAATAGGCAGTTGGAGATAAGAGACTGGATTTTAGGAATGAGATTAGGGCTGGGTGAATAGATCTGAGAGTCATCTGCACAAACATGAAAATTAAATATGTGGAATCTAAATAGATAACTAAATGAAACAATATAGGGGGATAAGGGAAGTGGGTGGGGGTGGGGCATAGTTAGGAGGGAAGGTCTGGATAAAGAGAAGAAAATGACTTGTAATCACACACATAGAAGGAAAGCTAGGAGAAAATAGTGTTACTAAAATCCAAAAGACAGCAGAGTTTCAAGGACAATAGGATTGTGACAAGTGTAAAATACTGCATAAATGTCAAAAAGAAAGAAGACTGAGGAAAAAAAATATTTTGATTTGGCAATTGAGATCATTGGTAAGTTTAGAAGGAACAGTTTGAGTTGAATTATGAGGTTAGAAGCCACACTCCAGAGCACAGGAAAATTTGATTTGAACTGATTAAAGTGAGTTTTTGGAGAAGTGGCAGGAGCATGAAAGTTAGTTAGGAAGTCTCTGGGTGTCAAATGAGAATAGTTGGACCAAGAGCCTTTATGTCATGAACAACTAAGACAACTGCCAATCAGCAGAATTCCCCAAAGTCATTTTCAGTAGTATCATGATAAAAGGTCTAAGTCTTCCAGGATGTTGACCTGAAATTTGTGGTATGAAAGGAAATGTCAAGTAGTAGATAATAGTAGATTTAAAATTCAATATTTTACTAAATACACACACACACACACACACACACACACACACACACACACACACACACACCTGGTTATAAAGGGGGGAATAAAAAAAAAGAAAAAAACCTTGAAATTTTATAAGGCACAAAAATGATGGATTAATTTAAATGAAGAAGGAAAATATCAAGTCAATTTATCATCCTATAGGTAAAAAATCTCATGAGAAAATTATGGGTCATTTTTGGAAATTGCTTTTTATAAAATGGATTGTTGCCATTTATGTACGTATATATATATGTATATGTACACTTTCATGTACATACACATAATTATACACTGATATGTGTTGCACATGCACACACATTGTATATATATACATATTAATTTTATATATGTATGTATATATATACATTTGTATAGTGTGTCTGTATCTATATATGAATACATATAATACATGTGTGTGATTTTTTATCACATAGACATAGTCTGAAATAGTCCAGATACAAAGTTCATAAAAATGGATTACTGTAGTCACTCTCCACTATGGATACAAAACAGTAAATGAGATTTTGGCATGTTTTTCCACAAAGTGTATCCAAAATCCTGTTTAGTGAGTAGAGCAGCTGTGTGTGCAAGAGAAGTTCCATTAAGAAACAAACCCTAACCTTTTCATTATTTATGTTGTGTCTTATTTAAAGAAATTCTGGGCACATCAGCAAAAATTCCTGTAATTCATGACAGAAAAATTGTTTGCCAAGCCACAAGTTGGCAACAATCCTTTCATATATATATCCACATGACCACACGATAAAGAACTTCATTTGTGTTTCACTTGTCTTTAAGAAACACTTTTGAACAAAATTCTTACAAGAAATATAGGTTTGTCATTTCCAACCAACAATATAGTTCCTGGAAATGACCATCTCTTTGAAGATTCACTGGAAGAGTTCAGTTAGCCATACAGGTAAAAAGTGTAGTATGGAGGGCAGAGAATTAAATTGCTCTTATTTTCATCAAGTATAGTGGGAAAATGTGAAGAAAATAACTGAAACCACCAAACAAATACAATGAATTAAAAAATAAACCTTTATTAAATCCAAGACTTTATTGTAGGACATGGGGGTATAAAAATGGAAAGAAAACTTGTTCTCAAAGAGTTTAAATACTTAGAAATGTAGGATTGGTTTTCTCTCAGAAATGTCAAATTTAAATAGAAATTTTAGTAATGTAAAATAAATTTTTATTGGATGAGGCTAAAGAACTCAAAGTATTTATGGAAGAACTTAGATAGTAGTTACACAGACTGATCAGACATGGCTGACTTGTAAATAACCGATTTACATGTATATTTCTTCATGTATGTGTAAGTGTGTATATCAGTGACTCTACACTTAAATGTCAATCTCTCTCTCTCTCTGTCTCTCTCTCTCTGTCTCTGTCTCTCTCTCTGTCTCTCTCTCTGTCTCTCTCTGTCTCTCTCTCTCTGTCTCTGTCTCTCTCTCTCTGTCTCTGTCTCTCTCTGTCTCTCTCTCTCTCTCTCTCTCTCTGTCTCCACACACACACAAGAGAAAGAGACACAAAAACACACAGAGAGAATATTACAAGAAAAATAAGAGCTTCTTTTAATATCTGTCTATGTATGTAGAGAGATGGATGAATAGATGGATATATGATATATGGCATTCTAGGTATTACAGTTTTACAGAGAATCATAAATGCCTCTTCCTATTTTAATTGCATTATAGGTGCTGTGCCTAGAAGAGTCACTAGGGTCATGGGATTAAGCTGATTTTTTTTTTATCATTTGTTTAAATTAACAGAAAGAAGAAAGAAGCATGTAGACTAAAAATGACTTTTATATGGAATGGCAGCATGGCAGCAACCATGATTACATTCACCTTGACAACAGTACCAAAGGACTCACTGTTAGAAGAATAAGGGTAGTGAAAAGTACTTTTCAAATTATTAGAATAATGGGATATTTAGTGGTAGGTAAACCCTCTTCATCTTATAAGGAAGCATCTCTATGACACAGGTTTAAAAAAAAGCACAATTTCATTCTCTATCCTTCAAAGTTGCCTCTCCATGTGCACATATTAAGGATATCATAATGAATGTTTCCTAAGAATTTCTTCTGGGATTTCAAATGTGTTCATGTATAAGTATATAGAAATTCATAATAGATTCAAATTATAGAAAAAGCATTTTAAGTGTTAACTATATTTATGTTTCCATAAAGTTTATCATAGTATGAAAAATCTAGAGACCTTACATATCTTTCCACATGTCTTAGAGAGATATTGAATATAAATAATGAATTGAACTCAGAAATGAAAGTACATTAGATTATCCTTGGGTAACTGAATTGCTATTTAATGATTGCCAAATTTTTCTCTGAAACGAAGAATCATATTTTAAGAACATTATTATTCTAATGATGCCCCAACATCACTGTGAAACATGCAATTCTAGAGTCTCAAAAGAATTGAAGTTAAAGATCAACCAGAAGGCAATGGAAAGACATGAATAGGATTCAGCACATCACAAATTAGGTACAATCAGAGAATGCATTCAAAGGATGTCGTTCAAAAAGTATGTGACTGATGCAAAATAAAACAGAACAAACGACTAAAATCAAAACAAAACAAAACAAACAAACAAAAAAAAAAAACCAAACAGCAACTATATGATGGATTAGTGAAGTAGTAAAGGTAGAGGGACAGCAAGATTGAAGACATGCTTCTAATTAGTATCGGATATGTGATCTTGGGCAAAATACTTAAATTCTCAATTTCTGAGGCAACTTTTGAAAATGCTGCGTTGCAAAGCTCATGCTGATCTGCATTGGTAAAAGTTTTTGTTTGTTTTGTTTTGTTTTTGGATCTGTTTGGGCTTTTGTTTTTCTCACCAGCAGTTGTCTACACTAGTATTAATAGAGCCAGTATGAACAAAATTAGTCCCATGATGAAGGAGAACATTGGTAACTAGAATCATCAGGATAGAACTGCTATAGATCTTGGTAGCCATACAATTTTCAAATATCAAAAGAAATATCTTAAATACTGCGGGTGAATGCCCTGAGCAAACTTATCAGAGTCCATGGAAAAGAATCATCAAGGAAGAGCAATCATGATTGAGTTAGAATCTGCATTTCAGGAAGGAGTATCTACATAATGAAATTGATTAGATTATGAAAATATTGAAGTATTCAAGTTGTTATTTACAATGTACTTTTCCATCTTCCAGTTTCTGGAGCACCTTGCATTTTCTTTTGACCTTCACAATAATTCTAGGTAATGAAAAATAATATGTGACTTTGGGTAAGTCGTTTAGGTACTCTAAGTCTCAAGGTTTCACAGTGAGAATTTGACACTCTTTGGACTGCTGATTATTTAAAATACAATGCCAATGCACTGAATCTTGCAAAAATGTATACATATTCGATAATTCCCAGCAAAGTTAGAAATGAAAAGTATCATGTTTCACAACATAATTTTTGCCAGTTCATAATTGTCACACACTGTTTTTTCAGACTAAAAATTGGTTTATAACCTTTTATCACATAATCATTGCATGACATCATCCTGTTTGTCATGCCACATAAATGGTAAACAGAGCAGCAGCAAAGTATTCACTAGTGGAATATGGATACTCACTTATCTTGCACACATTGTCAGTCATCTAGAATTCTAAGAGCATCCAATTGTCAGTATTCCATTTTAATGGATATTCATGAATATTCCATATATCCTAATCTTTCACCAAATGCAGTTTAGCAATATATGATTTTAAGTAATATTGGTACAATTTTAAAAAAATATTTCATATAATGGTTACACCCCAGTTTTTTTGCAAAAAAAAATTGACACAAAATCTGCTATGATTTTACAGTGAAATACAGTAAATAAAATAATTGCCCAACTCATATCAAATAGAAAATTAGAAATTTTCTAGGGTACGGTCTATTTCTTTTGGATATCCCAATGAGGACTTTTTCCACAACTGCTAACGAGTTAGATAAATATTTTCAGTCACCTTTAAGTTATTATAATGCAAGTTATCTGCTTTTGGCATTATAGGAATGAAGAAAAATCAGATGCCTATCCAGAAGCCAAAGGTAGCTATGTCAACTCAAATTTGGATTTTCTTCCTTTGATACACATTGTCAAATAGTAACTGTATGTATTTGTCTTATATTGGAAAAATAAAAAAGACTAAAGAACATCATTTATTACTTAATCACAGATTAGTTAAATGTGAGCTTTACATTTTAAACTACCTAATACATAGAACATTCTAATCACTGAATGGAACTTATAAAGATATAATCTACCCATCATTTGAAATATATCAGCAGAGTCTGGAGTTAAAACCTCTTTTGAGGAGGTTTGTATACTGGAATGATGCATTGGTAGAGAGTTAAGTTATTGAACCTCTATTGCAATTTTAAACCTAAGAAACTATGACTCAGTGGTTGAATGATAGTTAAAATGAATTTTATTCAACTGTGCACTGATTGCTAACTCTTAAAGCATTGCCTTAGTGTAAGAATTAACCTTACTGATCAGGGGACAGGAGGAATCATTGGAGCCAGGTAAGAGAGGGCTCGGGGCCCCCAGAAGAGAGAGCAGCTTCTCCTGGGACGATTAGCCCCAAGACTGGAAGTTTAGAAATCACCTTCCTGTATATCCAGGGGCTAGAATGGCAAAGTAACCTCTAGCTGCTCCCTCTGATTCCTCCTTCATGGAGTAGAAAACCCAAAGATAAGTCTCCCACCCAGAAAGAAGTCCTAAGATAGTGGAAATAGCCTCAGGCTTGGGGGTCATCAAGAAGGGGTATAACTGAGGCCACAAGGAATCCCAAGAGAAGAGAGGGAGGGGTCCCAACAAGCCCCACCTCACCTGACCAGCAAAAGCCTGCCTGAGCTGTATCCCAGGGTTATAAAGGCAGAAATCTGAAGTGGCCAGACCACCCCTCTTCCACAGACTACTCTATGAACATCAGAATACCTCACTGAGACACTTGCTTTAGCCTCAAATTAGACACCCAGTGGCTACAGCATTCAAAGGCAATGACCAGGCCCTTAACCCACAGCCTGAGAAATTAAGAAATAGGAAATTACAAGGGAAGGAAGGAAGCTGAGAAGGAGAATGGGAAGGCAAGAAAATCGATCCAAGTTTATGATGTAGGTCAAGAAAAACCAAATACAGAGGACAACTTAGACTCTTTACCCACACCTGAGACCACAGAAGGAAATATGAACTGTTCTCAAACCCAAATAGCATTCTTGGAGGAGCTTTAGAAATATTTTAAAGACCAAATCAGGGAGGCAGTGACCAACTTGGAAAAAAGTTTCACTGAAGAAAACAAATCCTTAAAAAAGTAAAATTAGTGAAGTAATTAGAAAAAAAATATATACCACCCTATAAAAGGACCTTCAAAAACTAACCGAAGAATATAATTCTCTAAAAATTAGAATCAATCTAATTGAAACCCAGAACTGTATGATGCACCAAGAGTGAATCAAACAAAACATGATGATTGAAAAATTGGAAGAAAATGTAAAATATCTCACTGGAAAAACAACTGACCTAGAGAACAGATCCAGGAGATTTAACTTAAGAATCATTTATCCCCCAGAAAGCCATGATGAATAAAGCAGCCTAGACAACATCCTCCAAGAGATTGTCAAAGAAAACTATCCTGAAGTCCTTGAATCAGAAGGTAAAATAGTTATCAAAAGAATTCACCAGACTCCTCCTGAAAGAAATCCGAAATTGAAAACTCCAAGAAATATAGTAGCCAAATTCCAGAATTACAAGATTAAGGAAAAATACTGCAAGCAGCCAAAAAGAAACAATTCACATATCATGGAACTACTGGCAGGATCACACAGGACCTAGCAGCTTCTACATTAAAAAATCAGAAGGATTGGAATTTGATATTTCGTAAGGCAAGAGAGCTAGGACTACACCAAGGATTAACTACCCGGCAAAACTGAGCATAATCTTTCAGGCAAGGAGATGGTCATTTAATGAAATAAGGGACTTTCAGACTTTCCTGATGAAAAAGCCAGATGTCAATAGAAAATTTGATCTCCAATTATGAGACTCAAGAAAGACATAAAAAGGCAAACAAGGAAAACACAGACTCATACATGCACACACCCACATGCATGCACACATGCACATAACTCAGTATGCCACAAGAGCAAAATGTTCACATCCTTATATAAGGAGCTGATAACTGTCAATATTGAAATTTATATGATTAAAATGACCTTCAAAAGGGTTATACATAGATATAGGGTGTGGGCGTGAATGAACTAACTGGAAGATTTAAAAAAGAAAAAAAAACCTTATTAAGGGGATCAAAGGGACTGTAATGGGATAAAAGGAAAGGAAGAGATAGGAAAAGGTAAAATATGCCATTTGAAGAGGCATAAAAACACACTATACTAGAGGGGAAAGAAAGAGGGAGAAGAACAATATTTAAACACTATTCTCACTGGTTCTGGTTTAAAGAGGGATCAACTTATTCAGTAAAGTTTAAGATTCTAATGTAAAGAGATATATAAATTCATTAAATAGAGGAAAAGGAAGGAGGGAGAGGAGCACTGTTTGAAATCTACTTTCATTGGTTTGGTGTCAAACTGGGAGTAACTTACTCTGAGAAGTATAAAAATGTATTGTGTCCTATGGGCAGTGGGAGAGAAAGGGAGGATTATATGGGAGGGAAATAGTAGTAAGGGGAGAGGGTAGGTTAAGGAGGGGGGTCACTGGGTGGGAACATTGAGGGAGGGGGCAGTTAAAAGGGAAAACTTCAAGGAGAAGAAGGGAGAAGGAAGAAACAAAAACATAAGCAGGGGAAGGAATAGGATGGAGGGGAAAAGACAGATAGTCCTCATTACTGTGAATGTGGATGGGATGAACTCTCCCATAAAACAAAGGCAGATAGCAGAATGGATTAAAAACTATAATCCTACAATATGCTGTCTACAAGAAACACATCTGAAACAAAGTGATACCCACAGGCTAAAGGTAAAAGGCTGGAGCAGAATTTATTATGCCTCACCTAAAGTAAAAAGTAAAGTAAAAAAAGCAGGGGTAGCAATTCCTGTTTCAGACAAAGCAAAAGCAAAAATAGATCTAATTAAAAGAGATAAGGAAGGAAACTATATACTGCTAAACAGCACCATCAAGAATGAAATAATATCATTACTTAACATATATACACCAAGTGGTAGAGCATCCAAATCCCTAGAGGAGAAGTTAATGGAATAAGAGGAAGAAATAGATAGCAAAACTATACTAGTGGGGGCCCTTAATCTCCCCCTTTCTGACCTTGATATATCTAACCTCAAAATAAATAAGAAAGAAGTGAAGGAGGCGAATAGAATTTTAGACAGACTAGATACGATAGATCTCTGGACAAAACTGAATGGGGATAAAAAGGAATTTACTTTCTTTTCAGCAGTGCATGGTACATACTTAAAAATACACCATGTAACAGGGTGTAAAAACCTCACAATTCAGTGCAGAAAGGCAGAAATATTAAATGCATCATTCCCAGATCACGATGCAATAAAAATTATATGCAATAAAGGGCCATAGAAAAATAGACTAAAAACTAATTGGAAATTAAACAATTTAATCCTAAAGAATGAGTGGGTGAAAGAAGAAATTATAGAAACAATCAGTAATTTCATTCAAGAGAATGATAATAATGAGACAACATACCAAAATTTGTGGGCTGCATTAAAGGGAATTCTTAGGGGAAGTTTTATATCCCTGAGTGCATACATGAAAAAATTAGAGAGAAGGGAGGTCAGTGAATTGGATATACAATTGAAAAAAGCAAGAAAAAGAACAAATTGAAAATCCCGAATTTAATACTAAATTAGAAATGTTGAAAACAAAAGGAGAGATTAATAAAATTGAAATTAAGAAAACTACTGAATTAATAAATAAAACAAAGAGCTGGTTTTATGAAAAAAAAAACAATAAAATTGATAGACCCTTAGTCAATATAATAAAAAAGAGAAAGAAGGAAAGCAAATTATGAGTATCAAAAATGAAAAGGGTGAATCTACCTCCAATGAAGAGGAAATCAAAACAATAATTAGAAATTATTTGCTGCAATTGTATGCACATAAATATGACAATCTTAGTGAAATGGATGAATATTTTCAAAATCACAAGTTGCCCATATTAACTGAAGAGGAAGTGAATTACCTAAATAATCCCATCTCAGAAAAAGAAATCAAACAAGCCATCAATGAACTCCCTAGGAAAAAATCTCCAGGGCCAGATGGGTTTACTAGTGAATTCCATCAAACATTTAAAGAACAATTGATTCCAATAATCTACAAACTATTTGGGAAAATTAGTGAAGAAGGAGTCCTACAAAATTCTTTCTATGACACAAATATGGTACTGATTCCTAAATCAGGAGGAAATAAAACAGAGAAAGAAAATTATAAACCAATTTCCCTCATGAATTTAGATGCAAAAATTTTAAATAAAATATTAGCCAAAAGACTCCAACAACTTATCACAAAAATAATACACTGTGATCAGGTAGGATTCATTCCAGGAATGCAAGGATGGTTTAATATTAGGAAAACGATCAGTATAATTGAGCATATCAACAATAAAACTAGCAGAAACCACATGATCATCTCAATAGATGCAGAAAAGGCTTTTGACAAAGTACAACATCCATTCCTATTGGAAACACTAGAAAGCATAGGAATAAATGAAGCCTTCCTTAAAATAGTTGATAGCATCTATTTAAAACCATCAGCAAGTAGTATATGCAATGAGGATAAAGTAGAAGTATTTCTAATAAGATCAGGAGTGAAACAAGGGTGTCCACTATCACCCCTCTTATTCAATCTGGTACTAGAAATGTTAGCAGTAGCAATGAGAGAAGAAAAAGAAACAAAGGAATCAAATTAGGCAAAGAAGAGACCAAGCTATCACTCTTTGCAGATGATATGATGATATACTTAGAGAATCCTAGAGAATCAACTAAAAAAAAATTCTTGAGACAATAAATAAATTTGGCAAAGTTGCAGGATATAAAATAAACCCACATAAATCCTCAGCAATCCAGTATATCTCTCATGAAATTCAACAGCAAGAGATAGAAAGAGAAATCCCATTTAAATTACTGTAGACATTATAAAATATTTGGGAATCTACTTGCCAAAACAAACCCAGAATCTATATGATCACAACTACAAAACACTTCTCACACAAATAAAATCAGATCTAAATAGTTGGAAAAATATCAATTGCTCGTGGCTGGGTCGAGCTAATATAATGAAAATGACAATTTTACCCAAACTAAACTATATATTTAGTGCCATACCAATCAATTTACCAAAAAACTACTTTGTAGAGTTAGACAAAATAATAACAATATTTATTTGGAAAAACAAATGGTCTAGAATATCAAGGGAATTAATGAAAAGAAGTGCTAGGGAAGGTGGACTAACTATACCAGATTTTAATCTGTATTATACAGCAACAGTCATCAAAACTGCTTGGTATTGTCAGAGTAGGAGAATAGTGGATCAATGGAATAGATTGGGCGCACAATACCCAGGAGTCAATGAATATAGTAATCTATTGTTTGATAAACCCAAAGACCCCGGTTTTGGGGATAAGAATGCACTATTTGACAAAAAGTGCTAGGAAAACTGGAATATAGTATGACAGAAACTGGGCATAGACCATTATCTTATACCATATACCAAAATCAAGTCTAAACGGGTGCATGATCTAGGTTTAAAGTATGATACTGTAAGCAATCTGGGAAAGCAAGGAATAGTTTACCTCTCAGATTTGTGGAGAGGGAAAGACTTTAGGATGAAACAAGAAATGGATAGCATTATAAAACGCAGAATGGATAATTTTCATTACATTAAATTGAAAAGCTTCTGTACAAAGAAAGCCATTGTAACCAAGGTCAAGAGGGACTTGGGAAATTGGGAAATAATTTTTACAACCTATGTCTCTGATAAAGGACTCATTTCTAAAATATACAATAGAATTGAGTCAAATCTATAAGAATAGAAGTCATTCTCAATTGATAAATGGTTAAATGATTTGAACAGGCAGTTTTCAGAGAAAGAAATTAAAAATATATATAAGCATACGAAGGAATGCTCTAAATCACTTTTGATTAGAGAAATGCAAATCAAAACAACTCTGAGGTACCACATCTCTCCAATCAGATTGGCTAAGATGACAAAACAGGAAAATGACAAATGCTGGAGAGGATGTGGGCAAATTGGAACACTAATGCATTGCTGGTGGAGCTGTGAATTTATCCATCCATTCTGGAGAGCAATCTGGAATTATGCCCAAAGGGCTATAAATAATTTCAAACCTTTTGACCCAGCAATACCACTTCTAGGGTTATATCCCAAAGAGATCATAGAAGGGGGAGGAAGACCCATATGTATAAAAATATTTATAGCAGCTCTTTTCATGGTTGCAAAGAATTGGAAAGTAAAGGGGTTCCCATCAATTGGGGTATGGCTAAACAAGTCATGGTATATGAACGTAATGGAATATTATTGTGCTATAAGAAATGAGGAGGAAATGTTTTTCATATTTACCTGGAGAGGCTTATAAAAAAACTGATGCTGAGTGAGAAGAATAGAACCAGGAGAAATTCATATACAATCATAGACACAACATATGTGTGATGAGCAACTATGACAGACTGGACTCTTCTCAGCAATGCAGTGATAGAAGTCAATCCCAAAAGACTCATGATGGAGAGAGGTGCCTACATCCAGAGAAATAAGTATAAAGAACTGATCTTTTTTCTTTTCATTGTTTGGTTTTATTTGTTCTTTAGCATTTTTCATCCCATCTAGTACAATTTGCCTTTGTAACTTGACTAATGTCTAATGTGAAAGTATTTGCAGATCCTATACTGGAGTATATGCAGTAGTGGTGGGTGGGGGGAGGGAGGGAAGGGAAATTTGAAACTCAAGAAACTATGGAATTGAATCTTGTAAGCTAAAAACAAACAAATAAAAAAAGTAGAATTAACCTTACAAAAGGAAATGAAGATTCCCAACCAAGGAAATTTACATGCCCTGAAGAAATTCTTGTGGTATATTGGATAGAGATTCAGGACTTGAGCCATAAAACCCAAGTTCAAATTTAGTCTCACTTAGTAGTTTTGTGATCCTGGGCAAGCCAGTTTCCTCATTTGTAAAATGAACTAGAGAAGTAAATGGCAAACCCCTCCAATATCTTTGCAAATAAAATCTCAAATGGGGTAACATAGAATCATACACAACTAAAATAATAGAACAACAACATTTCCTACTTCCCAAAACACAATCTCAGTTTTGGTAATCTTAAACTTTGTTTTGAGAGTTCAATGACAATACTTTTCTTACTAGAGAGCTGTTTACTTGCATTTTCCCATCACAAACTGCAAGGTATCCTTGAAACAATTGGAGCATGCCATTTTGGTGACAGCATTTTCCTCTCCCTTTATTCCAAGCATTTTCTGTGTGGAGACAGTTATTTTCAGAGCTATGCCCATGCTATTCTCCTTGAGCAATCTTAATCACAAAGAATGCAAAGTTTTATTCAAACACACGACACATTACTTCAAATACACACATACAAATATAATTTTGCTCTAAACAAACAGTCCACTTTTCCATCTTATGGGGAGAGCAGGAAAGCTATTACAGAGGTTGAAGATCTCTGGAGACCCAGGGGGACAAATTAAAATATTAGATTTATTTTGGTGACCTGGAGTTAGAAACTGTTAAAGGAAAATGCATGGAGGTTTTCTAGAGTTTATAAATGAGATAGGATGATGAAAGGGAATATTAATATAAATGGTTATTTCATTCTGGTGTATGGTGAGAGTGGCAGCAGCCTTAGATTAATTTTTCCTTGTCATCTATTCTCCACATTCTATTCCTTTATAATGAAGATGCAGAAACTTGATTTCATTCCTGTGGAACAGGGTGGGTTTGGGGGAGGTAGGAAAATCATAATAAAGTGATTCATATTAACCACATACACGAGGCTGTTCAATAAAACAGAATTCTGACTTATTCATTGAATTGATTAGAATTATTTGTTAAGCAATCTTAGAAAAACATAAACATTTCCCTAAGAAAGGTGTTGTGTAGTGGTAGAATGACACCAGTTGCTCATATAATTTTAGAGAAGTTATGACTTCTCAGACTTCTTTTTTTTCCTTGAAGTTGGATATATTATTAATATTACTTATTGAATTCCAAAGTTCACATTAACTAATTCATGTAGAAATGTGGGCTAAATATGAAATATGATGTAAATGTCAACTTAATATTGTTCCTAGGAATGGGGTGCCTTTGAATCAAAATTACAGATACATTTATGGGATTGTTTTCCTTCAAGTTTCAGCTCAAGAGCCAAGTCTTTCAAGAAGCTGATCTTGATCCTCCTCATTCTTAGTGCTCTCCCTTAACCTGAGAATTATGTTGTTGTTATGTTTTGGAATGGATCTAAGATTTCTTTGCTATAGGCATCTCTTGATGAAGAAACTCTTTTCTTCACATGTCACAGCATCTTTCTTCATATGTCCTTTATTATAATTAATGTAGGTATTTAGTATAATTCTAAAAATAACTTATTCAATCAAAGTCATTTTTTTAAACAAATGCTTTATTAACTTCTGTTTTACATCATTCATTTCCGCCAGATTTTGAGTTACAATCATTTTCCCCCCATTATTCCCCTACCCAACCTCCCAGAATAGTGGTCCCACAAGATATCACTTCCTCCAATCTGCTCTCTCCCATACCTTCTCCCATACCCCCTTCGACTTTTCCTTTAGAGGAAGGTGAATCTTTGTGTCCCAATGCCTGCACATCTTATCTCCCTATTACAAGCAAAAGAGTATTAATAATAGTATTTATATATATTTGAAACATTTAATGTTACGACCTCAAATTTTAGATCCATTTCCTTCCTCCCTTGTCACCCACTCCCTCTGGGGAGATAAGTAATTCAGCATATGTTGTACATGTCTAGCTATGCAAAACATTATCATAGTAGATATATTGTACAAGGCTGCTTATAATTCCCTCCCACTCATCCCACCTCCCACCTGGTCCATTCCCTCCTTGATCCTGTCCCTCTTCTATAGTGGGTACTTCCAACCTCCCCTCCCCCCAAGGATGCCCTCCCATCCATCATCCCTCCTCTCATCCCCCTTCCCCCTATCCTGCTGCAGGTTGAGATGTCCCATTTAGTATGTATGTCATTTTTTCCCCGAACCAAATTCAATGTGAATGTGGTTTTGCCTTTTTAGCCTTCCTTATTGTCCCCCTCCTTTGCAACCACTTCCCCTTGTTTCTTCTACATGGGATAGTTTACCCTACCCTGTCTCTCCCCATCTCCTCTTGCCACTTTCCTCTCTCACCTCATAATTTCATCCCTTGAGTATTCTCCCTTCCCAACAGATTCAACCTATACCCTCTATCCATATATAACTGTAACCATATACACACACATTCACATATGTAATCATATGACCACACCCCCTTCTTCCATTATTTTCATAGTGAGAAAGATATCATCAGTCACAGATATTGCTTTTCCATATAGGAATGTAAATAGTTCAACTTTGATAAGTTCCTTTTGATTTCTTTTCCTGATTACCTTCTCAGGCATCTCTTGCTTCTTGCATCTGGATGTCAAATTTTCTATTCAATTATGGTTTTTTCCTCAAGAATGCTTGAAAGTCCTCTATTCCACTGAATGACTATATTTTCCCCTGAAACAATATACTCAGTTTTGCTGGGTAGGTGACCCGTGGGTTCATTCCCAGTTCTTTTGCCCTCTGGAATATCATATTCCATGCCCTTCGATCCCTCAGTGTAGAAGCTGCCAGGTCCTGGCTATTCTGATTGTGTTTCCACAATATTGAAATTGTTTCTTCCTGGCTGCTTGTAGTATTTTCTCCTTGATCTGGGGATTCTGGAGCCTGGCTATAATATTCCTGGGAGTTTTCTTTTTGGGATCTTTTTCAGGAGGTGATCTGTGGATTCTTTCAACTTCTATTTTGCCCTCTGGATCTAAAACATCAGGGCAGTTTTCCTTGAGAATTTCTTGAAGGGTGATTTCTAGGTTCTTTCCTTGGTCATGGCTTTCAGGTAGTCCAATAATTTTTAAATTGTCTCTCCTGGATCTATTTTCCAGGTCAGGGGTTTTTCCCATGAGATATTTCACATTGCCTTCTAATCTTTCATTTGTTTGGATCTGCTTAACAGTATCTTGATTTCTCATAAAGTCATTAGCTTCCATTTGCTCCAGTCTAACTCTGAAGGAATGAATCTCCTCAGTGAACTTTTTGAGATTCTTTTTCCATCTGGCAAATTCGACTTTTTAAGGCATTCTTCTCATTGCCCTTTTGGGCCTCCTTTGCCATTTGAGTTAGTCTATTTTTAAGGTATTGTTTTCCTCAGTCAGGCTGTTGACCCTCATTTCATACTTTTCCTGCATCCTTCTCATTTCTCTTTCCAATTTTTCTCCACTTCTCTTATTTGATTTTTAAAGTCCTTCTTAAGGTCCTCTATGGCCTGCAACCCGCTCATGTTTTCCCCTGGGGCTTTTGGAGCAGGACTTCTGACCTCACAGTCCTTTTCCTGCTCTATGCCCCCAAAATAGGAGTCTAGGGTTGCATTTTTCTGTTTCCTTTGCCTTGGCATGTTGCACTTAATTGCTTGACTTTTGGGCTTGTTGCCACACTATGGCTTTAAGGCCAGATAGTGGAATTTTCGTCCCGAACGTGTGGGGGGCAACTTCTGTTTCTGGCAAGCTGTAAACCCACCCACAACTTCCACCCTAGAACACAATCCAGATCCAGGGAGGTTAAAGCAAGAGCGATTACCCCCCAATACTGATCGCTGGATCTCCCCACAATTTGTAGGCTGGGAGCGGGAGCTGCCTCTGAAAACTCCAAAATGGCATGTCTCCTCAGCGGCTTCTATCCCCCAGGGGAGGGAGCTGACGCATTCTTCAAATACAGGTCCCAAAGTCCATAGGACACTAACCTCTTACTTTGTCCTAGGCATGTCTATGTTGATAATTCTGGAGTCGCCACTGCTCCTGGTGTTCTGGGGTTCCTCCAGCTGGCTTCTGGCCCTGCCGCCCTGGGGCTAAAACCTCGGCTCACGCGGACCTGGGCTCGGCTCGGCTCGGCTCCTGCGCTCTGCGCGCTCCTGGCTCCCACACCTGTGCGCTGGTCCTTCCTGCAGGGCTGCCGGGCTGTCCTCAGCGGGAGGTTAGCTTCTCTGTGTCGTTCTGTGGGTGCTGGGGCTCCAGAAGTTGTTCAGAGTTCTTTTTTACATAGTTTGTGGGGAATCTGGGGGCAGAGAGGCTTGGACGAGCTGTTTCTACCCATTCTTTTTTTTTAAAGCAATTGAGGTTAAGTAACTTGCTCAAGGTTACACAGCCATTTATTTTTGTGTGGGATTTAAGTACCTGAGGAAGGGACCCATCCCAGGTCTTCCTGACTCCAGGGTGGGTGCTCTTAATCACTGTGCTCAAAGTCATTCTTAGAACAGTGTTTCTGCTACTGCATACAGTGTTCTCTTTGTTCTGCTCATTTCACTATTCATTATTTAATGTAAGTCTTTCCATGTTTTTTCTAATATCATTGAACTCATTGTTCTTATAGCACAGTAGTGTTCCATCACTATCATATTCTACTTGTTCAACTATTCCCCAGTTGATGGGCATCCCTGCAATTTCTAGTCCTTTCCTACCACAAAAACAGTTGTGATAAACATTTTAGAAAACATAGGTTCCTTTTTCTTTTTTCCTTATTAACTTTGGAAATAGACATACTAGTGGGATTGTTGGGTCAAAGGACACAAGTAATTTATTGTCTCTTTGGGTATAATTCCCAGTTGCTTTCCATAATGGTTGATCAGTTTGCAATTCCATTAACTGTGAAATAATGCCCTAACTTTTCCATATTTTCTCTAATATTTTTTTGTTTTTCTCTTCAATCCTTTTAAATAATCTGGTAGTGCAAAATGATATCTCAAAGATCTTTTAATTTGTATTTCTCTAATCAATAATGATTTAGAGCATTTTTCATGTGTTATGAATTTGTTTGATTTATAAATTGTTTTGATTTAGAATAATTTCAAAAGATATTAGAATTCCCTTCATTTAAATTCTTAAAATAATCTGAATGACTGCTTGGTGAATATATTGGAAAGGGGATTCTAGTTCAGATGAAATTTGCCCTAACTTCCTTCTGGTATATTATGTAACATTGTGATTCTGCATTTCTGTAAGTCACTGAGGTCACACAAATAACGAGTAGTAAATCTGGAGAGGAATAATGTAAAAATTCTTGTGCCCAAATAAATACACACCATTCTACAGGTGAGTTTTGAGAGAAATAAAACTTACTTTGAGACAAACATTGGTACGATGGATTAAATAATATGGAATTATTGAACATAGATGAAGCATAAGAAAACCAACAGTTCAACTCATTCATTATCTTATCTGTGGAGCCTAGACTCTCTTTGGTGTGAGACAAATTTCCAAGACTATAGACATATCTATATTCACAAGCAAGTACAAAGAGTATCATAGTTGAATATGTGTTTCTTTAAGCATAAATGACTGATAGTTGACTTTAAATTTCTAAATAGACAAATAATAGTTCATGTTTTCAAGGAAAGTGGTATTTTCAAAAGGAATTGAATTAATGAATGGAACCCAGGGAGTATTCCTTATGGATCATGCATTAGGAGAAGACAAAGTCTAGCATAAGTCAGCATAGCCATCAAAAATATGAGAAGGTTTGTGCAGCATCTTATTTTTCCAGAGGTTCAATAGATATTTTTGAAAATAACATATTTGCATCTCTAAAAGAAGTGGACACTAAATCATGAATCTGATTTATATCATTTTTATTAGTATTGAAACTTTTTCCTCTGAAACTGTGATTTATCTATGTAAATAGACAAATAAAGTAGGCTACAACTAGTTCTTAGTGTTGTTTGATGCATATAGAGGTTAAATTAGTTGTCAATGGTCATACAGCTAATAAGTGTCAGAAATTAAAATGAACCCAGTTTGCTAGACCCCAAATGCAGTACATTAGCAGCAGTGCCTCTTTGCTTTTCAATTACATTCCCCTCCCTTCAGGGTGAGGAGAATGTGACCTAGGATGTCAGTGGTGTGAGAGATAACTATTATATAAACTCCTTGAATCAATTTATATTGACTACTCATCTGTAATTTAAGATTTTTAACATTTTACAAAGGAAAGCCCTGTAATGTTAAGTGACTTGCCCCAAGTTACACATTTTAAAGGTGTAGGAGTCAGGAATAGAATCTAAGTATTCTTGTCTCCGAACTTAGCACTTCATATCATGCTGAGGTTAGACAATTAATCCAAAGGAAGCCTAATAAAGCAGGCAACTACTAACTGAAGACTATATATCTTTATGACATTGAGAAAGAATGGTGTAAAAGTCATAATCCTTGGCTTGTAATGAGGAAGATCTAAATTCAAGGCATTTTTCTAATACTACCAGGAAGGGCCCAGATCAGGGGTGGGGAACCTGAGACCTCAAAGTCTCATGTGACCCTCTAGGTCCTCAAGTGGAACTGTTTGCCTAAATCCAAATTTCACAGAACAGATCCCCTTAATAAAAAGATCTGTTCTGTAAAATTGGACTCATTCAAAAAGGCCACATGTGGCCCCCAGGCCACGAGTTCTCCAGACCTGGCCCAGATCACTCATTAGCCTTGATAGGCTTTAGGCATTGTTTAGCCATTCAATTCTATAAACATTTATTAAGCACCCACTAAGTGCTAAACCACCAAGCTAAACTCTGGGGATACAAGTAGGAAAAAGAAAGACAGCTCCTCCCCTCAGGGAGCTAACAATCTAGTGAAGGAAGACAGTCATAAAATGAAACTTGAAAAGTAGAGAAGGGGGACACCAAAGGTACTTGGTTCAGGGAATTGGAGTAGAATTCTAGCAGAACAAAAGAAGAAAAGTAGAGATTGAAGTTCAGTTCCTGACCTCTGAAAATAAAAACTTTGGAAGGTGTGAAGTAGTGCCTCACCTTCCAGCCTTCCAGTGAGAGAGGGCAAGTTGTTGACAATCCAAGGCTTGGGTCATCCTCACTGCCAGTGTTTCCAAGGGGGTCATCTTGTTCCAGGGAGAAAAAACCAAGCTGAGCTGCAGAAAGAAAGTGGACTCAATAGCAGGTGCTAATGGATTCAAATATCCTTTCTACGAAATAATCAATAACATTAAAATTTTGAATGCACATTTATGTGCATTCTGGAATGAAGGAAGATTCTGGGTTTAAACATTAAAGACCTATAAAAAAGGAGTTATATTCTTGTTGGAATTTTTTAATACTTATTTATTTTGATTTTGTTTTTTTAACCTCAGAAACAAGTGGCATATTCATCCTAGCTTTAATTATTCTTATAGCCAGACTTTTTTTTGTTGTTCTTCCAAGATGAGGAAAATAACATATAGACATCTTCTGGGCTATTTTATTGTCCGTAGATTCTTTCTACCAAATGAAAATGACAAGATTTCTCTAGCCACAGTTTAATCTCATAATTCCACATTGCTAATTCAAGGAGCATTGGTGCAAACCTTACAAGTCCTATAGCATTTGAAATTCATCTCTAGTTTCAAAGAGCATAAAAAGGTGTTCTCAAAAGTGTGAGATACAGTTTCAGAAAAAAAAAAATGAATCAATTCACTCCCATCTTCACCAGTATCACTGCATTTTCCTAAATCACAGATTTGGAAGTAGAAAATACCTTAGAAGTAATCTATTGCTAGTAATAATCCATTTTAGTAATCCATTTTAAAGCTGAAGAAACTGAGCTAGTAAGTAATCCATTTTAAAGCTGAAGAAACTGAATCCCAAAGCAGTGAAATGATGTACCTGAGGTAAGAAAACTAAGGTATATTAAGTAGAGAACCCAGTTCCTATGAATCAAAACGTATTGTAGTTTCCACCAGATTATATTGTCCTCCACCTTATTTCAGCCTTAATTCAAATTGTATATCATATGAAGCAGAAGCAAAAAAAAAAGTGACTTCTAATTAAGTTGAGGTAACAATCCAGTTTTTAAAAACCTAAATGCCATAACTATTACATGTCTTTTTCCCTCTTTTTGTTTCTACCTTTTTAGACTTAGCAAATCCTATTTCAGCTGCCTATGATAAAGTTTAAATTGTGTTGTTACAGAGACAGCCAAACAATAATTTGGTAATTCCCTACAGGAAGAAACATTAAGCTGAGATATCACATTGATTTCTTTTCTTTCCTTTCTTTTTTTTTTTTTTTGAAAGAAAGGAAGAAAACACCTTGGCAAGGGTTTGTCCTAATAGAATAACCAACATTCTCATTTTCTAGATGGGAAAAAACTGAGGCCAAAGAGGTTGACTACTCTAAGGTCACACTAACAACTTGCACCAGATAGTGTTATAATTCAGGTCTCCAGATTCTAGATGTATGGCTCTTTCCATTGTTTCATACTTTTCTGTGTTGCCTCTATCTATTAATTCCCTTCCTTCTGTTTTTTGGTTTATGAATGACTTAAAGGACTACCTCCTCCTTCCACTCCCCTTTACAAGAGTGTTGGAACATAGGAGAGAAAAAAAAAATCAGCAGGCAGTAGCCTAATGAAAGATAGGTAGACCACCAGTAATAATGTTGTGCTTATATAAAGCCATATTCTGAGGTCATGCCTTATATGAAGTAGGTTGGGAGGAAAACTGGACTCCTGAAATTGTTGAATAGCCAACACTGCACAGCTTCAGTGAGACAGTGGGGATTTGCCTCTAGGTGATGATTTAAGGGACAGGCTTTCCTGTAGAGGAAGGTCTCCTCAAGAAGAGAGGTCTCTCCAAGTATGATATAGCTCCTCCCTCCCAATTCCTCCAAGCAAAAGTGGACCTTCAAAAGTTCTAAAAGTTAAATAAAATTGCAATTTTGTGGTAAAAGTAGTTTCCTGATTCAAATACTGTGGGTGGAGTATAGGGCACTTAGAGATTGACTGACAACCAATGACAACCAACATACAATACTTATTTCTTTATTTTACTTTCTCTTTCGAATTTCACCTCATTGTTTTGGACTTTGCTGTTTTTTTGGTTGTTTTTTTTTTTTTTTTTTGCTTTTTGGAGGGCAATTGGGGTTAAGTAACTTGCCCAAGGTCACACGGCTAGGTTTTTGTTTGTGTGTGCATTAAGTGTCTGAGGTCAAATCCGAACTCAGGTCCTTCTGACTCCAGGGCCAATGCTCTACTCACTGTGCCACCTAGCTGCCCCCTGACTTTGCTGTTTTAAGGTAGAAATAGAAGATGCTTTCTCTACATAATCTTCCCTTGCCTTATAAAATCTAAACTCTTTAGGAAAAGGAATTGCTTTTCTTTTTATCATGTCCCCTGTCCCAACTTGTGGCAAAAGCCCTGTAAGTGGCAGAAGTTTAAAAAATGCTCATTGAATTGAATTGAATCTGAGAGACAAGTTAAAAAGGTCAAATCAACTTCTTTACCTTGAGGTAGGACTTTGTGCATTTCCTAGAACAGATCTTGGCTACATAACTGAATTGTCAAAAGAGCTGTGTTTTATTTTTTATTCTATTTGTGTGCTGTGTTGGGAATGAGGGTGGTTCAGAGGGTAAAGAGAAGTTATTGAGAAGTGAGAAGGAATTAGTTTTCTGAATCTTAGGGCTTCCTAGTTCTGAGTAGTTCATTTTCAGGAGACTTTTTTTACAGACAGTGTTGGGTTCTCGAATTATTTCAACATAGTTTTTACTCATGGAAATGATACATTTAGGGGTTTTGTGATGTGTAGGAGGGGAGCAGAGTAAGAAGGAGTGCTGGCATTTATATCTAAGCCCTAGACAAGTATATAAAATGAGACACAACAGATCCTGTTCTTAAATGGTTTCTTCCTTTGTGTTCTTGCTGCTACCTGGAAGGAACTGGGTTGTTTTTGTTGTTACTTTACTAAACTTTAAGGTTCATGATTCCTTTGCTATAAAAGATCTGTTCAGTGATATAGATCTCTCTCTTTTCACATTTTAGGCTCTCCTAAAGTGCTGGAAAAACAAAACAAAAACAAATAAATAAGACTAATCACCCTGAGAAACTTTCAAAGCATAACTTGCTCTACCCCAACTCCACCTCCAATTTGACTAATTCATTCCTTAGATAACAAGTCTTATATCACCAGGCCAGCTTTCTCTAACAATAGCTTTACTTCCCCACCCCCATCACCACCACAAATTTCTAAACTGGGCCACAGTGAGAATAAAGTAGGACAGTAGGGTAAGTTTCTTGAAGAATGAAAATATTTTGTGTGAGGTTTTCCTGTCCATGATAAACATCTTTATTAGGACACTAATTCCATACTTCAGTCCTGAACTTCCCAGCCCTATTACAACTAATACAAAGAAGAAATTCCTCTGAAGTGGTCAGATGCATTCAAATTTATTTTATTCAAGTTTATAATTATAAAAAAAATATGGTAATGGTTCCTGCATAACAGAAATATGCAGAATTCAAATAACACAACCACTTCAGTGAATGCATTATCTGCACTAATTGGAACCCAGCTGTACCTTCTCAAGGTCACCATAAACCTGTGAAAAAATATTTGTTTTTACCCTGCTGAAAAAAAAGTGTGCTCTTGACTCTGAGGGCTGCCATTGTTCCAACTATCAGGGAAAATTCATACAAAATTACTTTTTTCACACAGGTTCTTAGATGTGCTTTACTAGGAAAGATAGTTGTTCAAGGGGTCATCAGTCTTTTTAATTACAATCATTAGTTCAAGCGAAAAGTCAGCACCCTGAACTTAAGAGAAAATACAAAGAAAATATACATAAAATACAAGCATAGAAATTAAGACCAACATTCAGGGCTTCTAAACTGTCTGAGAAATTAGCACAGATCAACAGATCAATCTAACTGTCTGACCAAGGAAATGAATACATAGTTACCAGAGAGAGAAGCATCAACATCTGGGTCCTTCAAAGCTGGGGATCTCCTTAATGGCTACCAGGAGTCTCATCTATTCAAATCACAGGAACATTTATTCCAAAGATTGAGCCCCCAAAACAAAATGCTGACCTTAGAGTATATATACTTTTGGGTTTTTAGAGCCAGAGGACATCAAAAGGGTTGTGACTCAGTGCCTAATTAAAAATTAACAAAAGATGTGAGAGCCTTCTTATAAGCAAGCCTCCCCTAAGGGAGCTTCCCTTAATGGACTCTACCTGAGGCCTATTAATGGGCCTGGAAGATCTTAAATGATACTAACATTACAGTGCCAAAGGGTGGACCTAGACACTAGTCTTTCTCATTAACTAGCAAGCCTTCTATCCATTAGGCTCCTCCCAGTTAAGGTGCTAGTGAATAAAATAATTTCTAAAGAAAACTCTTCTCAGTATGCAATGAACATGTTTCCTTGTGTTAAAATTTTCCAAACACTTCTAAATGAGTAATAAAATGAATAGTTTGGAAACTTTTGATTTAGTTTTCTTTTCCTTGTAACAGCACTCATTTTCATTAATTTGTCTAACGAAATGAATTTTACAAGTATATTTTAAGGCTGGCTGGCCTGCAAAATCAAGTAAAATAAGGATACATTTTTCTTTTTTTATGTTGTCATGGAGCCAGAGCCATCAGTTTGTATTCTTTCTGTACTGTTTGTAGTCATTCTGGCTTGGACAACAAACTCTCAAAGAACATCAAATGAACAGAATTTTTAATACATACACACACACACACACACACACACACACACACATATATATACATACACACACACACACACACACACACACACACACACACACACAAAAGAAGGCAACTATAAACAGGTGAGGGGAAAAAAGTAAAATTTCTTTTCTTTCTTCTCTATAGTATATTGTCATATGCACAAGCATTTAACTAGACATTCTGCATAGCCACAAATTCTACTAACTTCTTTGTATTTTTTCTTTTTCTTTTTAAGAATCTGAGGCACAATTAAATATTTATATTAGCATAATCTTTACATTTTGGATTTCTAGGCATATTAAGGAAAGTCATTTTAAACTAAATTTGTGTAATTGTCAAATGTCCAACCATCGATAGAACATATAGTTTATTAGCAAGAACTCTGATGTAAGTATATTCAGCTATATTTAATATCTAATAATATATTAATGGTGACTAATACTGACATATTGTAATGGCAATGCAAATTTAAAGATCTTCCCTGCCCCTAGCTTAAGTGCGCCTGGAGCCTGTGGTGGGAGGCTTGTTTTTCAGGAAAGCCCACACCTTGATACTTTGTGATTGGGCAGTGGGTCAAGAAGGTTGTTACATTCTCTGAGCCAGGAGAAGGCTATATAAACCCTGATGGGAGACTTTGCTTTGGGGCTCACTTTGAGAAGTGTTGTGTGATGTGACCAGATGAGACTTTGGGCAGCTGTTGAGAGCCCCCCATCTTTGAAAACCCAGATGTTGATGCTTCCCTCTCTGGTAACTGTGATTTTGGTATTGATACTGGTTGGACAGTTTGGAAGCCTTTCTGTTTGATCTGTCTGTATACTCTGAAGTTTGGGGTGCTGACCTTTTCCCCATGAGCTAGGTAATATATGTTTGATTGATTAAAGTGAGCTTGTTAACCAATTTTGAGTTGCTTTCCTGTAGAAAAGCAGATCTAAGAACCTGTGTTGGCAGCCACCCTGGGGATGTTGGGGTGCTTCCTGCTACACATACAAAGAATATACATATATAATATGCAATGCTACATATACTTATATCAATGAAAATATTAAATTTACCGACTTACTATAACATATTTGAATCATTGTTTATATATCTACACACACACACACACACACACACACACACACACACACACACTGTGTGAGAGAGAATAAAAAGAAAAAAGAAAGGAAGAAAGGACTGGCCTTATAGCCAGAAAGGCTTGGGTTCATATTCTTTCTGGCTTTTTGACATAGATGGGTCCTTTAACTCAGTGCTGCTAGGAAGAGTTAGGTGCTATAAGATACAGCTAGGTAGCATAATAGAGAATATCTAGACTTGTGATGATGAAATTGTGAGTTCAAATCCAGTCTTAGAAAGGCACCATATTTCACCTCATAATCCTCACCAGTATATAGTCATCACACCCTGTTTGTTTGTTTGTTTTCATCACAGAATCATTGCATGGTATAATTCTGTTCATCATGCCACTTAAAAGGTAAACAAAACATTAATGTCTTTACCACTGCCATATGGATACACATTTGTCCCTAGTGCATTGTGAGCCACCCCCCACCCACACCTTTAGTATATTTGTGAAAGCTGACTTTCAGGGTTTGTTTAGAGCATTGCAGTACTGACAGTTTTGTCATTCAACTCAGTGAAGAGCCATTGACCCAAGGGTAGTGGGAGGGCAGCCAAAGCTGCCGTGAGTAAGTCTTGTGGTATTTTAAGACTTACATCTTCCCACACTGGCCAAACTGTGCAGTTTCTCTGCCAGCCATGAATGAACATGTGAAGCATTTCTTTCTGATTATTGGTAAATATAAAATTATTCTGCCAGCTTCAAGCTAAAAATGAATGTGTTCACCGAATAGCATGGAAACAGTTGTGGAAAGACAGTTTTTAGTGAGTGAAAAGTTGGTGCAAGACTGGCAGAATCTAAAAGACAACTAATACTGGCACAATTTTTAAAAGTTTCACATAATGATCACAATGTACTTTTTGCAAAAAAAAAAAAGTCATGAAATCTGCAATGATTATGTGATGAAATATGGTACTAGACATATGACTTTGGGCAAATTACTTAATTGCTATTTACTTCATTTTCCACAACTATATACTGGAGATAGTAAGAAAATTTAAATTTCAGGGTTGCTTTGAGGATTAAATGGGATGATATGTGTAAAGTACTTGGCACATGGCCTGGTACATTTTAAATTTCTAATAAAGACATGTTTCTTTTCCTCCTTTTTTTCTCCAGAAATGGGACTATAAGTAACAGATAAATCCCTATTCAGTATTGTGCTTCTCATTTTGGATGAGGAGTTCAACAGAGGGACGGAATCTCATATTGGACACAAGGTAACCCATAGCAGTATGTTTGGGACATGGTGCTACAAACTTTGTGTTCAGATCCAAGGATATTTTTAGTGATCCAGATCAGAGTACAAAGAAACCTTCAGGATACAGAAACATAGAGGTGTAGAGACTTGCCCCAAGTGATACCAGCAGTAAATTACAGGGCCAGAATTTGCATCCAGGTCCTCAAGCTCCAAACCTGCCTTTCTTTCTGCTATACCACATTATTATTGTTTCATTCAGTGTGTAATTATAACCTCTCTGATGCCTAAAGTATAAGGCAGGGCAAGCACATAGCAATCATTCCTTCAGGGAATGTAATCAGCTTTGGAAAGTGCACATTTATGTGTAAGGTTTATGATAAAGAAGCTTTGGGCAGGTACACTTCAAAAAGCCAGTGCTTCATTTTCAATGCCTGAAGCTCTTCTAAATTGAGAAATGCTGCTGTAATTTGAAATCATTAAGCACAATGAAAAGTGATTTACTAGGGGAGAGTTCTTTTTATGAGTACTACAATTAGAAAGTGAGTGCAAGCAGCAGTTTTGAGTCACAGATTAGCCCAAGTAAATGGATTTGAACATGTAACCCGGAAATGGAAATTACATTTAAAATTTGTTGATGAAAGAAATGAAGATATATGTAAAGGTGTGGATATCAGGATAAAATGGAATTTACAAGGAAAAGATCTGTCTAGATATTGATTTTTCAACCAAAATATGTGGGGAAAATTATTTTAAAACTTCCCCTATCCCCATTAGAATTGAAAAAGGGATACTGTAGGGAAATTTCATGTGGTTATCATAACATACATATGGGCCCTCCATAAACCATTAAACTCAATGCAATTTGCTGAGAAAATGAATGAGGCTATTTAGCTACATATGTGTTGATGCAGGATAACACTGAGAAAGTTATCCAGAGAATATAAATAGATTATATAGCAGAACTTAAGCAGTATCTGGTCCAATAATTGAAAAGAACAGAGACAGAATTTCAGAGTTGGAATGGATGTCAGAAGTCATTTCATCTAAGCCAGATTGTACAGGAAATTCCTAAACAATATTGCTGACAAATAGTCTTTCAGCTTTGGTTTAAAAATCTCCAGGGATTAGAAACAACAACAACAAAAATCAAACAAAAATACCCCAAGCTTTTAAAGAAAGGTCATTAAATATTTTGAAAGCTCTAATTCCCAAGTTGTTTCGATTTTTTCCAAGTTGTTTGGTATTTTCCCAATTTTTTTCAAATATCTGACTATATTTAAATCCCATTTATTGTTCCTGATTCTGTGATCTAGGAAGAAAGAAAAAATCATTCCATCTATCATTTGACAACTCTTCAGATACTTGAACAAGGCAGATATCTTATTGCCCCTGAATAATTTCTTCTCTAGGTATAGATGGATGATGGCATAATGGCAACAATACTCCACTCTGGAGTCAGAGGAAGAAGATCCAGATCTAACCACAGATATTTATCACATATATAACCATGAGACATTTTATTTTCTGAGACTCAGTTTCCTTACTTGTTAAATGACAGGGTTGGATTATATGACATCTAGGGTCCCTTCCATGTCTTGTCTGTCATCTTATATAAGAATGGCCCAGTTCCTTCAAGCAATTTACATGTGGCTTTGTTTTTAGTCCCTTAAGTATTCAATTCTTTGTTCTATGAAGATTGCTTCATCATTATCCTCCCAAAAAAATGTTTCCAAAACTAAACACAATCTTCCCAGTGTTGACTGGTCAGGAAAATCCATTCTTCTTATGAGTATCATCACCTGATTATTATGTGCATTATGTTTCTATTTCTGTATCTCAAGTTCACATTAACTTTTTATTATTGTTGTTCCACTGACGCTTAGGATGTCATATACCAAACTAAGTTTTTAGCCCGTGCAGGATGATACACACTGTATAATGAGTCAAACAATCAATATAATGGAAATGCTTATTTTTCTTAAATTGAATTATAGTCACTGTGGCCCCTTCTTAGCAAAGATGACTTTTCTCTCTTCTATTAAAGGAAAAGTTTTATGAAATTTTATCTTAGATATCAAAGTGTATAGCTTGGTTAAATCATTGAAAGGGATTTCTGAACATCAAGGGTATCCAGAACCAATGGAGCTGGTCACCTGGTGTATTTCTTGTGATATGGCCATAGAATTGATATTCAGTCTCCACTCTTACATATCCTGGCTAACAGAATTACTAAAATCACCGGATGTTTAAAACTTAAAGCACTTTTAGATATCACATATCCAATAGCTCCATTTTACAGAAGAAGAAACTGAAGTACAAAGAATCGTTTTGGGATTTTTGTTGCTGTTTATTTGTTTTTATCAGGGGTCAGATAAGACTTAGAATGCTGATTTCTATCTCTCAAGCATATGGTTTCCAGAATCCTTATTTATCCTTTTGATACCAACATTCACTCACCATAGCCTGTCTCACCTCTGGTTTCATCATTCATCTTTATCCTGAATCAGACATATTAGCATAGCCTCTCAACGGGTCTCCTTTCATGCATTGCCTGCCCTTAGCCAATCTGTGCTTTATAAAGCTGCTAAAATCACTCTGCTATTACATAATGTTGAACATATGGTTGGTGTGGTGGACAAAACACTCATTCTGGAATTAAAGAACCTAGGCTCCAATCCAGACTCTGTTGTTTCCTACTTGTGTGACATTGAGCAAGTTATTTAACTGCACTCTATGCATCCATCTCTGCTAGTTATCATCCTTTGGGTCTCTTCTCTTTTATAACTGAAATCCTTGAGAAAGCAATCTTTAATCATCCTCCCCCTTCAAAAAAAAGACAAAAAGAACAAATATCCTTTCCTTACTCTCCTCTTAACTCTTTGAAACTGGCTTCTAAACTCATCATTCCATTGAAATTATTCCCTCCAAAGTTACAGGTGATTATGTATGTGCATGCATGTGTATATATGTATATGCATGTAATTTTGTGTATGTATATGTATATTGCACATATATACATATACACACATTCATATATATATATACATAGAGTCAGAAAGAGAGTGAAAGAAAGAGGGAGAGAGAAGGGGGGAGAGAGAGAGAGAGAGATATTCAGTCATTTTAGTCATTTTCAGTCTTGTCTGACTTTTTGTGACGCCATTTGGGGTATTCTTGTCTAAGATACTAGAGTAGTTTTCCATTTCTTCCTTCAGATCATTTTACAGATGATGAAATTGAAATAAACAGGGCTAAATGAATTGCCCTGCATCACACAGCTAGGAAGTGTAGGAGGATGGATTTAAATAAGGGAAGATGAGTCTTCTGGACACCTGGCCAAACATTCTGTCCACCATGCCACTTATGTAATATACATATGCATATACATATACACATACACATACACACATATACATATATACATGTACAGGCAAATATATATACATATTTTGTGTACACATATATAATATATGACATATACATATATACTTGCACAAATGCATATACAGAAACATGATAATATGTGTGTGTATATGATAGTATAATATTGTAGCAGCAAGCACCCCAACATCCCCAGGGTAGCTGCCAATACAGGTTCTTAGATCTGCTTTTCAAAAGGAAAGCAACTCAAAAGGGGTTAACAAGCTTACTTTAATCAATCAAACATAGATCATAGATCGTTTACCTAGTTCAGGGAAAAAAGGTCAGCACCCCAAGCTTCAGAGTATACAGACAGATCAAACAGACAGGCTTCCAAACTGTCCAACCATTACATCAATACCAAATCACAGTTACCAGAGAGGGAAACATCAACATCTGGGTTTTCAAAGCTGGGGGGCTCTCAACAGCTGCCCAGAGTCTCATCTGGTCAAATAACACAACACTTCTCAAAGTGAGCCCCAAAGCAAAGCCTCAAATCAGGGATTATATAGTCTTCTCCTGGCTCAGAGAATGTAACCACCCTCTTGACCCACTGCCCAATCATACAGCATCAAGGTGTGGTCATTCCTGAAAACCAAGCCTCCTACCACAGGCTCCATGTGACCACATTCAGCCTATTAGGAGGCAGAGTATATTCTCAAATCAAGGAAAGTTCTCAGAGTCACTTAAGGCAAAGGACTTAGGGGCAGGGAAGATCTTCAAATCTGCATTTCCATTACAAATATGTAGGAATATATAAATATAGTATATAGGAATATAGGTATATATGCATATGCAAACATATTCATGAAACATACATACATATATACATACATGTACTCAATAAGTTCCATATTCCAATGCTTCCCTATTAAATTCAGGTTCAAATATCAAATTTGTTTGACTTTTATAGGTCTTCCTACCCTTCCAGTCTTCTTAATGAAGAGGGAAGGGTGATAAGGAGAGGGGGAGGGTAAGTGGTTCTGCCAGGGATACCTCCCTGGCATCCAGTCTGGAAGGAATTCGCCAGGCTCAATCAAACTTTGAAGCTGAAGTTGTAAAGTTTATTGTTATGCTGTAGAGAACAGTGGGCTAGATTCTCATGGAACCTGCAAACTCTATGAGGCCTCAGGCATAGTTTTAAGGTGTCAATTATGCTAACTAGGTGAGTAAGGGTGGGATCAGGGAGGAGTTAAGGAGTGGTCAGTGCTCAAAGGACCATACACTTTTAATATCAACTGTACAGGTGTATTGCCCATGATTCACTGGGAAATAGCTCAAGCGGGGCTAACTGGAGGTGTGGTTTTAGGCCTGACAGGTCACTAAAGAGTGCCCAGTCTGCCTCCCACCAAGGTCATCAGAGACAGTGTGGGTATATAATTGACTAAGGAGTTACCCTATAGATAAGGTATTGAAGAATTTATGGTGGGGCTGTCCACTCTAACTAAGGGAGATAACATTTACATAACTTATTGTTTCAAGCAGAGATAAACAGGTCATGAGTTGTTGCTGGGCAGAGTGCTGGAAGGGGGAAGGGGCAGAGTCAATGCTCTGAGGCTGGGGGGTGGAAATGTGATCTTACAGACTGCTTTTATAAACTGATTTTACAGACATAAATCCCAAAGCACCCCATTTACAAACTGATGTTAAAGATTGATACTATAGACATATATACATCACAAGGACCCCATCATTAACACCTTACTCCCCTCCACTGATGATCTGACTACATTAGCCTTCTTGCTGCTCCTCAGAGACAATACTCTACATCCTGACTCCATGCCTTCACAATGATTGCCTCCCAGAATATTCTCCCTCTTCTGCTCCCTAGCTTCACTAATGCTTCAGTTTACTTCCTGCCTTCTGTAGATGACCATTTCTGGTTCCCACTCCCGTGTAAAATTTCTTTCCATTTACAATGCATATTTACATAGATGCATCTATTATGTACATTGTCAATTGCATGTCATCTTTCCTTTAAAAGGTAATCTCCTGGAAGGCAGGAACTGTGCTTTTGGTATCATATACCTAGTGCTTAGCACAGTGCCTGGCATATAGTAACAACTGATTTTGTATACCCTTGAAATTCACAAATCCCTTCAAATTTCATATATACTTGATATCTCGGACAAAATTAGATAAAACTTATAAAACTTTTCCTTTAGGAGAAGCAGAGGACAAAGTCATCTTTGCTAAGAAAAAGTCACAGTGACAATAATTTAATGCAAGGAAAATAAATCTATTATGTTCATTGTTTCATATTTATAAAGTCATTATAGCCTGTGTATCATCCATCACATGCTAAAAAATTAGTTTGGTATGTGACTCCCTAAGTCTCAGAAGAACCAAAAAACTAGTTCATGTGACCATAAGGTGTAAAAATAGAAGCATAATGATTACAATATATTCATGTGTGCATTTGTGCATATATATGAGTATATATAGTACAGTGGGTGGATATCTACATTCATATGTGTATGTGTATATGTTTGTGTGTATACAGTATATATGTAGTATTGTGCATATACGTATATGTATTAACACACATAATATGCATGCATATACTGTATGTGCTCATATATACATATACATGCATAGTGTTTTTTGAAAGATTGTGGCTTAGGCTGGAATAATAGTGGTCACTCATGAACCTGATCACCATACTGAATTGCACCCAAATTTAGACCTGCTTCATTTCTTTTTTTTTTAAACAAATGCTTTATAAACTTCTGTTTTACATCATTCATTTCCGCCAGATTTTGAGTTACAATCATTTTCCCCCCATTATTCCCCTACCCAACATCCCAGAATAGTAGTCCCACAAGATATCACTTCCTCTTATCTGCTCTCTCCCATACCTTCTCCCATACCCCATCGACTTCTCCATTAGAGGAAGGTGAAATTTTGTGTCCCAATGCCTGCACATCTTATCTCCCTATTACAAGCAAAAGAGTATTAATATTAGTATTTATATATAATTGAAACATTTAATGTTAAGACGTCGAATTTCAGATCCATTTCCTTCCTCCCTTGTCACCCATTCCCTCTTGGGAGATAAGTAATTCAGTACATGTACATGTCTGGCTATGCAAAACATTATCATAATAGATATATTGTACAAGGCTGCTTATAATTCCCTCCGAACTCATCCCACCCCCCACCTGGTCCATTCCCTACATGATCCTGTCCCTCTTCTATAGTGGGTACTTCCAACCTCCCCTCCCCCAAAGAATGCCCTCCCATCCATCATCCCTCCTCTCATCCCTCTTACCCATATCCTGCTGCAGGTTGAGATATCCCATTGAGTATGTATGTCATTTTCTCCCTGAACCAAATTCAATGTGAATGTGGTTTTGCCTTTTTAGCCTTCCTATTCTCCCCCTCCCTTGCAACCACTTCCCCTTGCTTCTTCTATATGGGATAGTTTACCCTACCCTGTCTCTCCCCATCTCCTCTTGCCATTTTCCTCTCTCACCTCATAATTTCATCCCTTGAGTATTCTCCCTTCCCAACAAATTCAACCTATGCCCTCTATCCATATATAACTGTAACCATATACACACACATTCACATGTATTCATATGACCACACCCCCTTCTTCCATTATTTTCATAGTGAGAAAGATATCATCAGTCACAGTTATTGCTTTCCCATATAGGAATGTAAATAGTTTAACTTTGATAAGTTCCTTTTGATTTCTTTTCCCTCATTACCTTCTCAGGCATCTCTTCCTTCTTGTGTCTGGATGACAAATTTTCTATTCAATTCTGGTTTTTTCTTCAAGAATGCTTGAAAGTCCTCTATTCCACTGAATGACCATATTTTCCCCTGAAACAAAATACCCAGTTTTGCAGGTTAGGTGACCCTTGGGTTCATTCCCAGTTCTTTTGCCCTCTGGAATATCATATTCCATGCCCTTCAATCCCTCAGTGTAGAAGCTGCCAGGTCCTGGGCTATTCTGATTGTGTTTCCACAATATTGAAATTGTTTCTTCCTGGCTGCTTGGAATATTTTCTCCTTGATCTGGGAATTCTGGAACCTGGCTATAATATTCCTGGGAGTTTTCTTTTTGGGATCTTTTTCAGGAGGTGATCTGTGGATTCTTTCAAACTCTATTTTGCCCTCTGGATCTAAAACATCAGGGCAGTTTTCCTTGAGAATTTCTTGAAGGGTGATTTCTAGGTTCTTTCTCTGATCATGGCTTTCAGGTAGTCCAATAATTTTTAAATTGTCTCTCCTGGATCTATTTTCCAGGTCAGTGGTTTTTCCCATAAGATATTTCACATTGCCTTCTAATCTTTCATTTGTTTGGATCTGCTTAACAGCATCTTGATTTCTCATAAAGTCATTAGCTTCCATTTGCTCCAGTCTAACTCTGAAGGCATGAATCTCCTCAGTGAACTTTTGAGATTCTTTTTCCATCTGGCAAATTCAACTTTTTAAGGCATTCTTCTCCTCATTGCCCTTTTGGGCCTCCTTTGCCATTTGAGCTAGTCTATATTTTAAGGTTTTGTTTTCCTCAGTCAGGCTGTTGACCCTCATTTCATACTTTTCCTGAATCCTTCTCATGTCTCTTTCCAATTTTTCCTCCACTTCTCTTATTTTATTTTTAAAGTCCTTCTTAAGGTCCTCTATGGCCTGCAACCCGCTCATGTTTTCCCCTGGGGCTTTTGGAGGAGGACTTCTGACCTCACAGTCCTTTTCCCGCTCTATGACCCCAAAATAGGAGTCTAGGGTTGCATTTTTCTGTTTCCTTTGCCTTGGCATGTTGCCACTTAATTACTTGACTTTTGGGCTTGTTGCCACACTATGGCTTTAAGGCCAGATAGAGGAATTTTCATCCTGAACATGTGGGGGGCAACTTCCGTTTCTGGCAAGCTGTAAACCCACCCAGGACTTCCACCCTAAATCAAAATCTAGATCCAGGGAGATTAAAACAAGAGCAATTACCCCTCAAGACTGATAGCTGGATCTCCCTACAATTTGCAGGCCGGGAGCTGCATGTCTCCTCAATGGCTTCTAGTCCCCAGGGGAGGGAGTCGACGCATTCCCTAAATACTGGTCCCAAAGTCCATAGGACACTAACCTCTTACTTTGTCCTAGGCATGTCTGTGTTGATAATTCTGGAGTCGCCACAGCTCCTGGTGTTCTGGGGTTCCTCCAGTGGGCTGCTGGCCCTGCCGCCCTGGGGCTAAAACCTCTGCTCACACGGACCTGGGCTTGGCTCGGCTCCTGCGCTCTGCATGCTGCACACTGCCAGGTCCCAGACCACTGCGCTGGTCCTTCCTGCAGGGCTGCTGGGCTGTCCTCAGTGGGAGGTTTGCTTCTCTGTGTCGTTCTGTGGGTGCTGGGGCTCCAGAAGTTGTTCAGAGTCCCCTTTTACATAGTTTGGAGGGAATCTGGGGGCAGGGTGACTTGGAAGAGCTGTTTCTACTCCGCCATCTTGGCTCTGCCCCCCGACCTGCTTCATTTCTAACTTGGACCCTTTGCTCTCCCTTAAAAAGCTTGGTGAAACCCCTGCCTCTGGAGGTTCTGGTCATCATATTCTTGTGGACACTGTCACCTGTATATATACATAACAGCCTAAATTTACCTTGAAGAAGGGATTAAAGTCATTTACTGTGACTCTTGACTCATTGACCACTTAATTACCAAATCTAATTACCTTTTCTGACATCTCATTCTTATTTACCCCTCTGATGTTTTTGATAGTATTTATCATCCATTTTTCTATGATCCTTTCTTTTTCTCTATATTTTTCTTTCTTGGTTCCCTTCCTATGTGTCTGTTGACTTCTCTATATACTTCTCTAGGTTTTCATCTAAGCCATGTTTACTATTAGGCATGTATCTCCCAAGACTGGATCCTGAGTTTGCTTCTCTTACACATTTTACAGTATCTTACCGCATAATATCACCAGTTCCCATGGACTCAATTCTCCTCTTTGTGCAGATGATTTGTATATCTTTATTCAGCCCTAACCTCTCTTCTGATCTTCACTTTTTTTTTTTAAGCAATTGGTGTTAAGTAACTTGCTCAAAGTTACACGGCTAGTCATTATTTATGTGTGGGTGCTCATTTTCTGAGGCTGGATTTGATCTCGGGTCATCCCAACTCCGAGGCCTGCACTCTTACTCACTGTGCCACCTAGCTGCCCCTTTTAGGGCAATTGGGGTTATGTAACTTGCCCAAGGTCACACGGCTAGGTTTTTGTTTGTGTGGGTTAAGTGTCTGAGGCTGGCTCTGAACTCAGGTCCTTCTGACTCCAGGGCCAGCGCTCTACTCACTGTGCCACCTAGCCGCCCCCTGATCTTCACTTTCACATCCCCAGTTGGCTGTTGGACAGTTTACATCTCCAACTGCGTATCTCAAAATATAAGTTCCACAAACGTTTTAAATACCCCATGTCCAAAAGCACACTCTCCCCCCCCCACCCCACCATACACACAAAATCTGTTTCCTAACTTCCCAGTTAATTTTTAGGGTAACACTACCTTACCACGCACCAATGTGTTCTATTTGATTTCTCACTTTTTTTCTAGCTCCCATATCTAATCTGTTCCATATTTTATTGATTTTGTCTTTGCATCTTCCCTAATATATGCCCATTTTCCTTCTCTGACACTACCACTAGAATGATATGGTAGTGTCACCTTACATCTAGACTATTGTAAATATACTTTATTCTATCATCTTATCAGTTGAAAAAGTGATCTTCCTAAAGAACAGATCTGATCATGTTGCCCTCCAATTTGATAAAAACTACTAGTTCCCTAATACCTCCAGGATCAAATATAAAATCTCTTTACCTTTTAAAGTCTTTCAAAAACTGGTCCTTCCTACCTTTCTAATTTTCTTCCACTTTATTCTCCTACATACATACCATGATCCAATGATGCTGAAATCTTTGATGCTTCACTAACAAGATATTCCATCTTCTTAAACCCATGCATTTTCACTGACTTTCGTACATGTCTGGAATTCTCTCCCCCATCAACTCATTCTCCTGGTTTCTCTTACTTCCTTCCTGCCATACCTTCTATCAGAAGGCTTTCCTGGTCCTTCTCAGAACCTTACTACTTTTTTTTTTTTTGTCTAGCTCTTCTTCCCTCTGAGTTTACCTTTAATCTGGAGATATCTTCCTCATTCATAGTTACTTGTCCATTATAGCCTCCATTTTATTTTGGGTTTCTCAAAAGCAAGAACTTGTTTTGTTTTTCACTGAGTTCAAGTATTTCATATAGTTTGTGGAATAGAGTAAATAGTTAACAATGCTTGTCAACTTAGCTACTCTGGCCCTCAGTTTCCTTATCTATAAAATTAAGGAGTTATACTAAATGGCCTTGGAGTTCCCTCCCAGTTCTAAGATACCCTTCTTAAAAACTGACTTAGAATATAAGCTTCTTAAGAACAGAGAATGGGGGGGGCGGAGCCAAGATGGCAGAGTAGAAACAGCTTGTCCAAGCCTCTCTGCCCCCAGATTCCCCACAAACTAATTAAAAAAGGACTCTGAACAACTTCTGGAGCCGCAGCACCCACAGAACGACACAGAAAAGCTAACCTCCCACTGAGGACAGCCCAGCAGCCCTGCAGGAAGGACCAGCGCACAGGTGTGGGAGCCGGCAGCGCGCACAGCGCAGAGCGCAGGAGCCGAGCAGAGCCCAGGTCCTCCTGAGCCGAGGTTTTAGCCCCAGGGCGACAGGGCCAGCAGCCAGCTGGACGAACCCCAGAACACCAGGAGCAGTGGCGACTCCAGAATTATCAACATAGACATGCCTAGGACAAAGTAAGACGTTAGTGTCCTATGGATTTTGGGACCAGTATTTGGGGAATGCATCAGCTCCCTCCCCTGGGGGCTAGAAGCCACTGAGGAGACATGTAATTTTGTAGTTTTCAGAGGCAGCTCGGGCTCCCAGCCTACAAATCGTGGGGAGATCCAGCGATCAGTCTGGGGGGGTAATCGCTCTTGCTTTAACCTCCCTGGATCTGGATTGTGATCTAGGGTGGAAGTTGTGGGTGGGTTTACAGCTTGCCAGAAACGGAAGTTGTCCCCCACACGTTCGGGACGAAAATTCCTCTATCTGGCCTTAAAGCCATAGTGTGGCAACAAGCCCAAAAGTCAAGCAATTAAGTGGCAACATGCCAAGGCAAAGGAAACAGAAAAATGCAGCCATAGACTCCTATTTTGGGGGCATAGAGCTGGAAAAGGACTGTGAGGTCAGAAGTCCTGCTCCAAAAGCCCCAGGGGAAAACATGAGCGGGTTGCAGGCCAGAGAGGACCTTAAGAAGGACTTTAAAAATCAAATAAGAGAAGTGGAGGAAAAATTGGAAAGAGAAATGAGAAGGATGCAGGAAAAGTATGAAATGAGGGTCAACAGCCTGACTGAGGAAAACAACACCTTAAAAAATAGACTAGCTCAAATGGCAAAGGAGGCCCAAAAAGGCATTGAGGAGAAGAATGCCTTAAAAAGTCGAATTTGCCAGATGGAAAAAGAATCTCAAAAGTTCACTGAGGAGATTCATTCCTTCAGAGTTAGACTGGAGCAAATGGAAGCTAATGACTTTATGAGAAATCAAGATGCTGTTAAGCAGATCCAAACAAATGAAAGATTAGAAGGCAATGTGAAATATCTCATGGGAAAAACCACTGACCTGGAGAATAGATCCAGGAGAGACAATTTAAAAATTATTGGACTACCTGAAAGCCATGATCAAGGAAAGAACCTAGAAATCACCCTTCAAGAAATTCTCAAGGAAAACTGCCCTGATGTTTTAGATCCAGAGGGCAAAATAGAGGTTGAAAGAATCCAGAGATCACCTCCTGAAAAAGATCCCAAAAAGAAAACTCCCAGGAATATTATAGCCAGGTTCCAGAATCCCCAGATCGAGGAGAAAATACTACAAGCAGCCAGGAAGAAACAATTTCAATATTGTGGAAACACAATCAGAATAGCCCAGGACCTGGCAGCTTCTACACTGCGGGATAGAAGGGCATGGAATATGATATTCCAGAGGGCAAAAGAGCTGGGAATGAACCCAAGGGTCACCTACCCAGCAAAACTGAGTATTTTGTTTCAGGGGAAAATATGGTCATTCAGTGCAATAGAGGACTTTCAAGCATTCTTGAGGAAAAAACCAGAATTGAATAGAAAATTTGACATCCAGACACAAGAAGGAAGAGATGCCTGAGAAGGTAATGAGGGAAAAGAAATCAAAAGGAACTTATCAAAGTTGAACTATTTACATTCCTATATGGAAAAGCAATAACTGTGACTGATGATATCTTTCTCACTTTGAAAATAATGGAAGAAGGGGGTGTGGTCATATGAATACATATGTGAATGTGTGTGTATATGGTTACAGTTATATATGGATAGAGGGCATAGGTTGAATTTGTTGAGAAGGGAGAATACTCAAGGGATGAAATTATGAGGTGAGAGAGGAAAGTGGAAAGAGGAGATGGGGAGAGACAGGGTAGGGTAAACTATCTCCTGTAGAAGCAAGGGGAAGTGGTTGCAAGGGTGGGGGAGAATAGGAAGGCAAAAAAGGCAAAACCACATTCTCATTGAATTTGGTTCAGGGAGAGAATGACATACATACTAAATGGGATATCTCAACCTGCAGCAGAATAGGGGGAAGGGGGATGAGAGGAGGGGTGATGGATGGGAGGGCATCCTTGGGGTGAGGGGAGGTTGAAAGTACCCACTATAGAAGAGGGACAGGATCATGTAGGGAATGGACCAGGTGGGGGGTGGGATGAGTGGGAGGGAATTATAAGCAGCCTTGTACAATATATCTACCATGATAATGTTTTGCATAGCTAGTCATGTACAACATATACTGAATTACTTATCTCCCAAGAAGGAATGGGTGACAAGGTAGGGAGGAAATGGATCTGAAATTTGAGGTCGTAACATTAGATGTTTCAAATATATATAAATACTATTATTAATACTCTTTTGCCTATAATTGGGAGATAAGATGTGCAGGCATTGGGACACAAAGATTCATCTTCCTCTAATGGAAAAGTCGATGGGGGTATGGGAGAAGGTATGGGAGAGAGCAGATTGGAGGAAGCGATATCTTGTGGGACTGCTATTCTGGGAGGTTGGGTAGGGGAATAATGGGGGGAAAATGATTGTAACTGAAAATCTGGCGGAAATGAATGATGTAAAACAGAAGTTAATAAAACATTTGTTTAAAAAAAAAAGAACAGAGAATGTCTGCCCTTTTCTTGGGAATCTTCATTACTTAGAGAAGTTACAGGCACTTGGTAAGCATTTAATAAACTCTTCTTGATTGAATGACTCTATCATTTCCCAATAAAAATGTTCTCTCTCTCTCTCTCTCTCTCTCTCTCTCTCTCTCTCTTTCTCTCATTCTCTGTCCCTGTATCTCTGCCTCTGTCTCTCCATCTCTGTTTCTGTGTCTCTGTCTCCTCCTCCCCCTCCTCCTCCTCTCTTTCTGTTGTGCTTCTGTGTGTGTTTGTGTGTGTGTGTGTGTGTGTGTGTGTGTGTGTGTGTGTGTGTGTGTGTGATGAACCTCCTTAACAATGTGGTTAAATTTATGGACTCTGTTTCAGAATGATGTTTTTTTTTTAAATTGAAGGAATTTCAGCTTATGTTTAGTAAAAATAAAAGTATATTTTTGTTGTTGTTGTTGTTTTCTATCTAAATTCATAAACCCACTAAAATCTATGCTACTACTTTGTGGCTAAAAACTGTCACCTCATCCTGTAATTTAAGGACCTCCTCAATCTGGTAATCCTCTCTCCTTCTTCTTTCAGCCTTATTTCACAACATCCCCTTAGTAAATGTTAGTCTAATGCCAAAATAGAATTTGAATCATTCCCTGAGATAGTTTCTTCCACCCTTAGGCATTCACATCCATCATACCCCATGCCTGAAACGCACTTCTTCATCTCTACCTTTTAGCCTTTTTCCCCCAGCATCAGTTATTATTCTCTCTTCGAAAGATTTTCCCCTTATTTACTGAGCTGAAGTATTCAATCTTTCCTCAGATTTCAATGGAACACTTTATTCAAATATCTTCTTTACTGCTATCAATTTACTTTGGGCTATAAATACCATAAGGAGAATACAAGCTTTTCCAGGTCAAAGACTAACATTTTATTTAACTTTGTATTTCTTGTACCTAGAACAATACAATGCACATAGTAAGCATTTAATAAATTGTCTGCTTAACTGAGTTGAATTTGTACATCTGACAAACCAGATGAATTCCTAGCTGTGTCATCATGATTAAATAGAAATGTCTAGAACTGAGAGATCATGAGCAAATTTTGAAAGTGGAAAAGGGCATAGTCAAGAATCCATGGAGTAGGCTTGTTTTGGAGTTTGGACTCCTTGTGATGATGAATTCCACTGTTTATAGAGGACTCCCTTAAAGAGAAAGAGAGAGAAACAAATGAGTTTTATAAAAAATAGTGTTTCTTCCTAAAAATTATAGGTTCTATATATGTAAACCTCCATGCATGTTTACTGAATCAGTATTTCAAGACAGCACTAGTAATTTCAGGAGTGGGATTTAAATACATACATTCACACATAAACATAATACATACACGTGTGTATATGTATATATAATTTCTCTTCAGTAGCATGCAATGCTAATATCTTCCCAGATACAATGCTTAAGATAATTTAATCTAATGGTGAGTCACATATTGTATACATGAGTCATATGTGTGTATAGACACATGCACATTTTAGCAATTAGTAAAATGAGCACAGGTGTATAGGCACAGGGGTATATTTCTGTACCCCTCCTTCCTTCTTCCTCTTCTTTCTTTTCTTTGTGTAGTTAGGGAGAATGATGTAGTCTTGTCCAGAAATATGGAGAATTCTGAGTAGGTATTTGCAACTGAGTTAGAGAATAAAAATGATAATGACAAAGATAATAACAAAATAAATAATATTAAATATTTTAAATGTATTAAATAACAATACTTATAATGAAGTAATATGGGCACAGGGCTATATCCCTATACCTATCTTTCCTTCTTTACCTTCCTTCTTTCCTCTGAGTAGCTATGGAGAAAGTAGGCCTGTACAGAGATATGGTGAGTTCTGAGTAGGTCCTTGTAATGGAGTCAGAGAATAATATTGGTAATAATAATAATAATAATAATAATAATAATAATAATAATAATAATAAGCATTTGTATAGCTCTTTAAAGTTTGAAAACAATTTTACTAATATTATCTTCCTTAATCCTCACAATAACCTGTCAATGTAGATCCTCTTATTATTATAATCATTTTACACATCTTTAAACTGATAATGGGAGTTTAGTTGTTTCTCTGGTGCCATAATGCTACTATGTATCTAAAGCAGATTTGAACTCAGGTCTGCCTGATTCCAATTCCAGAACACTAACCAGTATGCCACCATTGAATAACTGCATGGAGAGTTAAACAAAAAGGACTTAGTGGAGGGCAGAGAGGCTCTAGATATGTTTTACCTTATCATGAATAAAAATGTAAGACCTGCTCTACCCTTACATAATAACCTGGTGGGCTGCCTGCTTGTAATGTAAACAGAATTAGTACACTGAAGAAAAGGAGAATTAACATTCCCTCCCCCCCCGACCTCCCCATCATAAGGTCATTTAGCAAGTAGTTTATTAGCTTTGTGACCCTAGCCAAGTCATTTTTCAGCCTTTTTTTCTCATTTGTAACATGGATGTAATGATAGCATTTATCACAGAGTTGTCATGAAATTCAAATAAGTACTAGCAACACATAAATGCTGGCCATCATCATCATCATCATCATCATCACCACCACCACCACCATCATCATCATCACCATCAGACTTGTTAAGAGGGACATCTTCCTAAGGAGTCCAATCTTAATGAAATGTGAGTACTTTGGGGATTACCCTATATATTTGACACTAATGATTGATCATTCAAAATGCAGAAATATATCTTCACTTTTCTCTCCTTTGCTAACACAAAGCGGGGGGGGGGGGGGGAACAAATCCGTCATGACTCTAGGGAACTATAGTTTTACAAGAAGTGAATCAGTCAAGCTCAGTATACTAGGACAAAACTGTGCCCACTATTTTCACAGGTTTTCCTTGTGGGAATGTGCGACATGGGAATGTAAAAGTCCCCTCAAATATACCCGGAGACTTAATGTCATTTCATCTGACAAAGATCCATGCCAAAACCTTCCCATGAGGAAAACAAGGAGTTTATAAGTGGAGAAAATGTCTACTTCATATGTTATATTCTATAGATTTTAAAATTAACTTGTTACAAGCAAAGTTAGATAAACTGCATGACTTAAAATTATCTCTCTTCCATAGAAAAATGGGATGTACTTAGTTATTAAACCTAAAAAGCAGACCTTTCTCCTAAATAAATATTGTAACTAAGTGATGTTGAAATAGTTTAGGATGAGCTATAACTGTGTCAGCCTTCCTTCCATTAGGTTGAAAGATTTGCATTTTAATTGAATTAAAATGTAAATAGGTATTGTAGTGAAGGCATTAGTCTTTAAAACTCATTGATGCTTTTCTCAACTAGAATTTTAATCACATCTTTTAGTTAGAATTGAGCATAATATAATCTGAAATTAACTTTACTCAGTACTTCTCTCACCTACTGGCTTTGCTTTTTAGATATCTTTAGTAATTTAAATAAGGATCCAGAAAGCAGAAAAGTTGTTTCTCTTCTGAATTCAAATCCTAGTTGGCTGACTTTCATTCTGCAAAGGAAAAGGGAGCACCATTTATGCAAAAACTCTGCAATAGCATTGATATTTAAAAATCTTCTTTAAGCATAATTGTGAAATTGGAGGCATCTCTGACTCCTTTCAACAGTCATGAAGAAATAGCAAAAATATTTAGTTAGTGTTTCCAACCTTCCATCACATAGTCTCAACATGATTTGTTTGATGATTAACATGCAATTTATGAGCTTTGTCGCTTAATCATGGCTGTAATGTAATTGACAGAATGACAAATCTTTTAAATGACAAGCCTACATCATATGCAACTAGTCACACAAAAATTTTCTCAAGATTGAACCTACAAGATATATGTCATCATGATTTTTACACTTCTCATACTGCAATTCAAAAACCAATATAGAGATGTCTTGATAAAACTTGTTTTAGACTATTCATGTTGCTACCCACATAGGTTACCATGATTGACTTAAAACTACCATAAATTTATGTACATTACCTTTCATATTCTTGTAATGTGAAAATATCCCAGTCAAAATTTGTTTTTAAAGCATAGCTCTGTAGGGGCGGGGTCTGAGGGTCACGCAGGGTCTGAGGGTCACGCCGAACAAGCTTAGGCAAAGACCTTTTATGGTAAAGAGTTTGATTGATCTTGGGGATTGGTCAGAAGGGCACTTCCGTGTTCGGGGGAGATATAAGGGGCGGCTGGGAGGAAGAGGGGGAGAAGATGTAGCTGCTGCAATAAAGTGTGCTTCACCTGCTTGACTCCGGTGTTCCGTCTGGTGATTTCCTGCCCCAGGAGAAAGGGAGGGGCGGGCCGGTGACGACCGAAGACCCTTGGATGGGTGAGTAGAGGTCCCGCGCGTAGAGCGGCGTAGGCTAGAGACCGGGCGTTACATAGCTCATAAATTATAGCCAGCCTAAATTTCTTGGAATATTGAAAGGCAATATAGTGAATGTTTAAAATCTAATAAAAATTTTGGGATTTCAAGATTCAAAAATAAAATAAGTTATATCTTAAGACTTTTTCTGCATTGCCAAAGAATATCAATTGTGAAAAATTCTATGAATGTCCATTTTGCAACATGTGTGCTTCAAAAGAGTCAGTCACTTAACTTTTAATCTTTTACAAAAGAGAAACAGATGAATCTACTTATTAATTATTGTGAATCCTCCTCATTCTTTAAGATTCCATTTGTATCAGGCAAATTTTGAATTGCTGTATTTGGATTCACTTTTCTACCCATTTTATGTACACACACACACACACAGACACACACACACAACATCATCAAATTCATTATTAATATATTATGTTTAGATGGTGAAGACATGTGTGGATAACAGGTAAGGCTCTGGGAAGCTTATCACAGTCTACCATGATATTGACTTCGCTTTGGTCCTTCTTGTTCCATGTCCTTGCATCCTCTCTGGTGGTTGGTGTGCTCCTGGATGCTTTAACTCTTAAAGGAAAGTAATATTAAGCGGTACATGTGTTTTACGGATTTGTGTGTGTGCCTCTGTGTGTATGTGTGTCTCACAATTTGGCCCTGTATTTTTGGAAATCAGTATTTAGAGGCCATCCTAGAGTTGGGCAAGGTAAATAAGTAATTACTAAGCATTTACTATATCCTGGGCACTGTGCTACATGGTGGGAATACAAAGAACGGCGAAAAGTCACTGCTCTTAAAAAACTCACATTCTAAAGAGAGAAAGGTCATAAAAGACAATTCAACTTATATCCCATTAATGATGAAGCCTTCCCATTGTATGGAAGTAGCTTTATGACATATTATGAATGAGATTCAATGATTTTTTGAGTAATCTTTCCATGTTGTTAGTTTTGCTCATGATAGCTAGTCAGCCAATAAATATTTATTAAGATACTGTGTGCTGAGCACTATACTAATTTCTGAATAAGGCATAACAAGCTGTATCATATTTTAAGTGTGTATTTATATTTCAAAAATGCTGAATAATATTTGTCATGTTCTTATGGTTTTTCCATGACATATAAATTCCCAAAAACTTGGGGAAAGATTACATCCCTAGTATTGGCATCTATAGGACAAATGATATAAATAGTTTTACAGCTTTCAAATTATAAAACCATGTAATTTTCCCTAAAATATGACATAGATCCACAACTGTGCCAACATTGTGATAATGATGATGATGTAGAACATTTGAGTTATATTTTAAGGTTTACAATAAACTTTGCATAAACTTACTCATCTGAGTCTCGCAACAACTCTGTGAGATAGGTTGTTTTAATACTCTCATTTTATAGTTGATGTGACTGAGACTGAGATATTAAGTGAGTTGTCCAGAGTTATACAACTCATTTAAATTCAATTCACACACAAGTCAAGATATCACCCTCTGGGTAGGGTAAACTATCTCATGTAGAAGAGGCAAAGGGAAGTACTTGCAGTCAGGGGGAAGAACAGGAAGGCACAAAGGCAAAACCATATTCTCATTGAATTTGGCTCAGGGAGAGAATCACATACACACTAAATGGTATATCTCACTCTGCAGGAGAGTAGGGGGAAGGGGGATGAGAGGTGGGGTGATGGAGGGGAGGGCATTCTAGGGGGAGGGGAGGTTGGAAGTACCCACTTTCGAAGAGGGACAGGATCAAAGTAGGGAATGGACCAGGTCGGGGGTGGGATGGGTGGGAGGGAAATATAAGCAGTCTTTTACAATATATCTACTATGGTGGGGGAGACAGATGGGAGTTTCCAGGAAGAAGAGCTTCTGGGCAGTACAGAGGAATACCAACAGAAAACCAGGCCATAGCCTCCATCAATGAGCTGCCTGAGAACGTCCTCCTGGAGCTGTTCTCCCTGGTGCCAGCCCGGGAGCTCCTGCTGCACTGCCGGCCAGTCTGCAGCCTGTGAAGGGACCTCATTGACCTCGTGACCCTGTGGAAAAGAAAGTGCCAGAGAGAGTGCTTCATCTCCAAGAAGTGGAAGCAACCAGTAGCTGACTGGAAGATTTTCTACTTCCTCTGCAGCCTCTAGAGGAACCTGATCCAAAACCCCTGTGCCCAAGAGGGATTCACATTTTGGATAACTGACCAGGATGAAAGAGATAGATGGAAAGTGGAAGACATACTTATAGACCGTATAACACAATTTCCAGACCCTGAGGTCAAGAAATACTTTGTCACCTCCTATAGTACCTGCCTCAAGTCTCAGCTGGTCAACCTGAAAGCCAATGAGTATTGGAAGGAATTGATGGACACAGTGAGGCCAGACATTGTGATCAAGGACTGGTTTGCTGCCAGAAATGACTGTGGATGCACTTACCGTATCTGTGTGAAACTGTTGTCAGATGATCGTGAGGTCTTGTCTGAGTTTACACCAGAACCTGTGTACATAGAGCAATGGAATAATGCCAAATGGACAGAGATCTCCTACACATTCTCCAATTACCCCCCAAAAGTTCTTTATATCCATTTCCAGCATGGAGGCAGAGACTCTCAGTTCTGGGCTGTCTGGTATGGCCCAAAAGTCACCAACAGTAGCATCACCATCAGCCCTGAGGCCACGAGGAACCCCAGTCCTGCAGAAGGGGAGGAAACCTTTCGGGAGCCAGCCTAAGTCCCTTATAGCAAAAACCAAATACGTCAATTAGGGAATGGGGAAACAAACTGTGGTATATGAATATAATGGAATATTACTGTGCCATAGGTAGGGATGAATATGAAGAATTCAGAAACTTATATGAACTGCTTCAGAGTGATCCTGAATAGTTGTATGACCCTCCGAAAATTACTTAACCTCTGACTGTGGATAGGGGTATAGTTCCTAATCAAACAAGAGATAGAAAGGGCCATGGGAGGTAAAATGGATAATTTTATTGCATTAAATTAAAAAGATTTTGCACAAACAAAACCAATACAACCAGAATAAGAAGAAAAGCAGGAAACTAGAAAGGAAATTTTACAGCAAATTTGTTTGTTTGTTTATTTTCTTATAAAGGTCTCATTTCTCAAATATATAGAAAACAAAACTAAATCACTAAAAATAAGAACCATTCCTCAATTGATAAATGGTCAAAGGATACAAATAGTCAGTTTTCAAAAGAAGAAATGAAAGCTATCAGTACTCATATTAAAAATGCTCTGAAGCATTAATGGAGAATTGCATATTAAAACAATTCTGAGTAACCTTTCACACCTACTGTTGTAAGGTAACCCAAATCACATGCTACCTGATTTGGAGCCCACCATTAAGCCCCTTTATATTGGTCTTTGTCTTTATCCTAAACCCTGTAACTGCTTGTAACAGCATAAAGGCATAGTCCTGGGTAAAAGTGAATCACCCAAGGCCCCCTTATCTTTCCCTAAGTTAGTACTTCCCTAAATCAGTAAGACTTGGAGCAACATTTTGTATAAGGATTATGGTGCAAGTCTGTATAGAGATCATGGGGCAAGTCTATCCCATGCAAGAGACCACCCTGTTCTGGGATGTTGACCCAGCAAGGTCCTCCACCCAGAATGCTGACCAAGCAGGGTCCCCCACATCCTTCACCCAGAAGATGACCCTGGCCTATTCTGGGAACTCCACTCCCCCTGTGCCCTCCACCCTGTACCCTCCACCCTGTTCTAGGTGGGACCCCTGTCACACAATCCAACCAATGGTTGTTCTTGGCTTCTGTATGTCATTACTTACACTAGCTACCCTCCCCAGTTGTCGTTTTTGCCTTTATAAGTATTTATATTTAAGTATATAAGTATTTATAAGTACCTCAATTAGGGGCTCCAACCAGTCATGCTCTTGATCAATAAATCCACATATAAATTTATCTAAATATATGTGTGTGTGTATATATATATATATATATATATATATATATATATGCATACTATGGTAATGTTTTGCATAGCTATACACATACAACACATACTGAATTGCTTATCTTCCCAGAGGGAGTGGATGACAAGGGAAGAAGGGAATGGATCTGAAATTCGAAGTCTTAAAATTAAATAATTCAAATGTATATAAATACTATTATTAATACAATTTTGCATGTAATTGGAAGATAAGATGTTCAGGCATTGGGGCTCAGAGATTCACCTTGCCCTAATGGAAAAGTCAAAGGAGGCATGGGAGAAGATATGGGAGGGAGCAGATTGGATGAGGGGATATCTAGTGCGACTGCTATTCTTGGGGGATGGGTAGGGAAAAATGGGGAAAAAATTGTAACTCAAAATCTGGTGGAAATGAATGATGTAAACCAGAAGTTAATAAAGCATTTGATAATATGTATATATGTATGTATGTATATATTATACATACATACATATATATATATATATATATATATATATATATATATATATATATATATATATATATATATATATATATATATGTATGTTGACCCATATTTGAAAGACCTTGAATGGCAGGAAAAAAAAAAAACATTAAAACTTTACTCCTAAGGGAAGTCATTGAAAATGTTTAAACCTTACTAGAACAATGAATAAAGAATGTAGGAATCATCTCAAGCACAATTATTCAGCAATATCATGCCCTCCCTCCACCTGCTAGAGGCAGTAAGAGAAAGTTTTAGCAGGTCCCAGTGAAGGTCCAGCTCATGGAAGATCAACACCAGTAGGGAAAAGGGAAAAGGAACAAGAATTTATTAAGCACCTAGTATATGCCAGGCACTGTGTAAAGGGCTTTACAAACATTAGCATGATCATGATAGGAGACAAGCCTCATAGACTACTGAGTTCTGTTTCTGCTCCCTCCTTTTCTAGGTGCCTTTAGAAATTATGTTGATATGTATCCTTCCCTAGATTGAAGGAATAAAATAAAATTTCAAAGTGAAATATTTCCAGAAAAAAAAAAAAAGATATCACCCTCTGATGACATTGGTCTTCTTCAAAAACAAAAGATGAATAACCACAACAATTTTAAGGATTCAATGAAATAGTTTTTTTTTTTTTCCAGCTGTTGCGAAATACAGATACTAACAAAAAAATTGGGCAAAGCCTTAATCTTTGATTTCAAGTAGACTCTGACCTTAAATACTTTGCAAGGTACCTTGAAGATTGTAGGTACTGACTACACACATACATATACATATATGTATACAATAGGTATATATATATATATATATATATATATGCACACATATACATATATACATGCGTGCATGTGTTTGTGTATGTATATGACAAAAGAGTGAACAATATACTTTTTGATAGAAATACCTTAATTGAATTTTTTCTTCTAACACACATAGATCATTAATCTAATCAATATGAAAGCTTTCTTAAAAGATTCAGTTTAACATCAAACATTTGCATCTCTTGGCCAAGACCCCCTACATTAAGGTCACCTTAGGGATCTGTCCAAAATGGTGAAGACATTCCTCTTATTTGCTTCACATCATGACTGTTCTAGCAAAGCACAACTATTATCACTTGAACTTGTCACATGATCAGTTTCTTTTACTTTTCAATCTAATATTTCTTTCATGATATCTATAAAATCATGGCACAGTTTTTATGTAGTCTCTTATTCTAGAACATTTGTTCTTTCAAATAAATTTTGTTACTATTTTATCTAGCTCTATAAATTAGTTTTTTGATAAATTGATTGGAATGGCACTAAATATATAATGTTGTTTGGGTAAAATTGTTATTGTTATTTTATTAGCTCGACCCAGTCATGAGCAATTGATATTTTTTTCCAATTAGTTAGATCTGACATTACTTGTGTGAGTATTGTTTTGTAGTTGTGACAATATAGGTCCTGGGTTTGTTTTGGCAGGTAGATTCCCAAAAATTTTATAATGTCTACATTAACTTTAAATGGGATTTCTCTTTCTATATATTGTTGTTGAATTTAATTAGAGATATACTGGATTGCCAAGGATTTATGTGGGTTTATTTTATATCCTGCAACTTTGCCAAATTTATTTATTGTCTCAAGTAGTTTTTTTAGTTGATTCTCTAGGATTCTCTAAGTATATTATCATATCATATGCAAAGAGTGATAGCTTGGTCTCTTCTTTGCCTAATTTGATTCCTTTGTTTTTTTTTTTTCTTCTCTAATTCCTACTGCTAACTTTTCTAGCACCATATTGAATAAGAGGGCTGAGAGTGGACACCCTTTTTTCACTCCAGATCTTATTGGAAATGCTTCTAGTTTATCCCCATTGCATATAATACTTGCTGATGGTTTTAAATAGATAATATCTACTATTTTAAGGAAGGCTCCATTTTTCCTATATTTTCTAGTGTTTTTTTTTTCAGAAAACTGTTATAACTTTTTTATTTTTTTCCTCAGTGACCTTACAAAAGTCATTTCTCTTCTATTTTTTTAAATTTATTTATTTATTTTTTTTTAAATTTAAACAAATGCTTTATTAACACCTGTTTTACACCATTTATTTCCACCAGACTTTGCGTTACAATTTTTCCCAGTTTTTCCCCTACCCACCCTCCCAGAATAGCAGTTCCACAAGATATTGATACCACCATCCTGCTATCCCCCATATCTTCTCCATTACCACATTCGACTTTTCCATTAGAACAAGGTTAATCTCTGTGCCCCGATGCCTGCACATCTTATCTCCCAATTACATGCAAAAGAGTATTACTATTAGTATTTATATATATTTGAAACATTTAATTTTAAGACCTCAAATTTCATATCTGTCAGATCCTTCCTCCCTTGTCACCCACTCCCTCTGGGAAGATAAGTAATTCAGTATGTGTTGTACATGTATAGCTATGAAAAATATTACCATAGTAGATATATTATACAAGGCTGCTTATAATTCCCTCCCACCTATCCCACCCCCCCGGTCCATTCCCTACTTGATCCTGTCCCTCTTCTATAGTGGGTACTTCCAACCTCCCCTCCCCCAAAGAATGCCCTCCCATCCATCATCCCTCCTCTCATCCCCCTTCCCCCTATTCTGCTGCAGGTTGAGATATCCCATTTATTATGTATGTCATTCTCTCCGTGAACCAAATTCAATGAGAATGTGGTTTTGCCTTTTTGCCTTCCTATTCTTCCCCTCCCCTGCAGCCACTTCCCCTTGCTTCTTCTACATGAGATAGTTTACCCTACCTTGTCTCTCCCCGTCTCCTCTTGCCACTTGCCTCTCTCACCTCATAATTTCACCCCTTAGGTATCATCCCTTCCCAACAAATTCAACCTATGCCCTCTATCCATGTACAACTGTAAACATATATACACACATTCACATATGTATTCATGTGACCATATACCCTTCTTCCATTATTTTCATACTGAGAAAAGTTTCATCAGTCACAATTATTGTTTTTCCATATAGGAATGTAAATAGGTTAACTTTGATAAGTTCCTTTTGATTTCTTTTCCCTGATTACCTTCTCAGGCATCTCTTGCTTCTTGTGTCTGGATGTCAAATTTTCTATTCAATTCTGGTTTTTTCCTCAAGAATGCTTGAAAGTCCTCTATTCCACTGAATGACCATATTTTCCCCTGAAACAAAATACTCAGTTTTGCTGGGTAGGTGACCCTTGGGTTCATTCCCAGCTCTTTTGCCCTCTGGAATATCATGTTCCATGCCCTTTGATCCCTCAGTGTAGAAGCTGCCAGGTCCTGGGCTATTCTGATTGTGTTTCCACAATATTGAAATTGTTTCTTCCTGGCTGCTTGTAATATTTTCTCCTTGATCTGGGGATTCTGGAACCTGGCTATAATATTCCTGGGAGTTTTCTTTTTGGGATCTTTTTCAGGAGGTGATCTGTGGATTCATTCAACCTCTATTTTGCCCTCTGGGTATAAAACATCAGGGCAATTTTCCTTGCGAATTTCTTGAAGGGTGATTTTTAGGTTCTTTCTTTGATCATGGTTTTTGGGTAGTCCAATAATTTTAAAATTATCTCTCCTGGATCTATTTTCCAGGTCAGTGGTTTTTCCCATGAGATATTTTACATTGCCTTCTATTCTTTCATTTGTTTGGATCTGCTTAACAGCATCTTGATTTCTCATAAAGTCCCTAGATTCCATTTGCTCCAGTATAACTCTGAAGGAATGAATCACCTCAGTGAGCTTTTGAGATTCTTTTTCCATCTGGCAAATTCAGCTTTTTAAAGCATTCTTCTCCTCATTGCCCTTTTGGGCCTCCTTTGCCATTTGAGTTAGTCTATTTTTTAAGGTGTTATTTTCCCCAGTCAGGCTGTTGACCCTCATTTCGTACTTTTCCTGCATCCTTCTCATTTCTCTTCACAATTTTTCCTCCACTTCTCTTATTTGATTTTAAAAGTCCTTGTTCAGGTCCTCTATGGCCTGTAACCCGCTCATATTTTCCTTTGGGGCTTTTGGAGCAGGATTTCTGACCTCACAGTCCTCTGACTGTTCCATGCTTCGATCCCCTTTGGCCCCCAAATAGGAGTCTAATGTTTCATTTTTTTTTGTTTATTTTGTTTCCTTTGCCTTGGCATGTTGCCATTTAATTACTTGGCTTTTGGGCTTGTTGCCACAGTAGAACTCTACCACCAGACAGGGGAGCTTCGTCCCGATTGTGTGGGGGGACAACTTCCGTTTCTGGCAAGCTGGAAACCCACCCCACAACCTCCCCTCCAGACCACAATCCAGATCCAGGGAGGTTAAAGTAAGAGTGATTGCCCCACCCCCAACCCTAAGACTGATTGCTGGATCTCCCTACAGTTCACAGGCCAGGAGCTGGAGCCGCCACTGAAAACTGCAAAATGGCATGTCTCCTCAGCGGCTTCTAGCCCCCCGGGGAGGAAGCCAACATGTTCCCCAAATACTGGTCCCAAAGTACATAGGGTACTAACCTCTCACTTTGTCCTATGCATGTCTGTGTTGACCATTCTGGAATCGCCACAGCTGGTGGTGTTCTGGCGTCCCTCTAGCCGGCTGTTGGCCTGGCTGCCCTGGGGCTAAAACCGCTGATTATGTGGACCTGGGCTCAGCTCTATGCGTGCTGCAGGCTGTGCTGCCAGCTCCCAGAGTGCTGTGCTGGCCCTTCCTGCAGGGCTGATGGGCTGTCCTCAGAGGGAGGTTAGCTTCTCTGTGTCATTCTTTGGGTGCACGGGCTCCAGAATTGTTCAGAGTCCACTTTTACATAGTTTGGAGGTAATCTGGAGGGAGAGAGCCTTGGACTTGCTGTTTCTACTCCACCATCTTGGCTCACTCCCTTTCTAGTGTTTTTAATAGGAATGGATGTTGTATTTTGTCAAAAGCCTTTTCTACATCTTTTGAGATAATCATGTAGTTTCTCTTTGTTTTATTTTTGATATGATCAATTATACTGTTGGTTTTCCTAATATTAAACCATCTTTGCATTCCTGAAATAAATCCTACCTGTTCAAAGTGTATTATTTGTGTGATAAGTGGCTGTAGTCTTTTAGCTACTATTTTATTTAAACCGTTTGCATCTAAATTCATGAGGGAAATTGATCTATACTTTTATTTCTCTGTTTTATCTCTTCCTGATTTAGGTATCAGTACCATATTTGTGTCATAGAAAGAATTTCGTAGGACTCCTTCTTAACTAATTTTCCCAAATAGTTTGCAGAGTATTGGAATCAATTGTTCTTTAAATGTTTGATAGAATTCACTAGTAAACCCATCTGGCCCTTGGTACTTTCTCCTAGGGAGTTCACTGATGGCTTTTTGATTTCTTTCTCTGAGATGAGGCTATTTAAGTAATTTACTTTCTCTTCAGTTAATCTGGGTAACTTGTATTTTTTTTTAAATATTCCTCCATTTCACTAAGATTGTCAAATTTATGTGTATACAATTGGCCAAAATAATCCCTAATTATTGTTTTGATTTCCTCTTCATTGGAGGTAGATCCACCCTTCCCATTTTTGATACTCATAATTTGATTTTCTTCTTTCTTTTTTGTATCATATTGACTAAAATCTATCAATTTTATTTTTTTCCATAAAACCAGCTCTTAATTTTATTTATTAACTCAGTAGTTTTCTTAATTTCAATTTTATTATTCTCTCCTTTGGATTTCAATATTTCTAATTTAGTACTTATTTGAGGATTTTCAATTTTTTCTTTTTCTAGCTTTTTCAATTCCATGCCTAATTCATTGACCTCCCTTTTCTCTAATTTATTCATGTATGCAGTCAGGGATATAAAACTTCCCCTAAGAACTGCCTTTAATGCATCCCACAAATTTTGATATGTTGTCTCATTATCATTCTCTGAAATAAAATTGCTGATTGTTTCTATAATTTCTTTTTGACCCACTTATTCTTTAGGATTAAGTTGTTTAATTTCCAATTAGTTTTTAGTTTATCTTTCCATGGCCCTATATTGCATATAATATTTATTTCATCATGATCTGAGAATGATGCATTTAATATTTCTGCCATTCTGCACCGAATCTTGAGGTATTTATGCCCTAGTACATGGCCTATTTTTGAAAATGTACCATGCACAGTTGAGAAGAAAGTAAATTCCTTTTTATCCCCATTCAGTTTTCTCCAGAGATCTATCATATCTACTTTCTCTAAAATTCTATTCACCTCCTTATCTTCTTTCTTGTTTATTTTGAGGTTAGATTTATCAAGTTCAGAGAGGGGGAGATTAAGGTCCCTCCTAGTATAGTTTGCTATCTATATCTTCCTCTAATTCCTTTAACTTCTCCTCTAGGAATTTGGATGCTATACCACTTGGTGCATATATGATAAGGGATGATATTGCTTCATTCTCGATGGTGCCTTTTAGCAGGATATAGTTTCCTTCCTTATCTCTTTTAATTAGATCTTGTTTTCCTTTCACTTTGTCTGAGATAAGGATGCCCCCCCCCAATTTTTTTTTCTTTAACCGAGGCATAATATAATCTACTGCAGCCTTTTACCTTTACCCTGTGGGTATGCCTTTGTTTCAAATGTGTTTCATTTAGAGAACATATTGTAGGGTTCTGGCTTTTAATCCATTCTGCTATCTGCCTCTGTTTTATGGGAGAGTTCATCCCATTTATGTTCACAGTAATGGTGGTTATCTGTCTCTTCCCCTTCATCCTCTTCCCTCCCCTTCTTATGGTTTTGTTTCTTCCTTCTCCCTTCCCCCCCTTAAGGATTTCCTTTTTGACCACCACTTCCCTCATTGTTCCCACCGGGTGACACCCCTTCTTAAGCTACCCTGTCTTGTTACTACTATTTACCTCACTTCTAACCTCCCCCACCCTTTTGTCCTCCCCTTACACTCCTACTGCCTATAGGACACAATAGATTTTTATACTTATCAGAGTATGTTATTCCCACTCTGACTGCAAACCAATGAGAGTAAATTTCAAACAGTGCTCCTCTCCCTTCCCCCTTTTCCTCTACTTAATGATTTCTGTGTCTATTTATGTTAGAATCTTGAACTTAACTGATTATGTTGATCCCTAATTGAATTAGAACCAGTGAAAATAATGTTCAAATGATGGTCCTCTCCCTCTTTTCTTCCCCTCTAATATAGTGTGTTTTTATGCATTGTTGAATGGCATACTTTACCTTTTTCTGTCTCATTCTTCCCTTTTATTCTATTACATTCCCTTTGATCCCCTTAATAAATTATTTTTTAATCTTCAGATTAGTTCATTCATACCCACACCATCTATCTAGTTAATACCCTTTTAAAGGTCTTGATAATAATATACATTTAAATATTGACAGTTATCAGCTTCTCATATACAGATGTGAACATTTTACTCTTGTTGCATACCAAGTTATGTGCATGTCTGCATGAGTGTGCATGTATGCATGTGTGAGTATGTGTTTTCCTTGTTTACCTTTTCATGTCTTTCTTGGGTCTTGTAATTGGAGGTCAAATTTTCCATTGAGCTCTGGCTTTTTCATCAGGAAAGTTTGGAAGTCCCTTATTTCATTAAATGACGATCTCCTTGCCTGAAATATTATGCTCAGTTTTGCCCATTTAGTTGATCCTTGGTTACAGTCCTAGCCCTTTTGCCCTACAAAATATCAAATTCTAATCCCTCCAGTCTTTTAATGTAGAAGTTTCTAAGGCCTGTGTTCCTGACTGTAGTTTAACATTAGTTGAATTGTTTCTTTTTGGCTGGTTGCAGTATTTTTTCCTTAATCTTATAATTCTGCTATTTGGCTCCTATATTTCTTGGAGTTTTCAATTTGGGATCTCTTTCAGGGGGAGTCCAGTGAATTCTTTTGATAACTATTTTATCTTCTGATTCCAGGACTTCAGGACAGTTTTCTTTGATAATTTCTTGGAGGCTATTGTCTAGGCTGCTTTTTTCATCATGGCTTTCTGGGGGACCAATAATTCTTAAGTTATCTCCCCTGGATCTCTTCTCTAGGTCAGTTGTTTTTCCAGTGAGATATTTTACATTTTCTTCCAGTTTTTCAATCGTCATGTTTTGTATGATTGACTCTTGGTGCATCATAGAGTTCTGAGTTTCAATTAGATTGATTCTAATTTTTAGAGAATTATATTCTTCAGTTAGTTTTTGAAGGTCCTTTTTTAGGGAGGTATTTTCTCTAATTACTTCACTAATTTTACCTTTTAAGGATTTGTTTTCTTCAGTGAAACTTTTTTCCAAGTTGGTCTCTGCCTCCCTGATTTGGTCTTTAAAATCTGTCTTAAGGTCCTCCAAGAATGCTATTTGGGCTTGAGACTAGTTCATATTTCCTTCTGTGGTTTCAGGTGTGGGTAAAGAGTCTAAGTTGTCCTTTGTATTTGGTTGTTCTTGACCTACATAATAAGTTCTGATCAATTTTTTTGCCTTCCTCTTCTCCTTCTCAGCTTCCTTCCTTCCCATTGCAATTTCCTATTTCCTAATTTCTCAGGCTGGGAGCTAAGGGCCTGTTCATTGACTTTGAATGCTGTAGCATCTGGGTGTCTAGTTTGAGGCCAAGGCAGGAGTCTCAGTGTTCCCCCTGAGGCACACAGTGTAATCTGTTGAAAAGGTGTGGTCTGGCCACTTCAGATTCTGCCTCTATACCCCTGGGCTACAGCTTGGGCTGCCTTTTGCTGGTCAGGTGAGTTTGGGCTTGTTGGGACCCCTCCCCATCTTCTCTTCATACTCCTTGTTGCCTCAGTTACACCCCTTCTCAATGACTCCCAAGCCTAAGGATATTTCCACTATTTTAGAATTTCATTCTGTGTGGGACACTTATCTTTGTGTTTTCTGGGTCATGGTGGGGGGTTTGGAGTGGCCAGAGTTTACTTTGTCATTCTGGCTCCTGAAAAAACAGGCAGGCTATTTCTAAACTTCCAGGCTGTGGGCTGATACCCCCAGGTGAACCTGTTGTCTCTGCTAGGGGCCCTGATCCCTCCCTTACCTGCCTCCAATGATTCCTCCCGTCCCCTGGTTAGATGCTCGTGCTACTGCTGCAAATCATCCTTGGGATGGTTATGTTTGCTGTCTGGGGCTCCTTCTCTCTCTGCTGTGGTCTGCTCTCTAGTCAGAGCTGTTCAGCCCCCACATGCTTCACACTCCGGTCCAGACCCTTGTAGGCACTTTCCTGGGCTGGATTTTGCCACACTCCATCTCCCAGTGAATTCTGTTACTCCAGAATCCATTCAGATTCACTTTTTACGGTGTAGTGATGGGATTCACACTGCTTCCTTTCTGCCATCTTGGCTCTGAGCACCCTCTGGCCTGTGTCTTGAGAAGAAGTTTGGGTTATTAAAAAAAAAAAAAACTTTACAATTTCCCATAAGAGATGAAAAACAAGATTGAAAAGAAGTAAGCTGTTCAGCTATTAAAATCTTATTTTTCATTCCTTGGAGCAGAGATGCAAAGATGAAAACAATACTTCTCTTTGCTCCTTGTGATTTCTTATAAGGAATGTATATATATTTAGAATGCTATCATATATATATATATATATATATATGATAGCATTTTAAGCATATGCTCTCTGAGTAAAACATTGCTTATTCTCTCATTTTTATAGTAATGTATTTTCCCCCAAATGTATTTTCATACATTCTAAAAATGAATGAAATATGCTTTAACCAAGTAAGTAAAGACCTAATCTTGTAATTTATACACAGGGAAAATTCACATCATAGCCCAAAGAGGATTGCCATTTAAGGATTATAGGACTGTACTCATGAAAGGAAAAATTTGTTGGTAATATATTCCATGAATACCTAATTGTTAACAGGTCAGCCCTTTCTTTTTGTATTGTCTTTATAATGTATAAATGAACTGCTTTTTCCCCTGGTTTGCATCAAAGACAAATTACTTCTTTCCTGTGGTAATCAAAAAAAGTTTAAGAGTGCATGGAACTTTGTTGTTGTCTAGGCAATGCTGTATAAAAGTAACAACACAATTTTCCCCCAGAGCACATAATCAGTGTCTCTTTCTTCCTTTATTTACAAGGTGGAGTGAAATTGCCAGTCATACCCATTGTTATGCACAAATACAATGTTGCATAATGCCATGGGATAGTATTCTTTACTCCATTTCTGGAAGGTTTAACTGTTTTCTTAGCACAAGAAACATCAAGTTCTATGTTTTCTAGTTCTGAAATAAGGCTCCTATTTCATTAAAAAAAAAAAGAATATTAAAAACATCCACAATTGTACTAATTAGTACTTTAACTTTGGTGAGCTGCTTTGCAATATTACTTTATTTTATCTTCACACCATTCTATAAGATACGTGCTAAGTATTATCCCTCTCATTTTATGGATTAGGAAACTGAGACTCATAAGATTTAAAGTATTTACCTTTTCCTTGCCATGAATAAAATCCTGAGGGACAAAATTGGGGCAGAGTAAGACATCTGAAGCTTGGTCAAATGTTGTGAGACCCCCTCTAGCAATTTGGACACTCCAATTAGTTTCTCTCTGATGTTATTTCTCTGTCAAGAGCCAGACCACCCTAGTCTTTAAAGAAAGGATCAATGAAAAAGGTCATCCTCCTCTCGGGAGGGATCCAGCTTCACCTGGATCCTGTTTGCACAGTAAACAGAACTCAGGTTCCCAGGTGCTTGGGACCTAGCCTAACCTAGTTAAGAAGCAGAAGCCTAGAAAAGACAATTTATGTGATAACTTTCCTTAGCTAGAACTGATGGGGCAGGGCTTCTTTTTAAGCTACTGTAAAGGACAGCATTTTCACAGAGAAAGGAATATTACAAATTTGTATTAACAACTAAATGATATAACATTAAAATGAATTTTCCTCACCCTTGATCACACAGCTGAGGGGAGAAAAGCAGTTCTCTTCTAGTGGAAATTCCAGCACAATTTCTGCTTGTCTTATTGTCTGTTATGTCATAAAATCTAAGGGGTTAAACCTATATGAGATTAGGACCTTTTGTGACCCCAGACCAGAAAGCTACAACAAGAAAGTGAGTTCAATCAGGTTGTATCAGAGTGGAAGCTGTGTCAGGGTCAAAGAATTGTCATCATGTTGTCCTACTATCCTGCCTTTCATGACAAAATCATAAATATCTTCTAGAGGACTGTAGCAGGAAGCTCCCCAGTATCCCTAGGGTGGCTACCAACACAGTTCTTAGATCTGCTTTTCTAAAGGAAAGCAACTCAAAATGGGTTAACAAAGCTTACTTTAATCAATCAAACTTATTGTTTACCTAGTTCAGGGGAAAATGATCAGCACCCCTAACTTCAAAGTATACAGACAGAACTTATAAGACAGAGAAAGAAACAGATCAAGCAGACAGGCTTCCAAACTGTACAACCATTACCTCAATACCAAATCACAGTTACTAGAGAGGGAAGTATCAGCATCTGGGTTTTCAAAGGCAGGGGGGCTCTTAATGGCTTGCCAGAGTATCATCTGGTCAAATCATACAACACTCCTCAAAGTGAGCCTCAAATCAAAGCCTCATATGAGGGTTTATATAGCCTTCTTCTGGGTTAGAGAATTTAACCACCCTCTTGACCCACTGCCCAATCACACAGCATCAAGGTGTAGGCATTCCTGAAAACCAGGCCTCCTGCCACAGGCTCCATGTGACCACATTCAGCCTGTTAGGAGGCAGAGTATATTTTCAAATCAAGGAAGGTTCTCAGAGTCTCTTAAGCCAATCAAAGGACCTAGGGGCAGGGAAAATCTTTAAATTTGCATTTACATTACAAGGGCAATTCACCATTTAAAGTACTAAATAAAACAACTCTCATGATTGTACTAAGTGAAAAAAAGAAATAAAAGGGGGTAAAATTTTAAAAAGAACAAAAATAGAACAAAAATATAGTGGAAAAAAAAAGTCAGAATTCCTAATCTTTCCCTTCCTCCTATAGAAAGGAAAAGAAAACATTGAAATAGAAATGGAATGAGATGTTAGCTATCTGTAACCTGAAAAATGACATATTCTTTGTCCTACTTTTTGTACTATAGTTTGCAGTAATAATTACAATATGAGACTTTTCAATTGTTTCCTTATAATTTGTCAAAGTTGGTTTTCACTGAATTTGTACTTATAATTGGACAATCAAGTCAACCTCTAATTATATGCCAATCACAGTAAAGTTCACATCTCCATTTTCAGTCTTGAATAAAATGTCTATGGTTTTAATGATAAATTTATACTTCTATATTTCATTAAAACTGCTTTTCTATAAAGTATGTGTGTGTGTGTATGTATGTATTCTGGTTACTGGATTTTTAATTTCTGGAATAAAAATAGATACGCATTACTAAAAACACATTTGTCTATCCATGTAAACCAACCACTTTGAATTTTGCCATTCTTAAAGTGTTATTTCCATAAGATTGCTCCTCCTATGATATTAATAAACACATTAGTCTATCAAAAGTGTGATAGGGTACATCATTTAGTACATTTGAAAATGGAGTTTCAGAATTTGCTGTCTTTAAAGCTGGTCCATTGATAGGTAAACTCTCTTAATTGGTTTCATTCTGATTTCCCCTTAGGACAATGCTTACACTATTTTCCTCTTTTCTATGTATACAACTTATCCATACATCCATTATTATACATTTTCCGTACATCCAAAATCATACAAACTATTCATGCATACTTTATCTAAAACCATTTTTAGGGTACTTTTCCTCAAAACCCTATTCCTCCTCTAATCTCTTGTGAATTTCAATATTTCAAAGATTTGTGGTTTAATTGAGGTGGATAGATATTCCTTCCATGGATGCAAATGAAATCCAATTGCACACCTTACTTGACAGTTTTTTAAGTTGTTCTGACAAAAAAAAAAAAAAGAAAGAAGGAAAGAAGGTAGGAAGGAAGGAAGGAACAAAAAAGAAAGAGAGAGAGAGAAAGAGAGAAAGAATGAAATAGAGAAAGAAAGAAAGAAAGAAAGAAAGAAAGAAAGAAAGAAAGAAAGAAAGAAAGAAAGAAAGAAAGAAAAAGAAAGATAGGAAGAAAGAAAGAAAATCACCTTGGTCTTCACCCTTGAATAGGCTCTGTGAACACAGAGAAGCTGCTCCCTCTACTGACAGATATGCAGTACATCAACAGACCAATACTCAAATCCTTTCCTACTGGGTAGAAAGTGCCTAAATCTATAATATGCTGGTGTTCTTTGGAGAAGAAAATATTCCTTACACACTATCATTGGAAAGCATTAGAAGAATTCATGAAAGCAGACTTCTTATAGAATTTAGCAGTTGTTCCTATAGATGAGTATCATAATTATTTTCTTCATACTCTATGATAACTAGTCCATTGAAATTTATTTCAATCTTTTATTATGTAAATATATGCATATACACACTATATGCATTACATGCATTTTAAATTTACATATAAATCAATTATTACTTATAAATACATTTATTTATCTTTTTCGTCCACACAAGTTCAGAGGTAAAAGTGCATCCTATATTACTATCTACTCCACCATATACATCTGTTTACTTACAGAACTATGATCAACATGCCGATTTGGAAAAATAGATTCTAAATAAATAATTTATTCACTCAGATTTCCTTTGGTTTGACATACATAAAGCATAGACTATGGCACAATATTCATAATTATATATAGTGTATGGTCTATATCTTCAGGCCTCAAAATCTAAATATAATTCTAAGACATTCTCCTTACCTTATCTAGCTCTTTACTCCATAAGATTGCCTTCCTCAATGAATGGTCTTGACTCTACAGCCAAACTTTTCAGGATCTGTTGCAATGTTTCCTATATTGGTTCCTGATATGGATCTCTTGTTGTTCCCAATTGAAGGTCCAAAAGTAAGCAATAAGTATCAGTTGCAAAAATCCTTTGATGATTCTCTTTCCAATCCTAGATCTATGTTTTCAGAATATAGTAGACATTCCTACGATTAATATCATGTTCACAAAGAGAAGCTTCAATACACTTCCCCAGAGTGGCATCAGTTATCTCTTGTCCTTTATCTTTCTTCCCCTTACTCTGTTATCTCTTACCTGTTGAAATCTGTTGATCCATGTTATCATTTCACTAAGTATAAAGCTTTCTCCTTTCCTCTTTCCTCTAAGGGTCTGATTCCTTTTAGAAGTAGAAGCATAAGACAAGATGGCAGAATAAAAGCAGAAGCATGCTTGAGCTCCAGGACTAACCACCTCCAATAACTGTAAAAAAAATGACTCTAAACAAATTTTAGTGCTCATAACCCACAAAGTAACAGAGAGAAACAAATCACTCACTGAAAGCTGAATGGCAGGCCCACAAGAAGGGTCTATCACATCAAGCTGGGAGACGAACAGTTTCACTTAAGCCCTGCTGACCCAGACCTGCAACACAGACCAGGTAGAACAGAATTCAGAGGACTGATTGACTGGCATCTATAATCATTTCCAGACTTGTCAACTCATAAATGCCAAAGAGAAAGTAAAAGGTCACTGGGGAACTCTCTTGGAACTGGGTGAAAGAAGAGCACAGTCCAGTCCCTACCCCTGGGGTGGTAGAGGTGGCTTTGGTTGCAGCTGATGTCTCCTGGCTGCCTTCTGAGTTCCAGGCCTACAGAAAGTAGGGGAACAAAGTAACCATTCAGAGGGTAATTGCTGTTGCTTTGACCTGCTTGAATCAGGGGCACTGTCTTGGGTGGTGGTACTAGGGTAAGGAGCATTAGCATGGCAGACTTGAGGTGGATATAGAGAGGATATCCTCCTCACAGTTTTGAGGCAGATTCCTAGAAGAATCTCTGACAATAGCTGCACAAAACCCCAGAAATTTGGGGCATGACACTCTCCACTATGGAAGCAGAGTAATACTATGTCAAAGAGCTCAAAAGTACAGTACTTGACTGTCAAGTTGAGCAAGCAGAAGAAGTGAAATCAAATTATAGAACCTTTTTTTTGGTGACAAAGATGATCAAAATATAGAACCAGAAGAGGAGATGGTAAAGTCAAAACTCCTGCATCAAAAGCTTTAAAGAAAAATATAAACTAGCTGTAGGCCATGGAGGAGATCAAGAAGGATTTTGGAAATCAAGTAAGAAAAGTGGAGGAAAAAAATGGGAAGAGTAAGGAGAATGATGAAATAAAATCATGAAGAGTGAGTCAGCAGTGCACTAAAGGAGATCCCCCCCAAAATAATGAAGAAAATAACATCTTAAAAAATAGATTAACTCAAATGACAAAAAAATCTCAAAAAGTCAATGAGGAGAAGAATGCCTTATAAAGCAGAATTGGCCAGATGAAAAAATAATTTCAAAATTTCACTTAAGAACAACAATACTTCAAAAATTAGATTGGAGCAATGGCTTTATGAAAAATCAACATACTATAAAACAGATCCCGATAAAAGAATAATTGAAGGCAATGTGAAATGTCTCATTAAAAAAAAAAGCACTTACATGGAAAATAGGTCCCAGAGAGATAATTTAAACCCCTTTGGACTACCAGAAAATGATGATCAAAAAAAAAGCCTAGATCTTCTTTCACAGAATTATCAAGGAAAACTGCCCTGATATTCTAGAATCGGACGGTAAAATAGAAAATTGAAAGAATTCACCAGTCACTTCTTGAAAAAGACCCCAAAAAGAAAACTCCTAGGAATATTATAGCAAAATCCCAGGGTTCCAAGGTGAAAGAGAAAATGTCACAAGAAGCCAGGAAGAAACAATTTGAGCACCGTGGAAACATATTCAGGATAACACAAGATGTAGCAGCTTTTAGATTACTGTCTAGTATTAAAGGAGGTAGGATTAAAAGGAGCTAGGATCAAATCAAGAATCACCTACCCAGCAAAACTGAGTATGATACTTTAGGGGAAAATATACACATTCAGTGAAAGAAAGGACTTTCAAGCATTCTTGATGAAAACACCAGAGCTTAATGGAAAATTTTACTTTCAAATACAAGAAGCAAGGGAAGTATGAAAGGTAAACAGGAAAATGAAATTGCAAGGAACTTATCCCAGTTGAACCATTTACATTCCTATATGGAAAGAAAATATTTGAGACTTTTCTCAGTATGAGTGTAGTTGAAGGGAACATACACACATATATGTGTGTCTGTGTTAACATACATATATATGTATAGCTGTGTGTGTATGTGTGTGAATGTGTACATGTATACATGGACAGAGGGCACAGGATGAGTTGAATATGAAGTGATGATATCTAAAAAATAAAATTAAGATGTGAGAGGGGAATATATTGGGAAAAGGAGAAATGGAGAAATGGAATAGGGTGACTTATCTCACATAAAAGAGGCAAGAGAAAGCTATTACTTTGGAAGGGAAGAGCAGGAAGGTGAAAGGCAAAGAGTCAAACTTACTCTTATTGGATTTAACTTAAGGAGGGAATAACATACACTCTATTGGGTATCTTACCCTTCAGGAAAGTAGCAGGGTAGGGGATAAGAGGTGGATGATAGAAGGGAGGGCAGATTTGGGGAGAGGGTAGTTAGAAGTAAACCCTCTTGAAAAGGGACAAGGTTGGTTAAGTCAAGATGGCAGAATGGATGGAGTAACTTTCCTAACCTCCTCCATGAATCCCATCAGTAAAGTTTAAGAAGTGAATCTTAAGGTATTTTAGAGTAGCAGAATCTATTGGGGGATGAACTGTAGCAGATTCCCAGGCCGAGGAAGTGCTCACGTAGGTCTGGTCAGGAAGGCATGGAGCATGCAGTGGCTGCACGAGCACAGACCAGAGAGCATACTACAGCAGAGTTAAAAGGAGCCCCAACCAGCTGACTCACCCAATGCAAGGGCAATTCGAAGTGGTCTCACCATAGGATGGAGGATCAGTTGGAGGTGGGTAAGAAAAAGCACTGGGCCCACAGCAATGACTATATCTTCTCCTGGGGCTATCAGCCCATAGCGTGAAAGTTTAAAAATCACCTACCTGAATTTACAGAAGCACAAATGGCAAAGTAAACCCTAGCTGTTCTGATTCCCCCTCCCTGACCCAGAAAACTTAGAGATAAATGTCCCACCCAGAGTAAAATCCCGAAATAGTGGAAATAGCATCAGGCTTAGGAGTCACTGAGAAATGCTACAACTAAGGCAGTAAGGAGTCTGAAGTGAAGCGCAGGAGGAGTTACAACAAGCCCCACCTCAGCTGACCATCAGGAGCTCCCAAAGCCCAGGGTGGTAGAGCCAGCAAGCACTAACAATACAAGGCCAGGTGGGCCTTAGCAACACTAGGGGAATGTGCAGCCACCAGCTCTGATGACTGCCAGCTGCTGAGCTTGCCTAAGCTGTAGCACAGGGGCATAGAAGCTAGACCATGCCTCCCCACTGGTTTCTCTGTGAGCCTCAGGGTAACTCAGGGGAAACTCTGAGAATCATGGCCTTGGCCTCAGTCTAGACACCCAGAGGCTACAGCACACAAAGTCAGCAACCAGGCCCTTAGCTCCCAGCCTGAGAAATAAGGGAATAGGAATCACAATGGGAAAGAAGGAAGCTGAGAAGGGAAAAGCAAGAAAATAGATGTGAGCTTATAAAAGTGAGCAAGAACAATCAAATATAGAAGACAACATGGACTCTATATTCACACCCGGGACCACAGAAGGAAATATGAATTGGTCTCAAGCCAAAAGAGCATTGTTAGAAGAGCTCAAGAAAGATTTTAAAAGCCAAATTAGAGAGGTAGAAGATAAATTTAAATCTACAATTACCAAATTGGAAAAAAATATCTCGCTGAAGAAAACAAATCCTTAAAAAGTAAAATTGTGAACAGGGACAGGAGGTTCAAATTGTTAACTGGAGAAAATACCTCCCTCAGAAAGGAGCTTCAAAAACTAGCCAAGGAAAGTAATTCACTAAAGATTAGATCAGTCAAATCAAAGCTAAGAATCTGTGATGCATCAAGAGTCAGTCAAGCAAAACATGAAGATTGAAAAATTAGAAGAAAGTGTAAAATATCTCACTGAAAAACAACTGACATAGAGAAAAAATATAGGAGAGATAACCTAAGAATTATTCGTCTATCACAAAGCCATGGTTAAAAAATCAGCCTGGACAACATCCTCCAAGAGATTGTCAAAGAAAACTGTCCTGAAGTCCTAGAATCAGAGGGTAAAATAGTTATCACTGGACTCCTCCTGAAAGAGCTCCCAAATTGAAAACTCCAAAAAATACACTAGCAAAATTATCCTAACCAAATTCCAGAATTACAAGGTCAAGGAGAATAAACTGCAAACAGCCAAAAAGAAACAATTCAAACATCATGGAACTAAAGTCAGCATTGCATAGGACCTAGCAGCTTCTACATCAAAAGACTGGAGGGATTGTACTTTGATATTTTGTAAGGCATAAGAGCTAGGACTGCAACCTGGCAAAACTGAGCACAATCTTTCAGGCAAGGAAATAGTCATTTAATGAAATAAGGGACTTCCAGACTTTCCTGATGAAAAAGCCAGAGCTCAATGGAAAATTTGATCTCCAATTACAAAATTCAAGAAAGACACAAAAAGGTAAAAAAAAAAAGGATAATACAAACACACACACACACACACACACACACACACACACACACACATGCACATAACTTGGGATTCAATAAAAGCAAACTATTTACATCCTATATGGAAAGCTGAAGCCTGTCAATACTGAAATGTATATGATTACCATGATCTTTAAAAGGGATACAAATTGATAGAAGGTGTGGGTATAAATGAACTAATCTGATGATAAAAAAAAAAAAAAAAACTTATTAAGGTGTTTAAATGGATTGTAATGGGAGAAAAGGAAAGGATGAGACAGAAAAAGGTAAACTATGCCACATGAAGAGGCAAAAAAACATACTATAGTAAAGGGGAAGGGAGATGAACATCATATGAACTTTATTCCCATTGGTTCTGGTTCAAGGAGGGATCAACATAATCAGTTAAGTTTAATATTCTAATATAAAAAACCACACAAAAACTCATTATATTAGATAGAAAGGAGGGAGGGAGAGGAGCACTGTATGAAATTTACTCTCACTGGTTTGGGGTTAAAGAGGAAATAACATACTCCGATAACTATAAAAATCCATTGTGCCTTATAGGCAGTAGGAGGATTAAAGGGGGTATACGAAGTGGGGGGATTAAAGGGAGGGAAATAGTCATAAAAAGAAAGGGTAGGTAAAGAGGGGAGTGTCACAAGGAGGGAATATTGAGGGAGGTGCTGTTCAAAAGGAAATCTTTTAAGGAGGGGAAGGGAGAAGGATGAAACAAACAAACAAAAAAATGGGAGGGAATAGAATGGAGGGAAAGACACAGATAGAAATCATAACTGTGGATGTGAATGGAATGAACTCTCCCATAAAACAAAGGTGGATAGGAGAATGGATTATAAACCATAATCCCACAATATGCTGTCTACAAGAAACACATCTGAAGCAAGGGGATACCCACAGGGCAAAGGCGAAAGTGGAATATATAATGCTTCACCTAAAGGAAAAAAAAGAAGGGGTAGCAATCCTTATCTCAGATAAAGCAAAAAACAAAAATACATCTAATTAAAAGAGATGAGGAAGGGAACTATATCCTGCTGAAAGGCACCATTAAGAATGAAGCAATATCATTACTTAACATATATGCACCAAATGCTATAGCATCCAAATTCCTAGAGGAGAAGGTAAGGGAATTAGAGGAAGAGATATGTAGCAAAACTCTACTAGTGGGGGGCCTAAATCCTCCCTCTCTGTATTTTATAAATCTAACCTAAAAATAAATAAGAAAGACGTTAAGGAGGTGAATAGCATTTTAGATAGACTAGATATAATAGATATCTGGAGAAAACTGAATACGGATAAAAAGGCATATACCTTCTTCTCAGTGGTACATGGCACATACACAGAAATCGAATATATACTAGGGCATAAAAACCTCACAATTCAGTGCAGAAAGGCAGAAACATTAAATGCATCATGCAATAAAAACCATATGCAATAAAGGCCACGGGAAGATACACTAAAATTAATTGAAAACTACATAATTTAATCCTAAATAATGAGTGGGTCAAACAATAAATTATACAAATAATTAGTAATTTAATTCAAGATAATGACAATAATCAGACAATACACCAAAATTGCAGGATGCAGCAAAGGCAGTTCTTAGGGGAAGTTTTATATCCCTTAGTGCATATATGAATAAATTAGAGAAAATGGAGGTCAATGAATTGGGCATGCAATTGAAAAAGCTAAAAAAAGAACAAATTGAAAATCCCCAAATAAATACTAATTTAGAAATAATGAAAACCAAAGGAGAGATTAATAAAATTTAAATTAAGAAAACTATTGAATTAATAAATAAAACGAAGAGCTGGTTTTATGAAAAAAGCCAATAAAATTGATAGACCCATAGTACATATGATAAAAAAAGAAAGAAGAAAACCAAATTACGTGTATCAAAAATAAAAAGGAAGAAACTACCTCCAATGAAGAGTATCTTGCCACATCTTATGCACATAAATTTGGCAATCTCAGTGAAATTGACGAATATTTACAAAAATATAAGTTTCCCAGATTGGCTGAAAAGGAAGTAAATTACTTACATAACCCCATCTCAGAAAAAGAAATCAAACAAGCCATTAGTGAACTCCTTATGAAAAAACCTCCCAGGCCAGTTGGCTTTACTATCAAATTCTATCAAACATTTAAAGAACAATTGATTCCAATACTCTACAAATTATTTGGGAAAATTACTGTAAGAGTCATACCAAATTATTTTTTTTTGACACAAATATGGTACTGATACCTAAATAAGGAAGAGATAAAATGGAGAAAGGAAATTGTAGACCAATTTCCCTCATGAATATAGATGCAAAATTTTAAATAAAATATTAGCAAAAAGACTACAGCAACCTTTCACAAGAATCATACACTTTGATCAGGTAGGATTTATTCCATGAATGCAAGGATGGTTTAATATTAGGAAAACCACCAGTATAATTGATCATATCAACAATAAAACTAGCAGAAACTACATGATTACTTCAATAGATGCTGAAAAGGCTTTTGACAAAATACAACATCCATTCCTATTTAAAAACATTAGAAAGTATATGAATAAATTGATTCTTCCTTACAATGGTAGATAGCACCTATTTGAAACCATCAGCAAGTATAATATGTAATGGGAATAAGCTAGAAGTATTTCCGATAAGATAAGGGGTGAAACAAGGGTGTCCACTATCACTCCTGTTATTCAATCTGGTACTAAAAATGTAAGCAGTAGCAATTAGAGATGAAAAAGAAATCAAAGGAATCAAATTAAGCAAAGAAGAGACTAATGTATTACTCTTTTCAGATGACATGATATTCTTAGAGAAGTCTCGAGAATCAAATTAAAAAAACTACTTGAGACAATAAATAAATATGGCAAAGTTGCAGGATATAAAATAAACCCACATAAATCCACGGCATTGCTGTGAATTTCAAATGAAATCCAACAGCAACAGATAGAAAGACAAATCTCATTTAAATTTCCTGTAGGCATTATAAAACATTTGGTAGTCTAGCTCTCAAAGCACACCCAGGACCTCTATGAAGACAACTGCAAAACACTTTTCACACAAATAAAGTCAGAAAAACATCAATTGCTCATGGCTGGGTCAAGATAATATAATAAAAATGACAATTTTACCTAAATTTAATTACATATTTAGTGCCATACAAATAAATCTACACAAAAACTACTTTATAGAGCTAGAAACAATAGGAACAAAATTCATTTTGAAGAACAAAAGGGCCAGAATGTTTAGGGAATTAATGAAATGAAATGCTAGGCAAGGGGGCATAGCCACACCAGATTTTTTTTTATTTTTTATTTTTTAAACAAATGCTTTATTAACTTCTGTTTTACATCATTCATTTCCACCAGATTTTGAGTTACAATCATTTTCCCCCCATTATTCCCTTACCCAACCTCCCAGAATAGTAATCCCACAAGATATAGCTTCCTCCAATCTGCTCTCTCCCATACCTTCTCCCATACCCCCATCGACTTTTCCATTAGAGGAAGGTGAGTCTTTGCATCCCAATGCCGGCACATCTTATCTCCCTATTACAAGCAAAAGAGTATTAATAATAGTATTTATATATATTTGAAACATTTACTGTTACAACCTCAAATTTCAGATCCATTTCCTTTCTCCCTTGTCACCCATTCCCTCTGGGGAGATAAGTAATTCAGTATATGTTGTACATGTCTAGCTATGCAAAACATTATCATAGTAGATATATTGTACAAGGCTGCTTATAATTCCCTCCCACTCATCCCACCCCCCACCTGGTCCATTCCCTACATGATCCTGTCCCTCTTCTATAGTGGGTACTTCCAACCTCCCCTCACCCCAAGGATGCCCTCCCATCCATCATCCCTCCTCTCATCCCCCTTCCCCCTATCCTGCTGCAGGTTGAGATATCCCATTTACTATGTATATCATTTTCTCCCTGAACCAAATTCAATGTGAATGTGGTTTTGCCTTTTTAGCCTTCCTTATTCTCCCCCTCTTTTGCAACCACTTCCCCTTGCTTCTTCTGCATGGGATAATTTACCCTACCCTGTCTCTCCCCATCTCCTCTTGCCACTTTCCTCTCTCACCTCATAATTTCATGCCTTGAGTATTCTCCCTTCCCAACAAATTCAACTTATGCCCTCTATCCATATATAACTGTAACCATATACACACACATTCACATATGTATTCATATGACCACACCCCCTTCTTCCATTATTTTCATAGTGAGAAAGATATCATCAGTCACAGTTATTGCTTTTCCATATAGGAATGTAAATAGTTCAACTTTGATAAGTTCCTTTTGATTTCTTTTCCCTCATTACCTTCTCAGGCATCTCTTCCTTCTTGTGTCTGGGTGTCAAATTTTCTATTCAATTCTGGTTTTTGCCTCAAGAATGCTTGAAAGTCCTCTATTCCACTGAATGACCATATTTTCCCCTGAAACAAAATACTCAGGTTTGCTGGGTAGGTGACCCTTGGGTTCATTCCCAGTTCTTTTGCCCTCTGGAATATCATATTCCATGCCCTTCGATCCCTCAGTGTAGAAGCTGCCAGGTCCTGGGCTATTCTGATTGTGTTTCCACAATATTGAAATTGTTTCTTCCTGGCTGCTTGTAGTATTTTCTCCTTGATCTGGGGATTCTGGAACCTGGCTATAATATTCCTGGGAGTTTTCTTTTTGGGATCTTTTTCAGGAGGAGATCTGTGGATTCTTTCAACCTCTATTTTGCCCTCTGGATCTAAAACATCAGGGCAGTTTTCCTTGAGAATTTCTTGAAGGGTGATTTCTAGGTTCTTTCCTTGATCATGATTTTCAGGTAGTCTAATAATTTTTAAATTGTCTCTCCTGGATCTATTTTCCAGGTCAGTGGTTTATCCCATGAGATATTTCACATTGCCTTCTTATCTTTCATTTGTTTGGATCTGCTTAACAGCATCTTGATTTCTCATAAAGTCATTAGCTTCCATTTGCTCCAGTCTAACTCTGAAGGAGTGAATCTCCTAAGTGAACTTCTGAGATTCTTTTTCCATCTGGCAAATTCGACTTTTTAAGGCATTCTTCTCCTAATTGCCCTTTGGGCCTCCTTTGCCATTTGAGTTAGTCTATTTTTTAAGGTGCTGTTTTCCTCAGTCAGGCTGTTGACCCTCATTTCATACTTTTCCTGCATCCTTCTCATTTCTCTTTCCAATTTTTCCTCCACTTCTCTTATTTGATTTTTAAAGTCCTTCTTAAGGTCCTCTATGGCCTGCAACCCGCTCATGTTTTCCCCTGGGGCTTTTGGAGCAGGTCTTCTGACCTCACAGTCCTTTTCCTGCTCTATGCTCCCAAAATAGGAGTCTAGGGTTGCATTTTTCTGTTTCCTTTGCCTTGGCATGTTGCCACTTAATTACTTGACTTTTGGGCTTGTTGCCACACTATGGCTTTAAGGCCAGCTAGAGGAATTTTCGTCCAGAACGTGTGGGGGGCAACTTCCGTTTCTGGCAAGCTGTAAACCCACCCACGACTTCCACCCTAGATCACAATCCAGATCCAGGGAGGTTAAAGCAAGAGCAATTACCCCCCAAGACTGATCGCTGGATCTCCCTACAAATTTGCAGGCTGGGAGCGGGAGCTGCCTCTGAAAAGTACAAAATGGCGTTTGTCTTCAGCGGCTTCTAGCCCCCAGGGGAGGGAGCCGACACATTCCCTAAATACGGGACCCAAAGTCCATAGGACACTAACCTCTTACTTTGTCCTAGGCATGTCTATGTTGACAATTCTGGAGTCGCCACAGCTCCTGGTGTTCTGGGGTTCCTCCAGCTGGCTGCTGGCCCTGCCGCCCTGGGGCTAAAACCTCGGCTCATGGGGACCTGGGCTCTGCTCCGCTCCTGCGCTCTTCGTGCTGCAGGCTGCCAGGTCCCAGACCACTGTGCTGGTCCTTCCTGTAGGGCTGCTGGGCTGTCCTCAGTGGGAGGTTAGCTTCTCTGTGTCGTTCTGTGGGTGCTGGGGCTCCAGAAGTTGTTCAGAGTCCCCTTTTACATAGTTTGCGGGGAATCTGGGGGCAGAGTGGCTTGGATGAGCTGTTTCTACTCTGTCTTCTTGGCTCCGCCCCCCGCCATACCAGATTTTAATCTGTATTATAAAGCAGAAGTCATCAAAACTATTTGCCACTGGATGAGGAATATAGTGCATCAATGGAATGCACTGTGTACATGAGACTCAGCAGTCAATGACTATAGTAATCTACTGCTTGACAAACCCAAAGACCCAGTTTTGGGAATGAGAACTCACCATCTAACAAAAATTGCTGGGAAAAACTAGAATATAGTATGGCAGAAACTGGGCATAGACCATTATCCAAACACCTAAATTGGTGAATGATCTAGCTATAAAGGCTGATACCATAAGCAATCTGGGAAAAGAAGGAATAGTTTACCTGTCATATTTATGGAGAGGGGAAGACTTTATGATCAAACAAGAATTAGAGAGCATTATAAAATAAGTGCATAATTTTGATTATATTAAACTGAAAAGTTTCTGTACAGACAAAGCCAATGTAACCATGATTAAGAGGGAAGTGGAAAATTGGGAGAGATTTTTTACAACCAATGTCTCTGATAAAGGCCTCATTTCTAAAATATACAGAGAAATGAGTCAAACCTACAAGAATACAAGTCATTCCCAAATTGATAAATGGTCAAAGGCTATGAACAGGCAATTTTCAGAGGAAGACATTCAATACCCAACAATACCATTTCTAGGTTTGTATCTCAAAGAGATCATAAAAATGGGAGGAAGACCCATATGTTCAAAAAATATTTATAGCAGCTCTTTTTGTGGTGTGGTAAAGAACTGGAAATTAAAGGAATGCCCATCAGTTGGGGAATGGCTAAACAAGTCTTGGTATATGAATGTAATGGAATACTATTGTGGTATAAGAAATGAAGAGCAGATGGACTTCATATTTACCTGGAGAGGCTTTTACAAACTAATGCTGAGTAAGAAGATCAGAACCAGGAGAAATTTGTACAGAATTGCATACACAATATATGTGTGATGACCATCTTTGATAGACTGTACTCTTCTCAGCAATGCAGGGTTATAAGTCAACTCCAAAAGACTCATGAAGGTGAGAGATGTCTACATTCAGAGAAAGAACTAGAAGGAACAGAGTTTGAATGCAGACTGAAGCAAACTACCTTCTCTCTTTCTTTTTCTTGTTTGGTTTTGTTTCCTCTTTCCCACTGTTCATTCAATTTATGACAATCCTTCTTTATAACCTTACTAATGTCTAATGTGAAAGTGTTTGCATATCCTATACATGATTGCATGATGCCCTGGTGGGGGGAGGAGAAAGAGTGGGAGAAAATTTGAATGAGGGCATTTTGCAACTGTATCTTGTAAACTAAAAGTAAACAAACAAATTAATAAAGACAAAAAAATATAAAAAATAAAAGGCACAGGGTCAAAGAAGAAAATGGAGTGAATGGGGGGCAGGAAAGGATGGATGGAAATATAGTTAGTTTTTCACAATGTAACTACCATGGAAATGTTTTGCACAGCTACACATTTACAACCTATATTGAATTGCTTGTCTTCCCAGTTGGGGCGGGAGAGAAGGGAAGAAGGGAGAGAATATGGAACTCAAAGTTTGAGAGCAAATGTTAAAAATTGTTTTTTATATGCAACCGGGAAATAAGATATACAGGTAATGGGGTATAGAAGTTCATCTTGCCCTACAAGAAATTAAGGGGGAGGGAGAATGGGGGAGTATTTAGGAGAGAGCAGATTGGGGGAAGCAGAGCTTGCCCTCTTGGGGTGGGGGTTAGGGAAGAGATGGGAAGAAAATTTGTAACAAAATCTTGTGGAAATAAATTTTGAAAACATATATATATATATATATATATATATATTATATATATATATATATATATATATATTTTTTTTAAAGAAGTTCATGGCCCATGCCTATTGCTTAGCTAGAAGTTGTCTATGTTTCTATGCTCCTTCTTACCTTCCTCTTCTATGTCACATTTTCATATGTACTGCCTCTTCAGTTTCTTTTCCTTCCTTTATTTTACTCTTTTAATGCAAATCTTTGTTTCCATTTTATTTTGTTTTATATTTTATTTTATTTTCAATGAAATGCATTCTACCTAAAACACACACACACACACACACACACACACACACACACACACACACACACACACATGAATAGGGGAGAGATTTTCCTACAGTCCCTTTGACACATCCCTTATTTTTTTTCCCTTGAAGTTTTATGGATGTTCTTTGTTTTCACATTGCAGTCATTCACAGAGTATTCTCATTTTATGAAAAGTCTCCTGTAAGGAAATGTAATAATACAGTACCTTGAGTGAAAGTGTATGTAATATATTAAATGTTTAGAATTTCTCTTTCTATTTAAAAAAAAATGGCAGAAATCAATTTTCTCTCCCTCCTACAACCCTTATGAATAGTTAAATCACCTCAGTGATGGTGTGTATTGCATATATATTTGTGTGTTTGTGTGTGTATATGTCTACGCCTGTGTCTGGGTGTTCTACATACACACACAAACAAATATATACATACATATATACAAGCACACATAGAGACCTCATTCTGCACTTTAAATGTAATATATATTTATTTTGTTTGTAGTTCTTAAAGATTTAAAACATAATTTAATTTATATTGGTTCATCTTGGATTAGTAATTGAACATGAGAGAAATAAAAATTATAGGCATTTTTAAAAGTCACTACAAAGTTCTTCGTGATCTTCATAATTGCTGGAGGCATTATTCTCACTCTCATTCTTGCTGATAATTCTTGTGGGTCTTGGGCACCCACCATGGTAAACTACCTTTGGAGGTCTTCATCTCAGTAACTGTTATTCTCTTTCAATTTTTTTTTTTTTTTTTTGCTTTTTGGAGGGCAATTGGGGTTAAGAAATTTGCCCAAGTTCACACAGCTAGGTTTTTGTTTTGTGTGTGCTTTAAGCGTCTGAGGTCGGATTCGAACTCAGGTCCTTCTGACTCCAGGGCCGATGCTCTACTCACTGTGCCACCTAGCCGCCTCTCTCTTTCAATTCTTGACCAACATAAACAGCTTTTTATGACATGCTGTACCAATTTCTTTCTCCTTCACCTCCTTCAATTATATTCATGTTTCACTTTTCCTTAAATCTTTCACCTGAATCCTCTTATTGTAATGCATCTTCAACTCAAATCATTCTAGTGTTTCTCTTATTACAACTCTAATTTCTTCCAGTCTTTTTTCTTATCCTTATCAGTTCTCCCAAATTTCCTTTATATAGAGTTTAATCTCTTTCTCCACAAATTAAATATCATCTAATCTCCTTTCTTCCTAATTTTCTTTTTTCCCCATTTTCCTCCCTTCAAATTAAGTCATATTTTTTGTTGTCTTGTGAAATAACATATTTAAAATAATTAATTATGTTCTAAGACCTACATTCCAATGACTTGAATATTGAGAAATAATCATTTTGAAAATATGTCATGAAAAGTTAAGTATAGGTATCTGTCTTTGAATAGACTTTGGGTCTCACATTTTAAAGGTATTAAATAAAAAACATTTTTTCTACGTATAATATATGTGCCTGCCATGGGACCAAAAAAATGATTACTATACTATTTGCTTTTTTTTTTTATTAAAAACTCACCAAACCCTGAGAAAATAACAATTCAAAACCTATCTAGATAAGAAATTACTTTTATATTGATGTGATCCTTAGGGATATGTTTCGAACTGAACCCTTGTTTTTGATCATTGTGACATTATTGATCATTGAAATGAACATGAGAAATGGTTAATCAAAGGCAGAGAAAAAAAGATTTTAAAAAATTGGCATTTTAAGGCAATACTATCCCAGGAGCTTGTCTTAATATGGAAGCAATTTCAAAGCTAGGATTTGAATGAAACTCATCATTGATTTTAAATGAGAATGACTTTCACAATGCCTGGCACAATAAAAGGGGATTTCTAAATATGTTTATAGTTGAGAGACTGAGGCTCTTGGTGAGAATTTTAAGTGTTAAAAGAGCAGAAAGGTGTGATGAAATGGGTAGTCCTTCATAAATGTGCACCTTAAATTTTTCCTGGAGAAGTTTCATGTATTTAATACTTAACACATAATTTAAAATGGTAGTGTTAATATGCCATTTACTAACGACAATTAAAAGGTAATTTTCCTGAGATGTTTTTAATTTTTCCCTGTTGGTTTCTAAAATACTCCCTTCTTCATATTTCCCATTTCATTTATTTTATTGCTTTTCTGTTTAATTTTTTTTCTAAATTTCAAAGTAAGTGTTATAAAACTTGACATGAAGATGGATACATTAATATTGCAAAGATTCAGTTAAAGTTATTTCACAAATTAACATTAATATAAAGTAAAATGAATATATATATATATATATATATATATATATTTGAACTTCCTTCAGAATTTAAACTGCTTTTTTGTTTAGAAAATGATCATTCATTATTTTCTTGTTATTTTTTTTTTAGTTTGTCAGTGACTGCTAATGTGACTTAGGTGAGAATTTAACTTCATCATTCACTTTACTAATTTATTAGATTGATTTCATATTATCTTGCTCAGAAGGATGCTATAAGGAATTTAGAACGAAAATCAACTATTAATATCTTAAGAATATTTCTGGAAGATGGCAGAGTAGAAAAAGCTCTTCCAAGCCACTCTGCCCCCAGATTTCCCCCAAACTATGTAAAAGGGGATTCTGAACTACTTCTGGAGCCCCAGCACCCACAGAATGACACAGAGAAGCTAACCTCCCACTAAGGACAGCCCAGCAGCCCTGCAGGAAGGACCAGCTCAGAGGTCTGGGACCTGGCAGCGTGCAGCACGAAGAGCGCAGGAGCCGAGCCAAGCCAAGCTCAGATACCCGTGAGCCGAGGTTTCAGCCCCAGGGCACCAGGGCCAGCAGCCAGCTGGAGGAACCCCAGAACACCAGGAGCTGTGGCGACTCCAGAATTGTCAACATAGACATGCCTAGGACAAAGTAAGAGGTTAGTGTCCTATGGACTTTGGGTCCTGTATTTAGGGAATGTGTCGGTTCCCTCCCCTGGGGGCTAGAAGCTACTGAGGAGACACGCAATTTTGTAGTTTTCAGAGGCAACTCCAGCTCCTGGCCTGCAAATTGTAGGGAGATCCAGCGATCAGTCTTGGGGGGTAATTGCTCTTGCTTTAACCTCCCTGGATCTGGATTGTGATCTAGGGTGGAAGTCGTGGGTGGGTTTACAGCTTGCCAGAAACGGAAGTTGCCCCCACACGTTCTGGACGAAAATTCCTCTATCTGGCCTTAAAGCCATAGTGTGGCAACAAGCCCAAAAGTCAAGTAATTAAGTGGCAACATGCCAAGGCAAAGGAAACAGAAAAATGCAACCCTAGACTCCTATTTTGGGGGCATAGAGCAGGAAAAGGACTGTGAGGTCAGAAGTCCTGCTCCAAAAGCCCCAGGGGAAAACATGAGCGGGTTGCAGGCCATAGAGGACCTTAAGAAGGACTTTAAAAATCAAATAAGAGAAGTGGAGGAAAAATTGGAAAGAGAAATGAGAAGGATGCAGGAAAAGTATGAAATGAGGGTCAACAGCCTGACTGAGGAAAACAGCACCTTAAAAAATAGACTAACTCAAATGGCAAAGGAGGCCCAAAAGGGCAATGAGGAGAAGAATGCCTTAAAAAGTCGAATTTGCCAGATGGAAAAAGAATCTCAAAAGTTCACTGAGGAGATTCATTCCTTCAGAGTTAGACTGGAGCAAATGGAAGCTAATGACTTTATGAGAAATGAAGATGCTGTTAAGCAGATCCAAACAAATGAAAGATTAGAAGGTAATGTGAAATATCTCATGGGATAAACCACTGACCTGGAAAATAGATCCAGGAGCAACAATTTAAAAATTATTGGATTACCTGAAAGCCATGATCAAAGAAAGAACCTAGAAATCACCCTTCAAGAAATTCTCAAGGAAAATTGCCCTGATGTTTTAGATTCAGAGGGCAAAATAGAGGTTGAAAGAATCCACAGTACACCTCCTGAAAAAGATCCCAAAAAGAAAACTCCCAGGAATACTATAGCCAGGTTCTAGAATCCACAAATCAAGGAGAAAATACTCCAAGCAGCCAGGAAGAAACAATTTCAATATTTTGGAAACACAATCAGAATAGCCCGGGACCTGGCAGCTTCTACACTGAGGGATTGAAGGTCATGGTATATGATATTCCAGAGGGCAAAAGAACTGGGAATGAACCCAAGGGTCACCTACCCAGCAAAGCTGAGTATTTTGTTTCAGGGGAAAATATGGTCATTCAGTGGAATAGAGGACTTTCAAGCCTTCTTGAGGAAAAAACCAGAATTGAATAGAAAATTTGTCATCCAGACACAAGAAGGAAGAGATGCCTGAGAAGGTAATGAGGGAAAAGAAATCAAAAGGAACTTATCAAAGTTGAACTATTTACATTCCTATATGGAAAAGCAATAACTGTGACTGATGATATCATTCTCACTATGAAAATAATGGAAGAAGGGGGTGTGGTCATATGAATACATATGTGAATGTGTGTGTATATGGTTACAGTTATATATGGATAGAGGCCATAGGTTGAATTTGTTGGGAAGGGAGAATACTCAGGGGATGAAATTATGAGGTGAGAGAGTAAAGTGGCAAGAGTAGATGGGGAGAGACAGGGTAGGGTAAACTATCCCATGTAGAAGAAGCAAGGGGAAGTGGTTGCAAAGGAGGGGGAGAATAAGGAAGGCTAAAAAGGCAAAACCACATTCACATTGAATTTGGTTCAGGGAGAAAATGATATACATAGTAAATGGGATATCTCAACCTGCAGCAGGATAGGGGGAAGGGGGATGAGAGGAGGGATGATGGATGGGAGGGCATCTTTGGGGTGAGGGGAGGTTGGAAGTACCCACTATAGAAGAGGGACAGGATCATGTAGGGAATGGACCAGGGGGTGGGATGAGTGGGAGGGAATTATAAGCAGCCTTGTACAATATATCTACTATGATAATGTTTTGCATAGCTAGACATGTACAACATATACTGACTCACTTATCTCCCCAGAGGGAATGGGTGACAAGTGAGGAAGGAAATGGATCTGAAATTCGAGGTAGTAACAGTAAATGTTTCAAATATATAAAAATACTATTATTAATACTCTTTTGCTTGTAATAGGGAGATAAGATCTGCCGGCATTGGGATGCAAAGACTCACCTTCCTCTAATGGAAAAGTCGATGGGGGTATGGGAGAAGGTATGGGAGAGAGCAAATTGGAGCAAGCGATATCTTGTGGGACTGCTATTCTGGGAGGTTGGGTAGGGGAATAATGTGGGGAAAATGATTGTAACTCAAAATCTGGCAGAAATGAATGATGTAAAACAGAAGTTAATAAAGCATTTGTTTAAAAAAAAGAATATTTCTGATTATTTCATTTCTTAGGTGTGGGTTTTCCATGATATCTCTTAAAATCTATTCATTTTCCCATCCTCCCCTGGAGAAAAACAAAAGCTCTGTGAATGTCTAAATTAAGATCAGTAGGCATCTATCTATTTATTTATATCTATCTATCTATAGATGTAGATAAATATTCACAAGGCATTTCTTGAATATATATATATATTCCCATTTATGAAATGTAATAATTTGAAATAAAAACTTTTAAAGGTAAATTTCATATTTTCAATATGACTTCCCCCCAAGCCCCTATAAATTTAAATACAGTAAGTATTATTGTTACCATTTTAATGGAAAATAAACTGTGATTCTTATTTGTTTCTGTGACTGAGTATAAACTTAGTTGAGCTTTGATGACCCTCCAAAATCTGAGTCTGAAATACCTTTTCAGTCTTATTTCATGTTGTCATTGAGTCATTTCAGTCATGCCTGTCTCTTTGTGACACTGTTTGGTGCTTTCTTGGCAAAGATACTGGAGTGGTTTGCCATCTCTTTCTCTACTTCATTTTTCCAGATGAGGAACTGAGGCAAATGGATTAGAGTAAATTGCCCAGGGCCATGTAGCTAATAAGTGACAAACCAGATTTCAAACTACTTTCCTCTCTAAATTGGGCCTTGTACACAGTATTCTAATTTGTCCTTGTATACAGTATACTATCTCTGGACTCTCTATCTTTATAGAAATTGTCATTTGTAAATGAAATGTATGCCTTTTTCCACTTCTGTCTCTTTTCTCAAAAGCACAACTTGGGCGCATTCTTCTATACTCCACTTTTCTTAATGTCCCAGTTACTAGTGTTAAGGTCAGAGTTGAGAGAGTAGGTTCAGATATGAAAGAATTCACTTAGACAATTTTCTCATAAAGAAGGGGAGCTTTAATGTCACAAATGCAGTGGGTGAGCCCTGGAAGAAAGACTAGCAATTTATAGAGGGTCAAGGGCTTGTTTTTAAAGGACAGGGTAAAGGAGACGGGAAGATTTGTGACACAGGCTGAGGGAGACAAAGAATTTTGTAGTCCATGAAAAGGAGGAAGTTTTATGAAATTCCAAGATAAGGGAAAGAGACTTTAGGTGCCCTCAGTCACAGGAGGGGACTGACAAGGTACTTAAAAGCAACCCTTAATATTAATGCTTAGTGGGCCAGGTAGGTGACACAGTGAGTAGAGCACTGGCCCTGGAGTTGGGAGGCCTGAGTACAAATCTTGCCTAAGACACTTAACAAACTTGCTAGCTATATGACCTTGGTCAAGTCTCTTAACTGCAATTTCCTTGCCAAAAACAATAACAACAACAACAACAACAAAACAATGAAAACAAGAGGAAATATTAACCCTTAGGGTGCCTTTGTATCCATATCACTAGCAGTCTCTCACTCTTGAAAAGACTTTTTAAAATCTCCTATCTCACCCACAACCCCTAGGCTGACTCCTCCTCCCCCAACCTAGAAAGGGTCTTGTGGGCAGATGTTTTACTTATCTATTTATACCATCATTACTTAGCATATCACTATCTCCATAGTTAAGTGTGTAATAAATGTTAATAAATGCTTAATGAATTAAACAATTTTTAATCATGGTTATCTCAAAAGTTTCAAAGCTCTTGTTTATTTGAAGGCAATTTTATAACTTTCTTCATTAAGACAAGAATCTTATCTTTCCTCCCGTTTGGTCATACAATTTATCTTTTTTATGAGATTTTAAAAAGTGCTACCTATCTCAGGTCTTCACAGGAAAAAAAATGTTCTGTTTATTTCTCCCACTTGGAGTCTGGGCTGGCTAACTCTTGCTTAATATTTACTAAAGCAAAGCTCCTAAGCTCCCTACATAGGAATAAAGGAAAATGCCTTATTTGTATTCTTCTTTAAATTAGCAAAGGGAATAATGGATCCACAGAAGACTTACTGTACCTCAGATACTAACGGGAAATTTATCATTTTTTAATAAAATATGGAAGCCTGTTATTTCAGATTTTGTGTTGTATGATCTGTAATATAAATATGCTTATCTGGATATTAAGGGACAGAAAATAGAATGCCCTGCCAGATCCTTACAGTAATATGTAGGAAACATAAAGTCAACGAAATTTTTTGTCTCAATATTTCTACACTTTCCTAAAGCTTGTGGCACAAAACTTAACCTTCTAAAAAGTGAGTCAACATTTTCAGATAGAGAGAATGCAGACAAGAAGAAGCCTATATATTTGTAGTTTTCCTATCATTAAAATAGAACTAAGATCTTTCATAATTTACATCTTTCCACTTGATTGGCAAAATAAGGATAAAATATCCTCTTTAACATTAATTATTTTCAGTTGAATTTAAGCTCTATGAGGTCAAGGATTGTATAATTTTATCTTTGTATCTCCAGGGTCAAATATAGCCTTTGAGTTCCTTGGGTGTGGCATTTTGGCTAAGTCCAGGTTTTACAGAACAAATATTTTTTTGAGAGGATTTGTTCTGTAAAGTTGAATTCAGTCAAAGGGACACACTTGAAAAAGTAGAGGTTCCTGGGGGCCAAAGATTCCCCATCTCTGCACTAGGTTCTAAGGAAATTTTTTACAATGAGAAACAATGTTTTCGAAGTGCAGGATCCAGGGTGAAGTTCAACTGGTGATATAGATATATTGATTAAGATTTGCATCAATGATCTGAAAACTGTCTATGCGTTGTCACTTAATTTTTTGAGCTTCAGCTTCCTCTTTTCTAAAACTAGGCTAAAAATATTCTTGTAGTAAATGATGGTTCAGCATGGTATTAATGATCTTTGGTTCAAGTGATTTGGAGTCATCCACTTATTTTACAAAAGTGACTTAATAAGCTTCTAAACTAATGGGAACTTTTAATAAAATAATGTATAACTAAAATTGTAAATGTATAAACATGTCCTAACTACTATCTGATTTCTTTAAATTTCCCTAAATTATGTTAATATGGACTGTAGCTTGCTGGTTAAAAGCTTGAAATTCTGACTGCTAATTTCACAATCTCCTCTCTTTAGTTATCAACATTCTTTAGGGAAATTAAATAATAGCAATTTCATTTATTGTAAATAATTACTAAGAAAACAGCAGGAAAGTAGCAACTTCAGAATTTCATACAGTGATTTTTTTTCTTATTTGAAATATTTTCTGAGGCATCAGTTGTATTTATAACATACCAAACGATTAATATAAATGGGAGAAATCTTAAAGTACTTGCATATACTTTTGAATGTAGAAGCATCTATCAGCTTAATATAGATTATCTAATATTTGCTGAATGTTTTCATAGGTTTCATTTTTATTTATTGTGTAGGCAAAGATTTAAGGTGTAAATAAAGGGATTAGGAATTTGTATGCTGTGTTTTGTTTTTGTTCTTTTTGTGTTTTTTTTTTCATCCATGTTGTAATTAACTTCCAATTACTTCCAGAGTGGACAATAAGATAAGGCACTGACAGGGCAAGTTGTTCAAGGAGTAATCTAAACATTGGGGGGAAAAGGCAGTTAGTTACTTAAATATCGTACAATAATAAGGCACTTATTATCTGGTGTTGAAAGACAGACTTCCGGGGGCAGGGCAAGATGAGAGAGTAGAAACAGCACTTTGACAGCACTCCAGCCCACACCACTCCAAAATTATGTAAAAGGGGAATCTGAACAGCCTCTAAAGCTCCAGAAGCCACAAAAGTACACAGAGAAGCTAACCTCCCTCTGAGGACAGCCCTGCAGCCTGGCAGCCCAGCAGGAAGTGGCCAGCGAAGCACTCTGGGAGCCAAGGCCAGGTCCATATGAGTCAGCAGCTCTCTGGGAGCTGAGCCCAGGTCCACATGAGACAGATGTTTTAGCCCCAGGGCAGCTGGACCACCAGCAAGCTGGAGGGATCCAAGAAAACCAGAAGCTGTGGCATTTCCAAAATTACGAACATGTAGATGCCTCAGACAAAGTGAGAGGTTAGTGCCCCATGGATGTTGGGACCAGTATTTGGGAATACATCAGCTTTTTCCCCTGGTGGAGAGAAGCTGCTGAGGAGCCAATGCATAGCCACCATTTTGCAGCTTTAGTTGTAGCTTCAGCTCCTGGCCTGCAGACTTTAGGGGGATCCAGAGATCAGTATTGTCAGTAATCACTCTTATTTAACCTACTTGTATCTGGATTGTGATCTGGGGGGGAAGTGTTGGGGTGTGTGACAAACTTGCTAGAGTGTGTGGGGACTTCAGGGAGGGCACCCAACTAATATCTCTGGCAGTTGAGAAAACACCTTTTGGGACAGAAGCTCACCTGGCTGGTGGCAGAGTCCTACTGTGACAACAAGCCCCAATATTAAGTAACTAAGTGGCAACATGCTTAAGCAAAGGAAACAAAATAAACAGAAAAATCCAATATTAGACTACAATTTTGGGGGCAAAGAGGATTGAAGCATGGAACAGAAGGAAGACAGTGAAGTCAGAAAAATTGCAACAAAAGCTTCCAAGGAAGATACAAGCTGGTTACAGGCCATAAAGGAATTTAAGAAGGATTTTAAAAACCAAATAAGAGAAGTGGAGGAAAAATTAGGAACAGAAATGAGACAGATGCAAAAAAGTATGGAATGACAATCAATAGACTGACTGAGGAAAATAACACCTTAAAAATAGACTAACTCAAATGGCAAAAGAGGCTCAAAAAGGAAATGAGGAGAAGAATGTCTTAAAAACCTGAATTTGCCAGATGGAAAAGGAATCTAAGAAGTTCACTGAGGTGATTCATTCCTTCAGAATTAGACTGGATCAAATGGAAGCTAGTGACATTATGAGAAATAAAGACACTGTTAAACAGATGCAAGCAATTGAAAGAATATCAGGCAATGTGAAGTATCTCATGGGAAAAACCACTGACTTGGAAAATAGTTCCAGGAGAGATAATTTAAAAGTTATTGAACTACCTGAAAGCCATGATCAAAGAAAGAACCTAGAAATCATCCTTCAAGAAATTCTCAAGGAAAATTGCCATGAGGTTATAGATCCAGAGGGCGAAATAAAGGTTGAAAGAATCCATCTATCACATCCTGAAAAAAGATCCCAAAAAGAAAACTCCTAGGAATATTATAGCCAGGTTCCAGAATTGCCTGATCAAGGAGAAAACACTACAAGCAGCCAGGAAGAAACAATTACAATATTGTGGAAACACAAACAGAATAGAACAGTACCTGGCAGCTTCTGCACTGAGTGAGTGAAGAACATGGAATATGATATTCCATAGAGCAAAAGACCTGGGATTAAAACCAAGAATCACCTACCCAGCAAAACTGAGTATCTTGTTTCAGGGGAAAATATGGTTATTCAGTGGAATATCGGACTTTCAAGCATTCTTGAGGAAAAAGGCAGAGTTGAATAGAAAATATGACATTCAGATACAAGAAGCAAGAGATGCTTGAGAAGGTAAACAGGGAAGAGAAATCATTATGGACTTACCAAAGTTAACCTATTTACATTCCTACATGGGAAAACAATAACTGTAATGGATGAAACCTTTCTCAGTATGAAAATAGTTGAAGAAGGGTATATGGGCATATGAATACATATGTGAATATATATATATATATATATATATATATGTGTATGTATATATATATATATATATATATATATATATATATATGTTTACAGGTATACATAGATAGAGAGCACAGGTTGAATTTAATAGGAAGGGATGATACTTAAAAGGTGAAATTAAGAGGTGAGAGCAGAATATAACAAGAGTATATGGGGAGAGACAGAAAGGGGTAAACTATCTCATATAGAAGAGGCAAGGAGAAGTGGTTGCAAGGGAGGGGAAGAACAGGAAGGCAAAAAGGCAAAACCACATTCTCATTGAATTTGGATCAGGAGAGAATGACATACATATTAAATGGTATATCTCACCCTACAGGGTGTAGGGAGTAGGGAGGAGGGGATTAGAGGGGGGATGAGGAAGGGAGGTGCTGGGGGAAGGGAGGTTGGAAGCACCCACTTTTGAAAAGGGACAGCATCAAAGTAGGGAACTGACCAAGTGGGGGGCGGGATAGTTCATAGGGAAATATAGCCAGTCTTATACAATATATTTACTATGGTAATGTTTTGCAGAGGTATACATGTACAACATATACTGAATGGCTTATCTTCCCAGCAAGAGGGAGTGACAAGGGAGGAAGGGAATGAATCTGGAACTCAAAGTTTTAAAACTAAATATTCTAAATATATATAAATACTGTTTTGCATATAATTGGGAGATAAGAAGTGCAGGCATTGGGACATGGAGATTCACATTGTCCTAATGGCAAAGTCAAAGGGGGTATGGGAGAAGATATGGGAGAGAGCAGATTGGATGAGGGGATATACTATGGGACTGCTATTCTGGGGTGGTGGGTAGGTAAAAATGAGGAACAAATTGTAACTCAAAATATGTCGGAAATGAATGATGTAAACCTGAAGTTAATAAAGCATTTGGGAAAAAAAAAGAAAAGAAAGACAGCCTTTCATAAGCTCATATCCCTCCACCCCTGCACACAACTTTTTCAGTCTTCTTAAACCTAACACATACTTGTACTCTAGTATCCAATAACACAGACCTTTTTGCTATTTCTCAGAGACGCCAGTTTATCTCCTGATTGTAGGAATTTTCACTGGCTGTCCCAATAGACTATAAGTTCATTGAAAGCAGTGACTTTCATTTTTCTTTCTTATATTGAATATACTAGGTATTCATTTAATAATATAAAAAAGTAACAACATAACAGATGTTGATTGACTACTAAATAAAATAATGATTTTGTGAAAAACATAATAATACAGTAGCACTTAATAATTTAAAATGATTACTCTTTGAATATCCCTTATCCATGAAGCAAACCCTTTCCTCACTTCTACCTCTAGGAATCCTTGGCTTCCTTGAAAGATCATCTAAAATGTTGCTTCCTTCCATTGAATCCATTTCTGATTCTTGTAGTTCCTAATGTTCTTTCCTTACACAAATTATTTTGTATTATCAGTACTTATTAGTATATTGCTTGTATCTTCTCACACAGCCCTCTCCATGCCTCTGGAATGTAATTTTTTTTTTTTTTAGGGAAGGGTTTATTTTTTCTTTCACATTCCTAATGGCATACATGTTGCTTTGAATACAACTGGAATTTAATAAATGCTTATTGAATAAATAATTGGGGAAGGGAGGATACTCAAGGAGTGAAGTTGTGAGGTGAGAGAGGAAAATGGCAGGAGGAGATGGGGAGAGACAGGGTGGGGTAAACTATCTCATGTAGAGGAAGCAGGGGGAAGGGGTTGCAGGGGAGGGGAAAAATAGGAAGGCAAAAAGGTGAAACCATTCTCATTGAATTTGGTTCAGGGAGAGAATGACATACATACTAGGTGGGACATCTCAACCTACAGCAGAATGGGGGAAAGGGGGAGGAGAGGAGGGATGATGGATGGGAGGGCATCCTTTGGGGGAGGGGAAGTTAGAGGTACCCACTATGGAAGAGGGACAGGATTAAGTGGGGAATGGACCAGGTAGGGGGTGGGATGAGGGGGAGGGAATTATAAGCAGCCTTGTACAATATATCTACTATGATAATGTTTTGCATAGCTAGACATGTACAACATATACTGAATTACTTATCTCCCTGGAGGGAATGGGTGACAAGGGAGGAAGGGAATGGATCTGAAATTCAAGGTCTTAAGATTAAACGTTTCAAATATAAAAAAAAAAAGTAATTGAATAGATGAGGTAATGTAGCTTTGTGGATAATAAACGGAGACTGTGTCATCGAATGTATTTTCTAGCTCTTAATCTAGAATACAAATCTGTAAATTGAAGGATGAGATTAATCAATTTCTAAAATGACTTCCAGCTTCAAAACTATGATCTAGTAGAATTTATTTGGGTAAAACTCAATATTAATTAATCAAATATTTTAATCACATTTTTAAAGCTTTTTTTTTTTTTACTTTTGAAACAATGGCATACAGTGAAAAAAAAATATGTAGTGGTCACTAAGTCCAAAAGGGTAAATCTGAGCGGATTCCGGAGTGACGGAGCCCAGTGGAAGACAGAGTGTGGCAGAATCCAGCACAGGAGGTTGCCCAGAGTGCCCGCACAGGTGGAGCGCAGAGCACGTGGGGTCTGCACAGCTCAGACCTAAGAGCAGGCAAGCAGAATACAACAGAGAGAGAAAAAGCCCCAGCCTGCAGACTTACCAAGGACGAATCACAGTCATCTCGCAGAGGGAACGGATCATTGGAGCCAGGTAGGAGAGTCAGGCCCCCAGTGGAGAGAGTGGCTTCTCAGGCTGCATTCAGCCCCCAGCCTGGAAATTTAGAAACTGCCTGCCTGTATGATACAGGGGCTGGAATGGCAAAGTAAATTCTAGCTGCTCTGATCCTCCCATCCCTCCTTCATGAAGCAGAAAACCCAAAGATAAGTCTCCCACCCAGACTGAAACCCCAAGTTAATGGAAATAGCCTCAGGCTTGAGAATCTCCAAGAAAGGGTGTAACTGAGACAGCCAGGAATCTGAAGAGAAGAGAGGGAGGGGACCCAACTAGCCCCACCTCACCTCACCAACAAAAGCCTACTTATAGCCCAGGGGTATAGAGGCAGAAATCTGAAGTGGTCAGACTCAACCCCACCTACACATCTACATTCCTCACTGACTTCCCTGACTTAGCCATAAACTAGCCACCCAGAGGTATTCAAAGTCAAGGATCAGGCCCCAAACTCATAGCCTGAGACACTAAGAAACAGGAAGTCACAATGGGAAGGAAGGAAGCTGAAAAGGAGAAGGGGAAGGCAAGAAAGTCTATTCGAGCATACTATGCAGGGCAAGAACAACAAAACACACAGGACAATATAGACTCTCTGCCCACACCAGAGACCACAGAAGGAAACATGATCTGGTCTCAAGCCCAAATAGCATTCCTGGAGGAGCTTAAGAAAAATTTTAAAGACCAAATCAGGGAGGCAATGACCAACTTGGAAAAAGAAAATACCTCCCTAAAAAAGGAACTTCAAAAACTTATTGAAGACCATAATTCACTAAAAATTAGATACAACCAAACTGAAACTCAGAACTCTATGATGCAGCAGGAGTCAATCGAAAAAAACAAGATGATCGAAAAATTGCAAGAAAATGTAAAATATCTCACTGGAAAAATAACTGACCTAGAGAACAGATCCAGGAGAGACAACCTAAGAATTATTGGTCTACCAGAAAGCCATGATGAGAAAAGCAGTCTAGACAACATCCTCCAAGAGATTGTCAAAGAAAACTGTCCTGAGGTCCTGGAATCAGAAGATAAAATAGCTATTGATAGAATTCACCGGACTCCTCCTGAAAGAGATCCCAAACTGAAAACTCCAAGAAATATAGTAGCCAAATTCCAGAATTATAAGATTAAAGAAAAAATTCTACAAGCAGCCAAAAAGAAACAATTCAAATATCGAGGAACTACAGTTAGGATCACACAGGACCTAGCAGCTTCTACATTAAAAGAGCGGAGGGACTGGAATTTGATATTTCGTAGGGCAAGAGAGCTAGGACTACAACCAAGGATTAACTACCCGGCAAAACTGAGCATAATCTTTCAGGCAAGGAGATGGACGTTTAATGAAGTAAGGGACTTCCAGACTTTCCTAATGAAAAAGCCAGAGCTCAATGGAAAATTTGATCTCCAATTACAAGACTCCAGAAGAGCATACAAAGGTAAACAAGGGTAACATAGACTCACACATGCAGAAGTGCACATACCCACACCCACAAACACAAGCTCATTACTTGGGATGCAACAAGAGCAAAATGTTCACATCCCTATATGTGGAGCTGATAACTGTCAATATTTGAAATCTCTATGATTATCATGACCTGCAAAAGGGTTATACTTAGAGGGTGTGGGTATGAATGCACTAACATGGAGTCTAAAAAAAAAAAAAGATATTAAGGGGATCAATGGTACTGTAATGGGAAAAAGGAAAGGATGAGCTAGGAAAAGGTAAAATATGCCATCTGAAGAGGCATCAAAACACACTATAGAAGAAGGGAAAGTAAGAGGGAGAGGAACATCATTTAAACACTATTCTCACTGGTTCTGGTTCAAAGAAGGATCAAATTAATCAGTGAAGTTTAAGAATCTAACGTGAATAGACACATAAATTCATTAAATAGAGGAATTGGAGGGAGGGAGAGGAGCATTGTTTGAAATTTACTCTCATTGGTTTGGAATCAAACGGGGAGTAATTTACTCTGATAAGTATAAAAATTTGTTGTGTCCTATAGATAGTGGGAGGGTAAGGGGGGGGTGAAAAGGAGGAGACTAAAGGGAGGGATTATAAGGGAGGGAAATAGTAGTAAGGGGAGAGGGTAGGTTAAGAAGGGGGGTCACTGGGTGGGAACACTGAGGGAGGGGGCGGTCAAAAGGGAAAACTTCAAGGAGGGGAAGGGAGAAGGAATAAACAAAAACATAAACAGGGGAGGGAATAGGATGGAAGGGAAGAGACAGATAGTCATCATTACTGTGAATGTGAATGGGATGAACTCTCCCATAAAACAGAGGCGGATAGCAGAATGGATTAAAAACCATAATCCTACAATATGCTGTCTTCAAGAAACACATTTGAAACAAAGGGATACCCACAGGGTAAAGGTAAAAGGTTGGAGTAAAATTTATTATGCCTCAGCTAAAGTAAAAAAAGCAGGGGTAGCAATACTTATCTCAGATAAAGCAAAAGCAAAAATAGATCTAATTAAAAGAGATAAGGAAGGAAACTATATCCTACTAAAAGGCACCATTGAGAATGAAGCAATATCACTACTTAATATATATGCACCAAGTGGTATAGCATCCAAATTCCTAGAGGAGAAGTTAAAGGAATTAGAGGAAGAAATAGATAGCAAAACTATACTAGTGGGGGACCTTAATCTCCCCCTCTCTGAACTCGATAAATCTAACCTCAAAATAAACAAGAAAGAAGTTAAGGAGGTAAATAGAATCTTAGAGAGACTAGATATGATGGATCTCTGGAGAAAACTGAATGGGGATAAAAAGGAATTTATTTCTTCTCAGCAGCATGGTACATACTCAAAATAATAGACATGTACTAGGGCATAAAAACCTCACAATCCAGTGCAGAAAGGCAGAATAGTAAGCCAGCATCATTCTTAGGATCATATGCAATAAAAATTAATTGCAATAAAGGGCCATGGAAAGATAGACTAAAAACTAATTGGAAACTAAACAATTTAATCCTAAAAATTGGTGGGTCAAAGAAGAAATTATAGAAACAATCAATAATTTCATTCAAGAGAATGATAATAATGAAACAACATACTAAAATTTGTGGGATGCACTAAAGGCAGTTCTCAGGGAAGTTTTATATCCCTGAGTGCATACTTAATTAAAGCAGAGAGAAGGGAGGTCAGTGAATTGGACATGCAATTGAAAAAGCTAGAAAAAGAACAAATTGAAAATCCCCAATTTAGTACTAAATTAGAAATATTGAAAACCAAAGGTGAGATTAATAAAATTGAAATTAAGAAAACCATTGAATTAATAAATAAAACTAAGAGCTGGTTTTATGAAAAAATCAACAAAATTGATAGACCCTTAGTCAATATGATAAAAAAAAGAAAGAAGAAAACCAAATTATGAGTATCAAAAATAAAA